>CM050165.1:453672839-453977839 GCA_027410445.1 Discoglossus pictus | reverse complement strand
TGGTTGACTGGCTAACACAGGACACCCAATCTTCTACAGCTTCCGCTCGGAACCTAGACGCACCATCCTCCTCCAGCTTAGCTTCAGGCACCTTTCCAGTTACCACGCGCCCGCTTGCCGCCACCACCAACACTAGCACCACAGCCGCTTCACATGATCCGTCAGCAGAGTTATTTACAGATCCTTTGGAAGAAATGAGTGATGCACAAACATTAGTGCCCCAGGATGTAGATAACAGGGATATGTCCCAGTCAGGCAGCATTACACACATGGACGTACTGTATGATGATGTACCCGGTGCTGCTTCCTTTGTTGAGTTGTCAGATACAAGTGAAGCGGTTCATGATGACGATGCGTCCGTGGATGTCACATGGGTGCCCGCTATAAGAGAAGAACAGGAGGAAAGTTCAGATGGGGAGACAGAGAGGAGGAGGAGACGATTTGGAAGCAGCGGGAGGTCGTCGAAAGTAGCTAGTGGCACAGTCAGACAGCATGCATCGGCACCCGGGGTCAGCCAGACAGCACGCCAGTCAACGCATGCTTTTGCCACCACCAGAATGCCGTCATTGCAGATCTAATTATGTCAAATAAAAAAAGCAATACAACTAATAAAACAAAATTGAAGGAGAAAATAAAAGTTCCAGAAAAATCAACAAGCTTCTTCTCCCCTAGAAATAAAATGACAACTCCAGATTCATCTCATGGGGACATCAGCAAAGACCTGATAGAAAAACAGACCCCAGAAAAATCTTTTCAAGGAAACTTGGAAGATAATTCCACTCAAGAAGAGGAAATACTTACATGCTCCAAGCTAAAGTGTATACTAAAAGAATTCCAAATCAATTTGACCAGTGATTTATCAAAACAAATGTCTAATATCACTGAATCTATAAAAAGTATGACACAAAGAATTGAAGCTAATGAAAAGATCTGTGATAAAATTATAATGGACAATAATACAATTTCTAAATATGTAACCTCTCTGGAAAATAAAATTGAGGAACTTTCTTCCAAAGTAGATAAATTAGAGAATCATTCTAGAAAAAACAACTTACGAATAAGGGGAATATCAGAAGAGATACATGGAGAAGACTTGGAGCTATATGTTAAAGAACTGCTCAACTATCTGGCCCCAGAGGTGCAGAAAGATCAATGGAAAATGGATGCACTACATAGACTCCCATTGGCTAAAATTATGGATAAATCTACCCCAAGAGACATTATGTTGAAATTACACTACTTACCCTTAAAGGAAATTGCTCTGAAAAATGCTTTCTTAAAGAAACAGCTAGATCATCCATATGAGAACATAAAACTCTTCCAAGATCTATCTGCACATACGTTGGGAAAAAGAAGGGAATTTCTCCAAATAACTAGAACTCTCAGGCTTAAAGAAATCAGATATAAATGGGCCCAGCCAGTAGGCTTACTAATTTATAAAGACTTAAAATGGGTTAAAATAGACTCAGTCCAAGAAGGCATAGAGATATTAAAAGTTTGGGACATATACACAGAAGGTAATAGGGAAATCACTAAAAAACTGGAATTGAGTGCAGGAAACTTGGACTGGAAAAAATATAAGAAATAATCTCTGGAAACTGCAAAACAGGGTCATGGTTACTTAAGTTCAGGAGAAGGGAGGTAAATTTAAATAGAAAGAAAAAGTATAGAATGATATTCTAAAAATAAATTAATTGGAAACTGGGAGATCATACATTAACACTTAGGCTTTTCCTTTTGTTTTTTCTGAAAGTTAAAAGGAAATCATCAAGTAGAGAGGTATAGGAAAGTTGATAGATTTATTTAACACAAGACACATAGTTGAGTTGTAGAGGGTTGATTAAATGGGATTATAATAAAATAAAGTCACTTAGATCACAAGAGACATAATATCGATAAAGAATCACAGTTATATGGGTCTAAGAAAAAGGGAGAAGAAGAGAAAGAAAAGGGTAAGAGAATAGAGGAAAGAGAAAAGAAAAAGGAAAGAAGGAAAAGGTAAAAGGGGAAGAAAAGGGGAAAGACCACATATACACATAAGAATATAGACTGAGCGAGTTAATAAACTAACTCTTTTTTCATAAAAGTAGAATTTAGTAATAAGGTGTAAAAGCACAATATATAGCAAAAATATAAGGGAACATTTATAATTTTTAGAATAGGAAAAAAGATAGTATTAGATTTATTCACTATGTATGAATCCTCCTAAGTAACTCCCTCTTGACAACCAATATTAGATAACAATATTAGAAAATGTAAATGATATAATAAATGGTTATTTATAAGAAGAGGTATTAGTAATAAAATTCATGGTAATAAATTTAACTTCTCTATTGGATCCTTTTCTCTCCGGACGACCAGAAGGGTACGAATAGAGTTCTACTCAGTTAGAAAGTCAACATTTTGAAAAAAATAAATTTGATAGCATAGAAAGGGAGATATGCCGGAATAAAACAGATAAAATTAACGTTAGATTAGATAAATAAAAAGACTTGCTTTTTTGGTCGTCCGAGGAGCAAAGACTCCTTCTCAGAGAAGTTTGAAATGAGGTATTATATATGCCCTTGCTCCTGAAATTTATTCATTAGATCTACACCATTGACCCTATCCCCTTTCCCAGAAATAGGGCGATACATTTTCACTTCATAAAAACTAATATGCCTTGTTATATTTCAGCTGACATTCGTGTAGTTTGCAGCTGTTCTTTTTTAAGGATTTGTTTGTCTGTTATGTGTGTTTTCGTTTTTTTTTTTTTTTGTTTGTTTTTATTCTCCCCTTCTCTCTCTTCGGAGGGAATCCCGAGCCATGCAGACTTTCAGGGAATACCATACACATACACTTTAGTAATCTTTTAATAAAGTAAAATGCAAATAAAAATAATATCACATAATGTGAATGGTCTTAACTCCCCAACAAAAAGAAAAACGGCATTTCTAGAGTACAATAAATTAAACGCCGAAATTTTATGCCTGCAAGAAACACACCTAAAACAGGAGAACTTAAAATATATGAATAATAAAAATTTCTTAAATCGAGTAGACTCCACCTTTAAGAACAAATCAAAAGGGGTCTCTATCTTCTTTAAAAATAACTTAAAAATTTTGGAAGAAAGCAGTAAGATTGACCCAGAAGGTAGATATATAATTTGGACTGGAAAGATTGATGGGTCCTTAATAACATTGGTTAATGCGTATCTACCAAATAAAGGACAAATAAGATTTCTTAAAAATCTTCTTAAAGAGATTAATAAAATTAAAGGAGGTCTATTAATAGTGTGCGGCGATTTCAATATGATATTAGATGATAAGCTAGATAAACAAATAGTCGAGTCAAATAAATCTATATTCCATATAAACCACCTCTCTAAAGCTTTCGGTAAAGTAAAAGAGAATAATAACTTGATAGACCCATGGAGGATCTTACACCCAGGTGTACGTGAATATACTCATTTTTCATACCGTCATAATTCATTTTCTAGAATTGATTATATACTAACGGACCTTCCAACTTTAAAAGTAATTAAAAAGATAAACATCAGACCCACTCCCTGGTCAGATCACTCTTTAAATGAATTAGTTATACAAGATCAGAACCAGAATAATAGGGAGAAAAAAGTTAGTTGGAGGATGGATCCTTGGCTCTTAAAAAATGAAGAATTTGTTACATATTTAAAAAAGGAAACAATAGAATTTTTCAAAATTAATAAAAAATCCGTAAATTCGGATGTAACGCTATGGTGTGCCTATAAAGCATTCATTAGGGGTATATTTATCTCAAAATCAGCTGAAATGCAAAAGTTAAGAGGTAAACCGTTAAGGACCCTATATCTAGAACTAAATAAGATGGAAGATATTTTTAGAGTGACACCAAATAAAGAGAATAGTAAGGCAATAAAAGATATAAACAATAAAATACAAAAAATACTTCAATTACAATCAGATAAGTTAATATGGAAATTTCAGCGCACACAATTTCTTGAAGGTGGTAAACCAGGTAAATTCTTGTCTAATACATTAAAGAAACACCATGTCAAAAATAATATAGCAAAAATATTAGATCAAAACAAGGTTCTGCAGTTTCATCCAGATAGGATAGGAGAGGTATTTCAGGAATATTATAGTAACTTATACAATTTAGATAAAGATCATCGAGTAGACAAACCAGGAATAAAAGAGATCAAACAATACTTGAAAAAGATAAAGCTTCCCAAAATATCGGAAAACCAACTTAGTTATTTAAATAAACAAATCGAAAGTGTAGAGATAATGGAAATTGTCTCTAATATTAAAAAAAATAAAACACCTGGGGTAGATGGGTTTGATAACTTATTCTATAAATACCTTACCAAGGAACTGAACGGAACTTTATGCGACTTCTATAATGAGATCAAACGGGAAGGAATGATACCATCAGAATTAACGGAAATAAAAATAGTTAATATATTGAAACAAGGGAAAAATCCTGAAGAATATAAAAACTATCGCCCAATCTCCTTAATTAATGTAGATATAAAAATGTATTCTAAAATCCTGGCGAATAGATTGAGTAAGATCATCTCTACGCTAATAAAACCAGACCAAACAAGATTTATCCCGAACAGACAAGCGTCGGATAATACTAGACGTCTTCTTGACATCCTGGCTTGGGTAAAGAGAAAGGGGATCCCCTCCCTGACCCTGTCACTGGACGCAGAGAAGGCCTTTGACAGGGTCAGGTGGGATTTCCTAGATAGTGTTTTGGAGAGATTTGGTTTGGGAAGTTTTGCCTCAATAGCAGTAAAAGCCCTGTATTTAAACACCACAGCACATATATCTTCTTCACAATTTAGTACGGGTACATTTTTAATAACCAACGGTACTCGCCAAGGCTGTCCGTTATCCCCCCTTCTTTTTATTCTATTCCTTGAACCATTATTAACAACTATCAGAGAATCATCAGAAATTAAAGGAGTTGAGATAGGGAAGGAGGAATATAAGATAATGGCATATGCCGATGACATCGTAATAACAATAACAAATCCAGAACTTTCTTGTAGAGCTCTGCAGACTGCTCTGGATGAATTTAGCAAATTCTCTTATTTTAAGATAAACCATCAGAAATCTGAAATAATTACTTGTAATATATCATTAGAGGAAAAAAATAGACTAGCGAACCTATATTTATATAGATGGAACTCTCCACACATAGTACACCTGGGTGTAAGATTCTCTGGCCATATAAATAATATTTTTAAAGACAATTACAGCGAAATATTAAAACAAATTAGGAAATTATTGAATGATTGGAGAGCTTTACATCTATCATGGATTACTAGAATAAATGCAGTAAATATGAGTTTGATACCTAAAATTACCTATATTATGAGATGCCTTCCAGGCAGAATTCCGGCTTATTATATTAAAAATATTCAAGAAACGTTGGACAACTTTATATATCAGGGGAAAAAAACAAGAGTGAAGAAAACTATAATATGTAAGAAATTTGATAGAGGGGGATTGGGCTCACCATCTATCAAAGATTTAAACGTTAAAATTATACTCACACAAGTGGCGGGATATAATTACGGGCAAAACCCCCCAAGATGGTTAAAAATTGAAGAGGAAATATGGGGAGAATCCCCTATAAAAAGCATATTATGGATGACTAAGTATAAAAAGAAAAGAAATTCAGACCTACCGCCTAATATTCGAAACATTATTAAAATATGGCATAAAAATAAAACTAAACTATCATTAGTACAATCCCCTTCTTTAGCTGCACCAATAGACCTTATTAACAACAACTCTAATAGATCGATCTTACTACTATTAAGATCACATAACATTAGAAATGTGATAGACCTATATGAAAAAGGTAGTCTATTGGAGCGTAAAAGAATTAAAGAGAAATTTAATATAGACAAATTAACGTGGTTAGACTATGAATGCTTAAAGAGGAATCTTAAATTGTCAGGGTATAAGACTACTAATATGGATGAAATGTGGATAATGGAGAAATATTTACTTAAGGGAGAATCATCTCATATAATCTCTAAATTTAGTAAAATATTAGATGAAAATACTCCCCTGGAAAAAAGCCTGGGCATACTAGCCTGGGAAGAGGATATGAAAATTAGAATTCTAGAAGAAGATTGGATTAAAATATTCAATACCATTAAGAACTCATCAATCAATTCCTCATATAACGTAATGATGGTAAAACTAATCCATAGATGGTATTATGTCCCTAGTAAATTTAAAAAAATATATAGTAATTTAGACGGTCTATGTTGGAAACAATGTGGACTATCAGGTACAACTTTCCACATGTGGTGGGATTGCAAAAAAATAAAAAAATTCTGGACGACACTAAGTCAAAAATTATCCACTCTTGTGGGCAAGACAATCATCTGTAACCCTGTAGAATTTATTTTACATATGCAACTGGAAAGATTTCCATTAGGAGAAAGATATTTAATATCACACATATGCCTGGTAGCTAAATGGTTACTTTTGAAATACTGGAAACAACCACAGGTACCTTCCTGGAAAGAAGTAGAGAATGCCGTCTCAAATAACAGGGAGATGATAAAAGTAGAATCAGCCAATAATATATGGGGCACGACTCCTAAAGCAACGCACATGATAAAATGGCAGCTGTGGGACCAATATTTGCTATTAGGTTAGAGACTTGGTGGAGGTGGATGTTTTCCCGGTAGTGTCTGCATGACTTACGTCTTCTCCCTTCCCTTTTTTTTTTTTTATTTTTGTCCTTTTGTTTTGTTTGTAGGTGTTGTCATGTCTATGTTTTTCAGGTTATTTGTTTCTTTGTTCTGTATAATGCAATATATTGTAATACTTGTCTTATTTGATGAAGACTTATTTATATAAATAAACTTGTAAAAGAAAGGAATTATTAAGGAAAAAGGGGAGATAAAAGGAGAGAGAGAGGAAAAGAGAAAGGTTCAATTAAGTATAATGAATAATATGGGCTCTATACAGACTTTTGATCTGGATGAGAAAAGGAAAGAAAAAGGGGAAAAGAAAGAGAAAGGAAGGCGGAAATGAGAAGGCGGAGGAAAAAGAGAAGAAAGAAAGAAGGAAAAAAAAGGGGGGAAGGAAAGGGGAAAGGAGAAAGGGGAAAAAGGACTGTATCAGATAATTGTAGCCATTATTTATTTATTATAACCTCACTGTCCAACATAATCATGAAGTTTGTAGTTAACCGATACTTAATATTTTTCTTTACAACTGGACTTTATAACCAAGTGATATATGCGAATTATAACTGTATCTATATCTATATATTGCTGATTTTTGTACTGTTTGTAACTCTCAATAAAGAAATAAAGGTGATTATTACCAGTAAAAAAAAAAAAAAAATACATATTTACAATAAAGACATTTTGTGAAAGTTAGCTAACTATTCCTTCTTATTTTTACTTTTTAGGTTAATAATTTTTCTTATTTTTTACTGTGCAATTTAAGAGATACCTAAAACATGGTAAAACAGACAATAGTAAAGAGTATATCTGCAGGAAACACCAAAGTCCTATTAGCTATCATCCCTCCAGCAGTATTAGCTTATTATTTACAATATCTAACCTGGGCAATCACCCTTGGGTTACTCTAGGGCAGGCTTCAGTGAGCGACCTCTCCTTTCCTGGGATGATTTTGCCGCTGGTTGCTTCTGAAGGGTCTCCAGGGTTCCCCCTCTCCGGTCCTTCCCCCAGTGTCGCTTCAACCAGTAACAAATGTTTTATATTTGTAAAGTGACCCAATGATCCCCCTTGATAGAGGTTTATCTTAACAAATTTTGGAGAACCAATTTAAGACCGGTGTGCCCTGTTTCTGGGTCAGGGAGTGTGTGAAATGCATCAGCCTACAGTAATTGTAATGTTCTGACAGCGGTAGCTCATGCTTGTCCCTCAGTTCCTTATAAGTGAGCATCTGGCCCTTTACTAACCAGTCTCCCAGTCTATCTAGTTTCCTTGACCTCCACCAGTGTTGTGATGTTGTGCTCATGTGTTTCAGGGCCTGAGGGTGGTCAAGAATTGGGGTCATTTGGGTGGATCCAGGGAACAAACCCGTGTGTTTCTTGGCCCATTTCCAGTATGATAGTGAGTGTCTGATTAGGGGGTTTGGCGAGTTTTTAAGGCTCTGAGGCAATTCTGATAGCCAAGCCACCTTGTCCAAGGTTAAGGGCCTTAAAGTGTGGTTCTCTAAATACACACAGGCCGGTTGATGACATATAGAATGTGCTATTGGGAGGAAAGATAGGTGACAGAACAGGTATTAAACTGATAGGAATGAGAAGTACAACTTAATACACCTCTCCTATCTGGTGGCACATTACATTGCACGTGCAGTGCCCCAAATTCGAAGTAGGAGGTCCAACCAAGCATCTTTTTCCATCTCCCTGTTCCAAAAATCCATGCCATATACAGATCCCCTGATAGGTAACGTAACAGGGATTAAAACGATAGGAATAGTACTACTTAACAGTACACACTTTATAATAACGCAGACAGAGGCAATGCGTATAATCTTCCATGCTGTGCAGTGGAAGCCCCCAGACTCTGACCTGTGTATAATATTCCATGCTGGGCAGTGGAAGCCCCCAGACTCTGACCTGCGTATAATATTCCATGCTGGGTAGTGGAAGCCTCCAGACTCTGACCTGCGTATAATATTCCATGCTGGGCAGTGGAAGCCCCCAGACTCTGACCTGCGTATAATATTCCATGCTGGGCAGTGGAAGCCCCCAGACTCTGGGAGTCTGAAGAAGAGGAGTCAGAGGAGGAAGGTGGCTTTGAGGAGGTGGAAGACCAAACACAGCAGGCGTCCCAGGGGGCTTGTTGTCACCTTTCGGGGACCCTTGGTGGCTGGGTAGAGGAAGAGACCTTCAATGACATCAGTGAGGACAAGGAACGGGACATGGCTAGCTTGGTATCCAACCTTGTGCAAATGGGGAGTTTGCGGTTGTTTGCGGTGCGTTAAACTGGGAGTTTGGTTAGTCATTGTGAAGCGGGTGTAACCCTTACACTACCTGATCGATACAACATCATACCTGATATTTTAAAGCACGTTATTCCAAACAATTTAGGAATGTTAGGTGATTTATGCCCTTTATGGCTTAAAACCAGACTCTGCATCAACTATGTAATTTTCCATGGGAGTTTTGCCATGGATCCCCCTCCGGCATGCCACAGTCCAGGTGTTAGTCCCCTTGAAACAACTTTTCCATCACTATTGTGGCCAGAAAGAGTCCCTGTGGGTTTTGAAATTCGCCTGCCCATTGAAGTCTACGGTGGTTTGCCGATGTTCGTCCGTTCGCGAACATTTGATGTTATTTGCATCTGCGGTTCGCGAACCGAAAATGTGATGTTCGCGACATCACTAATTGGATACTATTGATTATAATAGGTTCCTGTTTTCCTAAAGAAGGGCAAAGTAAAAAAGCTATGAGCAAACTATAGATTGGCGTGAAACGGTTTTATAATTTAATTAATTAATCAAGTTAGACATTTAAAACGTAAATGTCTAAGCATGTATGTATTCATATTTTTTTTGAGTATTATTAATTAATTAATGGATTTTAGTTTATTAAGTGTCATCAGTGTGAAAAAAAGATAATTAATCCTGGTTTTCTATAGAATATCATCATTAAACCACATACCTGTGAAGTTGATGTTATAGGATGTGAAATCCTGCAGAGGTATTTTAACACATTTTATTTTATATTACTACAAATTAATGACTAATTAAGTAATTAATGATGAACATTAATAATTGAGCAGCAACACACAAAAATAAGTGCATTAAAAATTAAGCACCAACCCTGAAGTCTAAGTGCACTGTAAATGTACATATCTTTTGAGGCATTTTAAACCTTTTTTTATTCTTATTACTTATTAATATGTAATTAAGTAATTAAGGAACATTAATAGTTGAGCAGCAACACCGAAAAGTGCACTGTAAATATTTTTTTCAAAACTGGATCAAAAAATATGTGTTTTAATTGCTAATTAATTAATGAACATTAATAAGTAATCAATGACTAAATATATTAGAGTGAATCAATAATATTAGTCATAAAGTAAAAGTTAGTCAAAATATATATATTTTTTCATAATTATGAATAATTAATTTCTAAATGTCCATTAAAAATTAATGAATATATTTAAAATCGTTAAGCATTAATGTCTTGATAAAGTATTGCAAAATCTAAGAATGTAATATATATATATTTTTTTTTTAAGTAATATTTAATCAATTAATATACTTTACCTATTTATAATGAATATCCAGCAATCAATATCCTGAAGAGCTAACAATCTCTTTGGGTTTTCCAGCAGCAGAAAATGTCATCACCTGAGGAGAAAGTGTCAGCTCTGTGGCAAGTGTGCCCTATATATAGGCTGCGTGCGCGAGACAGAACCGTTGGTTTAGGCGGGAAAGCCGCCATTTCAGAATTATGTGTAGATTAGCAAATTAGTGTTTTAAAATGGCGGTGATATTCTATGTGTTAGGCGCTTCAGGAGCATTTTGCATGTTTTCCAACACTGTTTTTTTGTACCTCCTACACAACTGTTGAAGAAATAAGTGTCTGGCGCGGTTTTGCGCACTTAAGGGTTGTGTAGCCTTGTTTTCATTTTTTCGGCCACCATTTCTTTTCTGGCTTAGGCGATATTCGAGTGTTCGCATTCCACCTCACTCCCAGACGTCCTGGCGGTTCCCCCGTGCTATGGGAGATGTTTTTGTATTTTTTTCTGTATTTTTAGTGTTTTTACTATTCCCGGTTCGGCCGGTAAGTTCGTATTTTTGCCGTCGTATTTTTTTTTTATAAGTCCTGCGACCTGTATTTTTTTTTCTAAGTCTCGCGTTTATTATCTATTTGCAACCTAAGGGGATTGCAGGCCAAGTCCCGCGTCTGATCGCCTAAGTGCTGCGAGTTTTGTGGGGTGGTTTGAGGCGCCACAGGACAAAGTGCTGCGAGTTCACGTTTGTGTGGAGTTGTTTTGTTACAAAGTGAGGCACCGTAAAGCCTCCACAACGCGTAGTTTGACAACTATTATATGTGATGCGCGATGTCCTAGTTTTGATTCCTTCATTCTTTTTTGGTTATGGAAAAAGCACTGAAGAGAGGGTGTTTTGCCCCAACAAGTTCCTCTAAACCCATTTTGAATTCACTAGTTCCGTGAAGGATTCCATTTATTTACCATTTAACACTTTATTTTTCATGAAAAAACATAAACCTTTGTTTAATGCCTCTCAAAGTACCAACATATCAAGGAATTCTTAGTAAGTTTATTCTCCTCTCCCATTTGTCCAAAGTAACTACAGACACATTTGGTTCTTACAAAAATGTATTTCATTGGAGAGAAACAAATTACTGTACAATTTCATGTCAACACATTCTATATAAAACAATTTATTATCAATTGCATATTTCATTAAATAAAAATGAAACAAAACCTTCAGAATGGTAAAACAAAAATAGTCTCTGAAACCAGAGAGAGAACATTTCAGAACAGCTGCCTTCATTGGGTCACAAGATACCAGCTGGACCATCGCGTCTCACGGCCAGAGCACACGAGTCATCAGCAGGATTAGAATCCATTGGGATATTGGGCTCCATTGGTGATGCACCATAAGAAGCATATAGATACAAATTAAAAAAAGACAGATATAATATACAGATTGTGTAGGTTTCCAAATAGATGGCTTGGTGACCGGCTCAAAAAGTTATTTGGAGTGTTTGTGTCAACAGTGCTTTGTCCAGGTGGGAAGGAGTCTGGGAAGCATAGAAGGAATAGATCATATGTAGAAGAAGTCCCCAGAATAGAGACAAGTGAGGGTCACACAAAACCCCCAACATTGTATCTGGCATATGAGAGTACAAGTCTAAACCATAATCTCTTGGTACCAAACCACAGCAATTAGTAATAGCCCGCCATTGCTATGCTCTGGCTTCAATCAGCTGGTACGTCTCTGGTCTCAATCCTTCTTCCTGCTTCTCCCGCTCTGCCTCTTCCTCCTGGAGCTGTAAAACAAAAAAACAAACAAAAAAAAAACACAAATTAGCCAAGACTCGTCAATGAAAATGTCAAATCTACCAGAGAATATTTGACATCCGAGACACCTGTAGACCAGCCCTTGAACTTAATTTAATGCAGTGGTTCTCAACCTGTGAGTCACGATCCCCTCAGGGGTCGAATGGCAGTTTGCTAGGAGTCGCCTGAGACCATCACAGGTGTGTTTTTATGTCTACTCTAATTTGTAATTTTGCTGTTGAGGGTTGCCATGGCTTGGGAGGTTTTGTCAGGTGGGTGCGACGCTGGAGAGGTTGAGAGCCGCTGACTTAATGCTTTGTCAGCAAGTCTCCTTCCTCCCGATAACTGTAATGCCTGGAATCAAATTCACCTGTCTACTAATCCTCCCCATTCCCAACTCAAGACCTAGCCCATCAATCGTCTTGACATCGGCCTATGGGTCCTTTTACCAAATAAGATGCCTGCCACTGAAATCTCCCGACCACCACACACATGCCACAGTGCTTGCCGACACCTCTTTAGATTTCTGCTTGAGATTATCCCTCCCTCAGTTTACTACTCTACACAGAACATGTCTGCTCAGACACTTCCTACCAGTCTACCGCCCAAATGTTATTCTCAAACCTATTGAGACTCCAGCCTGTGAAATGGAGCAGCAAACAATGTTGGGCCGGACTTGGCCTCAGATAGAACCAATTCTGGTACACACCTTCTCTCGGATGTAGGTCTCTCCGCATGGGCCAATTCCTCTCAGTATGAATGCCACCACACAGCACCTAATGGACAGAGCAGCTTCAACAGCAGAGAGAAACATGGAGGGAAACCACAGAGCTAATGTAGTGTCCTGCAGAGACAGAATGGAACAAATGTAGCCCAAAATGACAAAAAAATATGAGCTAAATACAATTCAACAAAGTATAAAAGCAATAATCGATATTAAACTTGCACTCGACGCTCAGTCAGCTGCTGCTGGTCTCTGCCAACTAGAAGGCGAATGTTTGGGACGGTTTTGTCCAGCAGGAAGCAGCTTCGTTTACAGCCAAAAAGTTATAGCAACAAAATGATCTCCATTGGCTGGAGACTTTCCCTGAGCAGAGAGCCTATGCGGTGAGGACCATTATGGACGTTTGTTTGGCCTCCAACATGTTGTTAAAGCCATTTAGACCTGTATCACAGCCCAACCATTTTCCCATTTGGTGTCCGTATTAGGGTGGAGGAAAGAAGCTGAACTATAATCTTTAAACTTAACAACTTATAACCGAAATATTGAATTTTAAATTTGCTTTTAAACAAAGTATTTTATGTGTAGAATTAAAACTACTTGGTCCTCTTAAGGCATCGAGTGCTATGGAATCAGGGTTATGGAGTAGGTTTTAATATAGAATATGACAATTATAGTGAGTGTAGAATTAAGGAATTTGGAAAAAGTAAATACTAATAATGACACCAGAGAACTATGAATTACAACATGTCCTTAGAGGAGTGGGTGAGAGTTTGAAGTATCTTAATCTGTGGCCAACAGAGATTATTATGTATAGATGTCTCTGGAGGACCCTGGAGAGACCGAAGATACATTGGTGGAAGCAGTGGGTGTGAGAGGGGAGTTTATATTTCAGTCTTATCCAATTATCTAAACAAGGTCTCTCTGTTCCCTCCTCCAATCGACATACAGAAAAAAAAAAAACACAAAATGGAGTACTGTACTTACACAGGCTACAGAAATCCACATATTGCTTTTATATTAAACTTTAAAGGTCCTTTATATTTAAAAGGCAACAGAAGGGATCCAAGGTCCTTATCAAAAGGTCGGGTGAGCTGGATTAGTATAGTGATCCACCTATTTACAACCCTGGCCTGAATACATAAAAATACTCATTTTGCTTGGTTGAACCTTTGGTCTCTTAGATGACCTACTGACCATAGAGAGTTGTGCACCTCTAAGAAACATTCACCGATAATGATGTAATCAGTATATCATTTGTACAAGGCAGATGTGACCCACATTTCTGCTCTCACACACCATTTGAACAGCTCCTGACCATGTGGTCAACGTTCCTTATCACCTATGTATTTGTGCCCAGGAGGTATAATCTGTTGTATGCCGTTTAGAGAAGACTCACATAGATCCTTGTGGTGTCGAAGGGGCATTCGTTGCTCATGATGACCGAGCGCGTGTCTGCCGGCAGCACCGAGGAGTTACACCCCGAAATCAGGTTCTTCCCTCCATTAGCAATGGTGAGAGAAACAGAGAGGACCAGGCCAAGGAAACATGCAGCTGAGAGCAAGGCGTTGAGCATGGACAGGACAAGAAGAGACCAATGCTGTATACGGAGAAAGAAGAGCAGAACGATTAGAATGGAGTGGACGAGGAGATACCAATACTGCACACAGAGAGAGAGAGAGGGCGAGACAGAGAGAGGGCGAGACAGAGAGAGGGCGAGACAGAGAGAGGGCGAGACAGAGAGAGGGCGAGACAGAGAGAGGGCGAGACAGAGAGAGGGCGAGACAGAGAGAGGGCGAGACAGAGAGAGGGCGAGACAGAGAGAGGGCGAGAGAGAGAGAGGGCGAGACAGAGAGAGGGCGAGACAGAGAGAGGGCGAGACAGAGAGAGGGCGAGACAGAGAGAGGGCGAGACAGAGAGAGGGCGAGACAGAGAGAGGGCGAGACAGAGAGAGGGCGAGACAGAGGGAGGGCGAGACAGAGGGAGGGCGAGACAGAGGGAGGGCGAGACAGAGGGAGGGCGAGACAGAGGGAGGGCGAGACAGAGGGAGGGCGAGACAGAGGGAGGGCGAGACAGAGGGAGGGAGAGACAGAGGGAGGGCGAGACAGAGGGAGGGCGAGACAGAGGGAGGGCGAGACAGAGGGAGGGCGAGACAGAGGGAGGGCGAGACAGAGGGAGGGCGAGACAGAGGGAGGGCGAGACAGAGGGAGGGCGAGACAGAGGGAGGGCGAGACAGAGAGAGAGAGAGAGAGGGAGGGCGAGACAGAGAGAGAGAGAGAGGGAGGGCGAGACAGAGAGAGAGAGAGAGGGAGGGCGAGACAGAGAGAGAGAGAGAGAGGGAGGGCGAGACAGAGAGAGAGAGAGAGAGGGAGGGCGAGACAGAGAGAGAGAGAGAGAGGGAGGGCGAGACAGAGAGAGAGAGAGAGAGGGAGGGCGAGACAGAGAGAGAGAGAGAGAGGGAGGGCGAGACAGAGAGAGAGAGAGAGGGAGGGCGAGACAGAGAGAGAGAGAGAGGGAGGGCGAGACAGAGAGAGAGAGAGAGGGAGGGCGAGACAGAGAGAGAGAGAGGGAGGGCGAGACAGAGAGGGAGGGAGGGAGGGCGAGACAGAGAGGGAGGGAGGGAGGGCGAGACAGAGAGGGAGGGAGGGAGGGCGAGACAGAGAGGGAGGGAGGGAGGGCGAGACAGAGAGAGAGGGAGGGAGGGCGAGACAGAGAGGGAGGGAGGGAGGGCGAGACAGAGAGGGAGGGAGGGAGGGCGAGACAGAGAGGGAGGGAGGGCGAGACAGAGAGGGAGGGAGGGCGAGACAGAGAGGGAGGGAGGGCGAGACAGAGAGGGAGGGAGGGCGAGACAGAGAGGGAGGGAGGGCGAGACAGAGAGGGAGGGAGGGAGGGCGAGACAGAGAGGGAGGGAGGGAGACAGAGAGGGAGGGCGAGACAGAGAGGGAGACAGAGAGGGAGGGCGAGACAGAGAGGGAGACAGAGAGGGAGGGCGAGACAGAGAGGGCGAGACAGAGAGGGAGGGAGGGCGAGACAGAGAGGGAGGGAGGGCGAGACAGAGAGGGAGGGAGGGCGAGACAGAGAGGGAGGGAGGGCGAGAGAGAGAGGGAGGGAGGGCGAGACAGAGAGGGAGGGAGGGCGAGACAGAGAGGGAGGGAGGGCGAGACAGAGAGGGAGGGAGGGCGAGACAGAGAGGGAGGGAGGGCGAGACAGAGAGGGAGGGAGGGCGAGACAGAGAGGGAGGGAGGGCGAGACAGAGAGGGAGGGAGGGCGAGACAGAGAGGGAGGGAGGGCGAGACAGAGAGGGAGGGAGGGCGAGACAGAGAGGGAGGGAGGGCGAGACAGAGAGGGAGGGAGGGCGAGACAGAGAGGGAGGGAGGGCGAGACAGAGAGGGAGGGAGGGCGAGACAGAGAGGGAGGGAGGGCGAGACAGAGAGGGAGGGAGGGCGAGACAGAGAGGGAGGGAGGGCGAGACAGAGAGGGAGGGAGGGCGAGACAGAGAGGGAGGGAGGGCGAGACAGAGAGGGAGGGAGGGCGAGACAGAGAGGGCGAGACAGAGAGGGAGGGAGGGCGAGACAGAGAGGGCGAGACAGAGAGGGCGAGACAGAGAGGGAGGGAGGGCGAGACAGAGAGGGCGAGACAGAGAGGGAGGGAGGGCGAGACAGAGAGGGAGGGAGGGCGAGACAGAGAGGGAGGGAGGGCGAGACAGAGAGGGAGGGAGGGCGAGACAGAGAGGGAGGGAGGGCGAGACAGAGAGGGAGGGCGAGACAGAGAGGGAGGGCGAGACAGAGAGGGAGGGCGAGACAGAGAGGGAGGGCGAGACAGAGAGGGAGGGCGAGACAGAGAGGGAGGGCGAGACAGAGAGGGAGGGAGGGAGGGCGAGACAGAGAGGGAGGGAGGGAGGGCGAGACAGAGAGGGAGGGAGGGAGGGCGAGACAGAGAGGGAGGGAGGGAGGGCGAGACAGAGAGGGAGGGAGGGCGAGACAGAGAGGGAGGGAGGGCGAGACAGAGAGGAGACCAGTGCTGCGCGCAGAGGGAGGAGACCAGTGCTGCGCGCAGAGGGAGGAGACCAGTGCTGCGCGCAGAGGGAGGAGACCAGTGCTGCACGCAGAGGGAGGAGACCAGTGCTGCGCGCAGAGGGAGGAGACCAGTGCTGCGCGCAGAGGGAGGAGACCAGTGCTGCGCGCAGAGGGAGGAGACCAGTGCTGCGCGCAGAGGGAGGAGACCAGTGCTGCACGCAGAGGGAGGAGACCAGTGCTGCACGCAGAGGGAGGAGACCAGTGCTGCACGCAGAGGGAGGAGACCAGTGCTGCACGCAGAGGGAGGAGACCAGTGCTGCACGCAGAGGGAGGAGACCAGTGCTGCACGCAGAGGGAGGAGACCAGTGCTGCACGCAGAGGGAGGAGACCAGTGCTGCAATCAGAGGGAGGAGAGGACGAGAAGAGACCAATGGTGTATACAGAGAGAGGAAAGCAGAACGATTAGCATGGAGAGGATGTGAAGGACAGGATCAATGGTGTATAGCAGAACATCCAGAATCAGTACAGCAGCTTAGACACAACCAGTAATGTACCCTCAGAATGAGAGAGGACCACAAACACTATATTGAGAGTGATAACAGAAAGGGCTCGGGGAAGGGGGTCCTTACTATTTTGCTTCGGCTCAGATTTCTGGATGCCAGGATAGCACAGATTCCAGTCGTAATGCTCTGCGAGGACACAAGGAGAGTAAGTGACATGGCAAATATGATAATATAGGGCACTGTATACTGGGCTCTGACTGTGAGGCAGCAGCATACTCACCAGCAATCCTGACACCACAGATATGATATTGGCAGCACAGTATTCTGGGCTCACCCTCTTCTCTGGGTTTGATACGTGTCTCAGTACAGTGCCATGCACAATGGCTCCTACGATGAAGTTAATATGGCCCACGAAAATCAGTGCAATGCCGGCTCTCATCAACTGGCGAGGGCCCTTCTCTAGGTCTGACAGTGAGAATAGAAAGAGAGGATTATATTATACACACACACACACACCTACTCTTTAGGATTATATACAGGGTGGAGTCATATTATGACCACCGCCTACTTTGAACATCAGCAGCTCGTAGTCAATTAAATACGGCATGTGTCATCAGTGGGTTTGGTGGGTATATAAGAGAACAAATAGTAAAACGTGCGATTTATCTCACTTTGAAAAGGTCATTGGCTTTCGGGCCAAGGATGGCGGTATTTCTGAAACAGCGCAGTTTGTGAACGGTTCGCATGCTGATGTGGGTACAGTGTACTGTGACTGGGCACACGGCACCATTACAAATAAATGGTGTTGAAACTGTGGAGCACCACACGCCATTGGTGGTAAAGGTGTGAGAGGGCCAACCGACAAGCTACACTTGAGCAACTCACTGTCCAAACAAAGCAAGGGGCCACCAAGCGGGAGTCTAAAATTAGGGAACCCTGTTGCGTATGGGGCTCCAAAGCAAACAGCTGGTCACTGCACCTATGTGACATGGGGGGTTCGTCAGAAACAGCTTCAATTTGCACTACAGTACTGAAATTGGGCTTGTTCTGATTGGCAAAGGGTTGCGTTCTCGGTTGAGTCACTTTTTCTGCTCTACAGACTGGTCAAACGTTGGAGCCTCTGAGAACAAACACTCCTCAACCATTGTTGGAGGAACACAAGCTGGTGGTGGCAGCGTTATGGGCTGGGGAATGTTTTCTTGGCATTGCCTGAGTCCGCTCATACTTCTGCAAGTCACTCTCAACCAATTGGGCTTTCTAGTCATCCTTACAGATCAAGTTGTTGGAGGAGCAAGACGAAGACTTCAAAGTACTTCCCTGGCCTCCAAATTCCCCAGACTTGAACCCCAATGATCACCTGCGGGACCACCTGGATCACCATGTTCTCTGTATGGACCCTCCACCACACACTCCTCAGCAGCTGTCAGATGCATGCCAACCAGATATCCATGCCAACCTTCTCAATTCTGTCTAGCTGCTAGTGGTCATAATAATGTGACTGGACTGAGAGTGTATGTCTACTCTTTAGGATTATATATATGTGTGTATATGTATGAAGTGTTCCTGGCTCCTAAGTGTAAGATGTTTTCCTTCACCCAGGTATGTATAGGACACTTTGGGTCACAAAACTCGGCAAGGAACCCATCACATGGTATTTATGAGCCAGTCAGGAGGTCCAACATAGATATCTGCACATATAGTAATGACCCTTACAAATCAACTGGGAAAAAAAGCCAATTTCACCTCAAAGCACCCCACAAACTGTGCCTGTACCTCTTCCCCTTTCCCTTTCCCTTCCCATCACTCTTTTTCTCACCGAACCCGCACGGTCTCACGACTGAGCTTCTTTCGCCGGCCATTTCCGGAATCACCTGAGTGACGTCACCAGTCGGCGCCCTTACCTGTGCGATACCACATGCACGCCCCGCAAAGCGCGCGCTCACGTTGGGTGCGAGCACTGTGCGCGAGAGAGCTATGGCTGCGCTTGCGCAGCCCGCTGGCGGGAAAGGCAGGCACTGGAGCGAGAAGCTGACAGGCTGGAATGGCTGCTCCTCCTCGGGCACAACAGAGGCTTCTCCGTCAGAGATATCTGTATGCAAAATAGTAGAGAAAAGAGGGCAGATAAGAGGAGAAGAAGAATGAAGGTTGGTAATAGGGAAGGCTGAGGAAACAAGAACCGAGAAGTGGGGAGAATTGAGCAGGAGAGATTGTAGGAAACCAGAGGAATAGAGAAGATGGAGTGATGAGAGGAACCAGAGGAAGAGAGAAGGTGGAGAGATGAGAGGAACCAGAGGAAGAGAGAAGGTGGAGAGATGAGAGGAACCAGAGGAAGAGAGAAGGTGGAGAGATGAGAGGAACCAGAGGAAGAGAGAAGGTGAAGAGATGAGAGGAACCAGAGGAATAGAGAAGGTGGAGAGATGAGAGGAACCAGAGGAAGAGAGAAGGTGGAGAGATGAGAGGAACCAGAGGAAGAGAGAAGGTTGAGAGATGAGAGGAACCAGAGGAATAGAGAAGGTGGAGAGATGAGAGGAACCAGAGGAAGAGAGAAGGTGAAGAGATGAGAGGAACCAGAGGAATAGAGAAGGTGGAGAGATGAGAGGAACCAGAGGAAGAGAAGGGGGGGGGGTGAGAGGAACCACAGGAAGAGAGAAGGTGGAGAGATGAGAGGAACCAGAGGAAGAGAGAAGGTGGAGAGATGAGAGGAACCAGAGGAAGAGAATGGGGGGGGGGGGGGGGAGAGGAACCAGAGGAAGAGAGAAGGTGGAGAGATGAGAGGAACCAGAGGAAGAGAGAAGGTGGAGAGATGAGAGGAACCAAAAGGAAGAGAGAAGGGGGAGAGATGAGAGGAACCAGAGGAAGAGAGAAGGTGGAGAGATGAGAGGAACCAGAGGAAGAGAGAAGGTGGAGAGATGAGAGAAACCAGAGGAAGAGAGAAGGTGGAGAGATGAGAGGAACCAGAGGAAGAGAGAAGGTGGACAGATGAGAGGAACCAGAGGAAGAGAGAAGGTGGAGAGATGAGAGGAACCAGAGGAATAGAGAAGGTGGAGAGATGAGAGGAACCAGAGGAAGAGAGAAGGCGAGATGAGAGGACCCAGAGGAAGAGAGAAGGGTGAGATATGAGAGGAACCGGAGAAAGAGAGAAGGTGGAGAGATGAGAGGAACCAGAGGAAGAGAGAAAGTGGAGATAAATCCAAAGAAACAAAAAACAGGTGGAGAGGAATAGAGAAATGTGGACGGTTGAAGAGAGGTATACAGAAGGTGGAGAGATAAGAAGAAATCAGAGGAAGAGACAAGATAGAGAGAAATACAGAGGAGAGATGAGGAAACCAGAGGAAGAAAGAAAGTAAGAGATATCAGAGGAAACAAGAAGTGTGAAGGTGGAGAGAATGAGGAAAAAGATAAAGAGAAATCAGAGGAAAAGAAGAGGTCAGAAGAAAGGAGCAGAGGTCAGAGAAAGAGATAAAAAGGAGTGAAATTGGAGGAAAGAGAAATAAGCCCCTGGGAAGGCCCCCAACCCTGTTATAATGTGCCCATGAGACAGAAAACACAGCCACTAATGATGTGTCATTGGGTATAAATGTGGGGTTACCCCTCCTCCAGATGTCTGAGCCTAAAGAGTGTAAAGCTCTGATCTGTCTAATAACCACCATCCGACTAATCCTAATATGTACCCTCTAAATTGTCCCCCGTGGCTCCACCTAATGGCCCCTCTTGGTAAATACCACTCATCCCACAAACTGTACCCAGACTTACCGTACCTGCGAACAATTATCAATATTCACCCTGGAGAATGAGATAGCAGCCCATGTTTGGTGGAAGTCTGATTGGTGGCTAACCGTTAGGGACTTCAATAGATACTGTATGTAATAAGAAAATCCTTTATATTACATATTCTGGTATTTGAGAAATGAGAGAAAGTACACCTTTAAATCTCACCTTAATTGAATCTCCTACATAGCATCCAAAAATGTATTGACAACAAAGAAAGGACCAAGTAAATGATGTAATAATATATAAGTTTTATTTAGAAAAATATATAAAAAAGAATATATTTAAAATATGAATGGTTAAAAAGTTTACAAACAGAGAACTGTCCCACAGTTTTGAAATAAGAGACCAGATACAGGTAGTACAGTGTGTAAGATCTCAAACTCAATGCTGTCCAAAGTACAGTACATACAATCCTGGAGTATGTAGTGTAAACGTGTTGCGGTCACACATAGTAAGTATTGGAATATGAGCACATTACCTATGTGTGACCACAACACTTTTTCGCTACAGACTCCAGGATGGTTTAGGTCCCTAATGAAATTAATATTTGTATATATTACATAATTAACTTTGTTATCTCCATTTGATTACTCACCAATTCCCTCCCATTTTTCTTTCACATTCTGGTATTTGTAACATTAGATGTCGGGGACTACACACATATGTTGTATGATACGTTATGACTATGAGAGACCGTTCTGAATCCCCAGATTATGCTGTTTAAGAATCAGTTTATTGTGTGGGACGGATTTAAATATTGGAGCAGAGATATGTTGTACCTGCTGCTTGCTCTACATTGTTCTGTAGATACAAAATAAAAAATATACGCTCAAATAGTCTGACATGACCTTCCTGAAATCTGATATCCAATGCACTGGCCTGTAGTTACTAGACCTACTCGTCACGGTGAGGCAGGTACCTACCTTAGATAACCTGGACCCATTGACTTGTTCCTTATTCATTCTTTATTACTTATTGTAGCTCTCTCCAGTGGGGAGTTCACCTCCCTAATTTCCAGTTGGCTTTGCTATCCCAGCTTACCCTACTAATACAAGCCAATAAGTCACAGTGGCATATCTAAGTTTCCTGTAGTATTAATGCATATAATACAAGAGAATCAGTAGTGTGTGTATTATTGTGCATAAAAAAATACCCACATTAGTATTAACAAACCCACCCTGATGTTTGCTAAATCTCTAGTTTGCAAGCAGCTACTTTTTAGAGTTAACCCCCCTGCAAATCTCTGCTACAATTAGCGTAAAAGTCATAATTTGTTTTGGCCAATCACAGGGAGCTAATAAATTGTAACAATCTGTGAAGGCTGTTTGTGTACCAAAGAATCATAATCTGTAATCTGTATTCATCCAGCGACAGGAAGTGAGGAGTAGTCAGACACTGCTGTGTAGATCGGGCTTGAAGGTTAGTAATAAGTTAAATCCATACCCAAATGCAGTATTTCTATTGGTAGGTACACTGCGCATATGTAAAGGGGTGGGGAAACAAGTTTTATTTTTAAATAAAATAAATCTGTGTGTTTAGAATGACTCCATGTAATGTGCGTGTCTGTTATAAGCGGCACGTGTTAGATTAGAGAGAGGGAAACACAGGGAAACTTAGACCTTTATGGAGACTGTCACCCCAAAATCAAGTCTTTTTAGGTTATTCATAAAGATTGTGAACATTTTCACTGTTTATTTACATAGTAATTAAGATTGAAAAAAGACTTTCAGTCCATCATGTCCAACCCCCTAAGATCAGTTATGAATTAATTAGTTGTTAATTATTAAACAATTATTTAATCATTTTTAATTAATCCAAAGGAAGGCAAAAAAAAAAGTGAGACTTAGCCAATCGTCTCATAGGAAAAAAAAAATGAATTCCTTCCTGACTCCAGATACTGGCGAGCGGATTTCTCCCTGGATCAATACTCTCTAATTATCCAGGATAAACCTGACTTCCCTTTTTAATTAGAAATAGATCCAGACCCCTTTTAAAGTTATCTATTGAATTATCGAATCCGCTGTCACTACCTCCTTTGGTAGAGAATTCCACAGATTAACCACCCTTACTGTGAAGTACCCTTTTCTTTCTTTAAGGTGGAATCTTCTAACCTCAAGGGATGTCCTCTTGTCAGTTGAAAACCTCTTGGCACAAAAAGCTCCCGTGACAAATCTTAATACTGACCCTGGATCATATCTTCTCTTAGACACCTTTTTTCTAGAGAACATGAGCTTAATTTCCTTAGTCTTTCTTCATAACTAAGCCCCTCCATTCCCCTTATTAGTTTTGTTGCCCTTCTCTGTACTTTTTCCAGCCCTAAAATGTCCTTTTTATGAATTGGTGCCCAAAATTGTCCTCCATATTCCAAATGAGGGCGTACTAGAGATTTGTATAGTGGCAGAATTATATTTGCTTCCCTCGCTTCTATACCCTTCTTAATACATGCTAATATTTTATTTGCCTTTGCAGCTGCTGCTTGGCTTTGAGCGCTGTTACCTAGGTGATTGTCCACAAGTACTCCCAAATCCCTTTCAATATCTGATACACCTAGATTTGCTCCATCAAGATTATAAATTGCATGGCTAGTTTTCCTTCCCAGATGCATAACCTTACATTTATTTGTATTAAATCTCATCTGCCATTTAGCCGCCCATTTCTCTAATTTATGCAAATCCCTTTGTAAGAAAAGTACATCATTATCTGATTTTATTACCTTGCACAACTTAGTGTCATCAGCAAAAATGGAGACACTACTTTCGAATCCTACTTCATAAATATGTTAAAAAGGAGAGGACCTAATACTGAACCTTGAGGAACCCCACTTACCACATTAGACCAATCAGAGTATGTTCCATTTACAACAACCCTTTGCTTCCTATCTTTTAGCCAGCTCTCAATCCATGAGCAGATATTTACTGCAACTCCTGTATCTCTTAGTTTGCTCACTAGTCTTCCATGTGGCACTGTATCAAAAGCCTTTGAAAAATCTAAAAAGACTACATCCACTGAGTTGCCCTGATCCAAGTTCCTACTAACCTCATAAAAACTAATTAGATTGGTCTGACATGACCTATCCTTCATTAATCTGTGTTGACTGCTACCTATGATCCTGTTCAAATAGACATATTCTTGTATTCTGTCCCTTATTAACCCTTCTAAAAGCTCCCCCCTACAGAAGTGAGGCTCACTGGTCTAAAATTCCCTGGATTTGCTCTAGATCCCTTCTTAAATATAGGTATCACATCAGCTTATCTCCAGTCATCTGGTAGAGACCCTGTGTTGAGTGAATCCTGAAAAATGTAATATAATGGTTTGGCTATTACAGAACCCAGTTCCCTTAGTACCCTTGGATGTATTCCATCAGTACCCTTGGATGTATTCCATCAGGACCTGAGGCTTTATTAACATTTATTTTTTTCAACCTCTTTTGGATTACTTCCTGTGTTAACCAATTATTTGGTGAAGGTAGTGTAGCCCCATTATGTTGCCGTGTCCCAACCACTGGTACCACCCTTGTGTATACCGAAGAAAATAACCTATTTAGCTCATCTGCCTTTTCCTGGTCACTAATTATCAGACAGTGTCATATTGTAATGTTCCTATGGCTTTCTTCCCTTTATTATATAAAAAATATTTTAGGGTTAGTCTTACTTTCCTTTGCAACTGACTTCTCATTTTCTATGTTAGCCAGTCTAATAGCCCTTTTGCAAGCCTTGGTGATTTCCTTATAGTCACATAAAGCTGCCTCTGTTCCCTCCTTCTTGTATAATATAAATGCATGTTTCTTTTTCCTTATCATGATCTTTAAGTCATTGTTAAGCCACATGGGATATGATTTACTCCTATTCATTTTATTTCCACATGGTACATGCCGATGAGTATGTTTATTTAGTATCATATAGATAACATAATAGGGGGTCCCTTGGCCCAGAGTGTTTATATGTAAACAAGGGGACATCTGTGTGTGTGTGTGAGTTTTTATGGAGTTTGGGGGGAGGTGAGATGATTTCAGTGAGATGGACAGTCACATATCAAGGGGGGTGTCCAAGAAAGATATACAAAGTCCAGAGAGTTCAGTCTAAGTCTAGGAGTCTGGGAGTGTGTGTCCAGAAGAGCCATCCAGTGGAGTGCCCAGCTGAGCAGAAGCCAAGACGTGGTGTGACCTGAGGCCTAAACACATGGACTCTGAAGATATTGCTGACTCTTGGTGTAGTATCTTGTAATAATGTAGCATATTCATATTAGTATCTTTTTGTCGTTTTATCCCTACTGTCTCTTTGTTTGTCTAAAACCCACTGTGTAACCGTATCTTGATTTATGTAAAATATCTCTTTTAATTATAAACGTATTCATATGTTCGTTTATTGATTTGTCCAAAAGAACTTATTACTTGTAGAAATTATACATTAATTGTTTAATTATTAGTTAATTTCTTACAACAATAAATCATGTTATGTGGGGTACAGGGGGATCGGGCTACCAGTTAGGGGGTAGTCGGTCAAGGGGTAAAGAGAAGGTCCAGTGGACCATAGAGGCTGACAGATGCCAACAAACAATGTAAAGTTAGGAAGGTGATGGAGAGGTAAGACTGGATTTTACAGATCTATTCTTATATGAGTAAGCTTCCCTCCTTTCAAACTAGATGGTGGCTGGAATTGAACCCGCTGTCACTGTCAATACGGAGCCATAGACTTCAACGGTGTCACAACCTACAATGATGATGGAGTATAGAGGATCCTAGTCCTCTTATCTCCTGTAGGTTTTAGACCTAAGATTTGGGTGACTCAGACCAATGGACCTTCTTTGCGGATGCAAGAGCATAAGTCCCAGCTTAAGGTAGTGTGCCTGGGAGAACCTGGAAGGGAGTCAGAACGATCTCCTCTGCCAGCATATGCCCTTGGGTCAATAATACACCTGCACACAAAGTCTTGATGAAAATTATGAACCATGTTTTATTTTAGAACAGCATATTTAACCACATCACACAAGAATGGGGGAAGTGGCTACCGTTAGCCAGCCCCAAATGACGTCTGGCCAATCATGAAGGGGAACTGTGCGTGAACCAATAGTCCCCTCCCAGGTCCGCCCACTAGGCGAGGCCAACTAATTAATTTGGGCTTTGACTCTCCAGGGCAAAGCATGTCTTTTACTCTCCTCTGCCCATGCTATGAAGGCTGAGAAGCCTTCAGGCCATCCCATTGTTTCTGGGTGCCTGCCTGTCTGCTCTCCAGCTGTGAGCTTCCCATTGTTAGTACTATGCTGGATACTTAGCTAATGGGATTAACAGGCCTTTGGGAACAAAGGAGGCTTGCCTGTATTCACTGGCTTCCCCTCTACAATATAATGACATACTAATATAATAACATACATTCATATTTACAAATACAACACACAATGTTTCACACACATCCCACCAGCTCCCTCACATGACACCCATTACAATGAGCCTAAACATGGAAGGGATGGGGATATGCTAAGGGGTAAACTTATAATACTTTATCCCCTAGACCACAAAATAACCATATATCCATAACAAGTGGGCCCCAAACCTTTTGTTCTTCCACATGGCAACAGCATGTGGAAGATAACCCAGCCCAAAATGGCCACTGCTGCCAGTCACAAAATGGCCCCAGCATAGTTCACACCAAATCCAATATGGCCACTGGCTGATTCATGACAAACGGGACTATTTGAACTAGCTTGTCAAATAGAGCACAGAAACACCTATTTCTACAAATAGAGGTCAATTGCGATCAAGTGATTGTAACCGGTATCCCTTTAATCCCTTGCTTGGTAACATATTACAAGCTAAGTCATTTGTCTCCATTAATGTCATCAGCCTTATTTAAATCAAAAGGCGTCAAAGAGTCTGGATTGTGGGGAAGCCCCGATCAGCCCCGAAAAGTGTATAAACCGCCGGTTTCACCTCCCAAGAGACTCTGTACACCAGTCACAACTGACCCCATTCAATTAGAGAGTCGGATAACCCTGCTTGTCGCTATCCTTACGTGAAAAAATCTTGTTCAAGCCCCAGACAACCGAGGAACCGCTTCCGACCCTTAGCCAATATAGAGCCAGATATCCAACTGAGTTTTGTCCCTACTACTCCAGGTCACTTGTCCCTGTGTGCAATTTGTCTCAGCCAGGAGCAATCATGGCGCTGCAAAAAGCTGCAAAAGAGTACCATGAGTGTACCGATCAGGGGGACGCTAGGTTCTGATACTGGAAAGTTGGGGTACAAGACAGATGGGGATTTTTTCAATAGTTTAAGGAGATATGTACTTGGGTAGATGGTTACAAATGCCTTCAGACATACTTTCTCTCCTGAGTGGTCCCTGGGGATTGGGCAAGGCTATGCTTACCTAAGGATGGGGCTTGTCTTGATTGGCTCCTGTTATCTATAAATCTGTTGTACTGTTATCAATAGAGTTGTGCTCTGTTTGCATGCACATAAACACTGTGTGTACTTCATTCTGATCTTCAAATAGAAAGGCTCTATATTATTTAGTATCCTGAAACTCTGCTGGTCCTAATTAAAGGGACCATGATCCAGATGGCATTGGCTGGGCTGATCCTATAATCCCGGTACCTGATTTCCTGATAGGGATAGGGGAGCTAATGGAAAAAAAGACACAAAACCAATAGAATGTAATTTATTTTAACTTTATATTAAGAAACATCACACAAAAAATGAACAGTCCCCTTTAACTGGCAGACGTGAAAGCTTTAGGCTCATACTCCATTCTTTTTTTCTGCGGCCATCCAGCAGAAGCTGGTAGCAAGACATTGTCCCAATAATGATGTGTCTCACATTTCTGCTCCTCACAGCATCCAGATTATTTGCCACTAAATCATCCATAAGGTCATGGATGGAACGCTAAGGAACTCGGTGGAACGTTCCTTTCATTCTTCTGTGTCAAAGTCGCTGTTTTCTCTGGCTTCCTCAATGACATTTTTCATCAATTGTTGGAAGTCCTCGTTGGTCAGGCACTCACCTGACGCTTGTACCAAGTCCTCAATGTCCTGGGCGTCTGAATCTCTCAGTCCAGCTGTCTTGACCAGCTATCTGCTATCTATGATGGGTTCTTCTGGTTGCACATCCACACACAGCTCTGGCCATATCTTCCTCCACACTGCTTTGAGACATTGCTGTATCACCTACTTCTAGGACAACTCAATGTTAGTGATGACCTGCATGATTGTATACATTTTCAAGAAATCCATCATGTATTGTTTGTCCTTGCTGTCTGTCTGGTCAATGATCTGGCAGAATGTATGGCAACAGCCTTGAAGGTCGATATGACCACCTGATCCATAAGCTGGATGAGTGAAGTAATGCTGGGTGTCAGGAACACGACTTCCACTGGGATGCAGCAATAGAGCTCAGCCAAATTGGTAGGGTAGTGTAACGGAGTTGGAATCATAAGTCCAATATCTCAGCTGAAATACCGTTAGATATCCATATAGAAGCACTGCAGTCTCACAAGCCTCAACCTCCCAGATTGGACGACACTCAATTGGGAGTCAAATAATACTGTCTTTATTTTGTTATGCAGAAATATATATACACATCTCTTTCCACAGGCAATACACATCCCCCA
Source organism: Discoglossus pictus (assembly GCA_027410445.1). Taxonomy (NCBI): domain Eukaryota; kingdom Metazoa; phylum Chordata; class Amphibia; order Anura; family Alytidae; genus Discoglossus; species Discoglossus pictus. Next base: position 453,949,193 of record CM050165.1, on the reverse strand, counting down.
TATTTGGCCACACAATACACATAGAGGGACAATAGGTGTGGTCACACCTCCCTGAGGCTACCTGGCTACTTTGATACAATCAGACATTGATCAGATTATACTTCTTTTGTTCTTATGTCTCATAATGAAAACACTTTATACAATAGACTTCCTTATCTTATGAGGAGTCTCTGTAATAGGATTATCTATTAGCCTAGTAGCTGTAATATTCTGAGCCAATATATTCTGTAGAACATAAAACAACATATCTACAGTACAGCAATGTGATCATATTTAAACCATAACCTTAAAACAGGGTAAAACAGTGATGGGTTCCGTTACACACCTCCCCCGTGACCATAAGCCGGCATACACGGTCTGACCCCAACGGATCGGCCTGGGGATGTCCGGACAAAAGTATTTGTTGGTCAATTCTCTAGTTTGACAACCCATCAGCATTCCTCACATTTCAAGAACAAAACAAACGCACACTTCATACAGTATTCACAGCAATAAACATTTCAAGGAGAGGGAAAATACATTATACAAACAGGTTTTACAGAGGCCTCTGTACTGGAGACAATGGGGGAAGTACTCCAATTATCCAGGGATAGAGGCAGACTCCATTGAGCACATGGTTGCAAAAAAAACATAAACCACTTTAAAATACATAAAGTCACCTTTTACCCATAACACACAGACATTTCACATATCCCCAGATAGCTGGGATCTGAGCGTACAAAACAACCGAATAGCGCTCAGATCCTATTCACACAGTTCAATTGCCAGGTAGCTAAAGTCTTTCCCATAGTCTTTCATTATATGAATGGGCTCCATGGCATTGCTATCTGGGGTATCACCGCTCCCACAGGGCAAGTACCGAATGACCCCACTGTATTTAAAGGGCCAGAATGAGGGACATACACTCTGGTATGGCCGAATAATGTTTTTAAAGGGCAATATGTCCCAGGGCCATAGTCGCAGGGCAGGAGGCTGGCAATAAGTCCTCTCCTGGAGTGGCGAAAGGCACTTCGTCACACATCTCCCCTTTGGGGGGAAGTCTAACTAGGCACCTGGATATTTTGCTGTGGGGATGTGGCAACACTCTGAGGGGACTTGAGGGGCAGAGGCCAGCGGCACTCTGCCCTGATGCCACTTCTTCTGCTTGTATAACCTGCAGGAGATCCTGCTCTGTATAAGGGACAAAGGGAGGGCAGAGGCCGACTGCACTCTGCCCCGCTGTCAGGTCTTATGCTGGGTTACTTGGGACATATTCTGGCTCAGTAGCCAGGGAAAGGTGGGGGTCAGTGGGGGTTAATATTTCCTCTGTTAACCCTGGGGCCACATTAGGAGTTAGCTGGGGAGGGAAATTTTTACTTACCCCCTCCTCCGGTTGTCCCAGTGAGGGTAGTTGGGGATCTGGACAGGCTGTCCAGCATCCCGGTAGGTCAGGCACAGAGACCACGGTCCCATCTGCGCCGTCTGGGAGATTGGTGTTTCCCCTTGTTAGGGTAAGCTGTCGCTGGGGGGAGAGGGGGCGACACCTTCAGCTCCCTGGGGTTCACACTCCGCTGGGGGGAAGGATGACACCTTCGGCCCCCTGGGATACACACTGCCACTGGGGAGGAAGGACGGCACCTTCTGCTCCCTGGGGTACACACTGCCGCTGGGGAGGAAGGACGGCACCTTCTGCTCCCTGTGGTACACACTGCCGCTAGGGAGGAAGGACGGCATCTTCTGCTCCCTGGGGTACACACTGCCGCTGGGGAGGAAGGACGGCGCCTTCTGCTCCCTGGGATACACACTGTCGCTGGGGAGGAAGGACGGCACCTTCTGCTCCCTGGGATACACACTGCTGCTGGGGAGGAAGGACGGCACCTTCAGCTCCCTGGGGTACACACTGCCGCTGGGGCGGAAGGACGGCACCTTCTGCTCCCTGGGGTACACACTGTCACTGTGGAGGAAGGACGGCACCTTCTGCTCCCTGGGGTACACACTGCCGCTGGGGAGGAAGGACGACACCTTCTGCTCCCTGGGGTACACACTGCCGCTGGGGAGGAAGGACGGCACCTTCTGCTCCCTGGGGTACACACTGCCGCTGGGGGGGAAGGACGGCACCTTCTGATTCTGGGGTACACACTGCCGCTGGGGAGGAAGGACGGCACCTTCTGCTCCCTGGGATACACACTGCCACTGGGGAGGAAGGACGGCACCTTCTGCTCCCTGGGGTACCCTACCGCTGGGGAGGAAGGACGGCACCTTCTGCTCCCTGTGGTACACACTGCCGCTAGGGAGGAAGGACGGCACCTTCTGCTCCCTGTAGTACACACTGCCGCTGGGGAGGAAGGACGGCACCTTCTGCTCCCTGGGATACACACTGTCGCTGGGGAGGAAGGACGGCACCTTCTGCTCCCTGGGATACACACTGCCGCTGGGGAGGAAGGACGGCACCTTCAGCTCCCTGGGGTACACACTGCCGCTGGGGCAGAAGGACGGCACCTTCTGCTCCCTGGGGTACACACTGTCACTGGGGAGGAAGGACGGCACCTTCTGCTCCCTGGGGTACACACTGCCGCTGGGGAGGAAGGACGACACCTTCTGCTCCCTGGGATACACACTGTCGCTGGGGAGGGGAATTAGTTGGAGTATTCCACGTGGAGCGGTTTCTGTTTCTGGGACAGTCTCTCTGCATGTGGCCCTGCTGGTTACACGTGTGGCACCTGATGTACCGTGGAGGGGTTTGGTAGTTCCCACCACCCGGACGCAATGCTGGGGGGGGGGGGGGGTTAATGGTAGGAGGTGGGTTAGCAGCTCCCAAGATGGACCGCCCCCGTGCCCGCTTCTTTTCCATTATATATTCGTGGACATCTCCCAATAACCATTCCAAGGTTATTGTGGGAAGCGTACCTGGGAAAAAGGCCAGTCTGCTTTGGAGTTCTCTTCCAAACTCATTCTGTGTGCTGTCCGTAAGAGGTGCTGTAGCCGCTGCCCGGTCTCCCTCCATGAGTTCCTTTCTGTCTGCATCCCTGTAGTCCGCGACGCCTCCTCCTCCTCATCATGGAACGCTGTCTGAAAACTAGCCGGTTCCATCCTGCTGTAGCCAGGGGCGCTGTACGGATACTAGCGTTGCCCTCAATTTGTAACTCCACGGAATGGTGTCTCCTGTAGCTGTCCTTCTGACCGTGGGAACAATTCCGCCACTTGCCACCAAATGTTACGGAGTTGGAACACAAATCCAATATCTCCGCTGGTATACGGTAAAATATCCAAGAAGCACTACAGTCTCACCATCCCCAACCTCCCATATTGGACGACACTCAATTGGGAGTCAAAAAAATACTGTCTTTATTTTGTTATGCAGAAATATATATACACATCTCTTTCCACAGGCAATACACATCCCCCATATTTGGCCACACAATACACATAGAGGGACAATAGGTGTGGTCACACCTCCCTGAGGCTACCTGGCTACTTTGATACAATCAGACATTGATCAGATTATACTTTTGTTCTGATGTCTCATAATGAAAACACTTTATACAATAGACTTCCTTATCTTATGAGGAGTCTCTGTAATAGGATTATCTATTAGCCTAGTAGCTGTAATATTCTGAGCCAATATATTCTGTAGAACCTAAAACAACATATCTACAGTACAGCAATGTGATCATATTTTAACCATAACCATAAAACAGGGTAAAACAGTGATGGGTTCCGTTACAGGTAGTTTGGAGCATTGTCCAATAACAGGAGCTCTTTGGCCTCAAGTCATTTGTACCTGCAATAGCGCTGCACAGATGGACAGAAATGTTCACTAAACCAGTTCTTACAGATCTCCATGGTGATCCAGGCTTCCTGATTGATTTCTTAAATGACCAGTAAATTAGATTTTGTTATAACGTTCATTGTTCTATGTGTTTTTGAGTGGAAGATAGGCAATTGCTTGATCTTAAAGTTGTCGTTGGCGTTCCCACTGGAACAAAGGTTCGTCAGTTTTTGGCGGCTTTGAACCCCAGTGCTCTCTTCTAATCCTGTGATATGAAGGCATGGCTTGGCATTCACTTCTAGAACAGGCCAGTCTCATCCACATTGAACACCATCAGGAGCCTTTGAGGAAGCTTGGGAACAAGCAAAACGGACTGACGGAATTTGTTTTACTGCAAGGATCGTCCCTGATGAGCGCTGGGATTTACCAATGATTTGCTACATTAGTGTGGTTCCCGATTGGGCAGCGTTACTGCAAGTATTTTGGATTTAAGGCTGTTACAGCCCATTTCTTTTGCAGGATCATTTAGCGCTATGTATAATGTATACTTACGGGAGAAGATCCTTGCATTTTTGTTTTTAAAGTTCTGTATCCCATTCTGTTTGGTTGAAGGGAATAGCGCCTTATGATTGGATTAGAAATGATTGACAGGTCCATCAGCCAATCAGACTGGGATATAGGGGTGTATCCAATTTTGATTGGCTCACACCTTGCGCCTTCTGAAATATGATTGACAGCATTTTCAGCCAATCAGAAGGCGCCATTTCCAAATTTTTACCGGAAGAACCGATACAAGCCTCATTTGCAGCAGGGAGCCACAAATTAGTCCGACGGGCTTAAATAACGAGTGGTTATTTAAGCCCGTTGGACTTTGGACATTAATTAAACGTGAAATCAAGTATTGTATTGTGACGATGTACCATTTTGAGAATGTTGTCCATTTAATCCTCATGTCACCCATTGTGGTCCACATCATTTACAGGGCTTTACAGTGCTGTCTTTATATTTGCATTTACAGTGCTCCAAGTTTGCGGGTTTGAAACACGAGTCACGGTCTTGCAGGATTGAACCACGAGTTACAGGCTTGGAGGTCATCCTAGCACAGGTTTTTTTTTTTCTGTCTTTTAAATACTCCTATTTAATAAATGAATAATCTTCCATTAGGTGTTAGACACCAGTATATATATTTTTTAAGGTCGTACATTGCAAATTGTTAAAAGTGTTAAATGGTGTCACACAAGGACAAAACAGCGCTATCGCAAAGCGCAGCGTTTAGTGGAAATTGTGGTGATTCTGCACCAACCAAGACAAGCCCCATCCTTCGGTAGACATAGCCTGGACAAAAAACTAAATATAAGTGTTCATTTAGATAATGTTATAGCCTTAATCCTCTTCACAGGGAGAAATATCCAGTAGTATGTCCCAATAGAGCGATCCGGCCCTATGAAGGTTAGTTGGTTCTATGATTGAGCGCCTCTTTTTTTGTTAAGTGTCCCCTTGTTGACTCATCAGGGTACAGGATGGTTCCAGTGTAATCATAGAGGGCCACATACAATCCAGGATAATAACAGATACATATACAATCCATATCAACATCTTAACCCACAGCTACATCGATCCGACGCAGTGATATCCCTGTGAATAGGCCATTTCCTGGGAATGCTACAGAGAGGCTAGGTTTTATGCCCCATATCCAGGCATCCTGCACACAGGGTTAGATGAAATTAAATACGAATTTGAGGTACAATCCATTTCACCATATTTGAAAGAGGACAGCAATCGCACCCCTGTGAAATAATATTATTACTTTATTATTATATTATATTACATATTATATTTATTTATAATATTTATTATATTACTTAAGGAGTGAATAAAATTTGAAACATTTAAAAAAATCTAAATTATTTTATTTTTTGTGTTTTTATTAATGATGCCCAATTCAACTGCAAGCCTGCAACTCGATCGTTGTAGGTCGTATGTCTGCGGGTGTGTTGCGGGCTTCCGTTCGTCTCCAAATCCGGAGCTATTCAATGGCTCAAGTCCGCAAGTTACTGGTCCAAAGCCGGCTCCGTAAACCATGCACTGGTTCGGAGCAGTTCAGGGCGGGAACATGATCAATTAAGCAAGCCCGTAACCTCCCATTTCAAATCAGCCAATAGAAAATGAGACTGACATTATTACAGCAGCAAAACATGCAGGTTACATGTCAATCAATTAGGTTCGGGGGTCCGATATGCGATCAGACTCGCAAAGCCGCAAAATAAAGAAGCATGAAAATTAATGCAAATACTGTTCTAGTTCATGTGGGTGGCCTGATATGTATTAACACATTGATACCCAGATCATTTTAACCCCAAAATGAAATATAAAAATAAATCTTATATACTTCCGATTTGCGGGCTTGAGACTGTTGTGCAATTAATTCTAATGTCTAGCATCACTTTCCCCGTTACTTACAGTGCAGTATTGATCTTATATTTGCATTTACAGTGCTATGAATAGGTGTTTAACCCCTTGCGGGTCCTCTCTAGCACTCATTGGTTTCCTCTTTTTTTTGCCATTTCCGGGTGTGAAAACATTTGCGGGCTTGAGGAAATTGATCAATTAAATAGCTATTGTAACTCTTGCAAAAGTGAAAGATCAAAGGCTTCTGGAAGCTGTAAGTTACGGGCTTAACCATCTCAATATTTTCGAGGCCGTAATACGTAACCCATTTGGACTCCGCAAAAAGACACCAATTGAATAGCAAATTAACTTGTGACTTCACTTATGGGCTCCTGGATCGAGCGCTCAATTGAATCGGGCTCATTGTTTTTTTATTTACGGTAACTTATATATATTTATGTTTTTGTTGATTTTGATACTTACTCCCTTTCCACCCCTTAATAAAAAAATCCTCTTAGGAACAATTTACTGTTTCCAAGAAGCGATAAAATACTCATCCACTGGATATACCCGCGCCGACCTTCCACCTTCTTACTGACTCCCTATAGCGATATTCAGCCGCTGTCCGGGCTGCACACTCCATTTATACTGGGAGTCATAATAATGTGACTGGACTATATATTACATATTATATTTATTTCTTATATTACTTAAGGAGTAAATTAAATTTTGCACATTTAGAAAAAAATACTAAAGTATAAGCTTAATTAGCAACTTTTAAAAAAAATAAATGTTTTGTTTTATTTTGTATTATTTCCTTTGATTTCTGTTTATTATTGTTTTTTATGTAACTTACATTCAGTAAATTTGGTTGATTTTGATTATTGTATAATTAATCCTCTCCCTTCCCATCCCTATCCCTATGTAACAGAAAATATTTTAGATTTATTGTAGATATTCGCCAATATTTCAAAATTTAAAGTAATCATCACATGTAATAGTTGTCAAACTGCGAGTTGTCGACACGCTTGCGAGCCTCGCAAAGCGAGGCGAGCTGTTGATGCATAGAAGCCTTCCGACCTCAGAGCACTTAGGCGATGACACTTAGCCGAAGGCGCTCATCATCCTGCGAGTTGCTCAAAGCAAGGTGAGCAGTTGAGGGATTTAAACACTCGGGACTTAGACTGAAATGAGCACCGAAGGCGCTCCTGCGAGCTTTGCAAAGCTAGGCGAGCCGTTGAGGCATTGAAACACACGGGTCTTAGCCTGCAAGCAGTTGAGGAACGCGGGACTTAGAAAAAAAAAATCCGACCTCGGAATCTCAGTGGGAAAAAAACAAAGCTCGCAAAAATACGACTTTAACAGCCGAAAAAACACGAAAAACAAGACAAAAAATAAAAAACAGTCACACACAGCATGGGGGGAACACCAGGACGTCTGGGAGTGAGGTTGCACGCAAATTTAAGGCGAATTTCCGAGTTTCAACCCGCAAAAATTGGCTAAGCAGAAAAAAAAATGGCGAGGCTAAAGGAGAACGAGGAGCGCAAATCACCACCAGGCACGTACGAGTTACCCAGGAACATAGGAGATACAAAATATACCATTACAACGGACGGAAAATGCTCGTGAGCCAAGTAACACATAGAAAAAAAAACGCCATTTCACAAAACTAACTTGCAAATATCAACATTACGATTCTTAAATGGAGCTCTACCCGCCTAAACAAGCGGTTTGGCCTCGTGCACGCAGCCTATTTACACTGCGCACTTGGCACATTGATGACACATCAGGTGATCAACAGACCAACTGGACATTGTATGTTGCAGGAAAATCCAAAGAGATTGTTAGCTCTTCAGGATATTGATTGCTGGATATTACATATAAATAGGTAAAGTATATTCATTTATTAATTCACATAAATGTATTAATTCACTGTACTAAACTTTTTTATATTTTACACTGTACTAATATATCTGTCTTCGCGATGAGCGCCGAAGGTGATCATTGCAAAGTAGGAAACTTGAAGTACAAGAGGGGAGAGGCTTGCAATGAGCGCTGAAGGTCCACAGAGGAGCATTCTGTGGCAAACAGCGATGCTTGGCTTCAAATTTTATTGCCATCGTTTTTTGATGGGCAAGTCTCTAGTTACAAATAAAAGTGAAGCATAAAATATCTAATTTCCAAAGTAAACAAATAGAACAACATTTTTCTTTTAAATGGTCACAAAATACCTCGGCATTTATATCCCTACATTGGCCTATAATGGGAACTACTTAAAATCTATTGAATGGTTTAAATACTTGGAATACAAATAACATTTCTGCAGTAAAGATAAAAACATTCCCCAAACGTATTTATTTATTTCACATAATTCCAACAGCAATTAATAGAAATGGCGTCTTAAAGCTACAAAGAACAACCTTGAGTTATATTTGGAATCATAAAAAAAAACCAAGAATAAACAGAGCTACAATGATAGCTTCAAAGAAAGAGGCGGGTTATCACCCCTGATCTGTAAATGTTCTTATGCTCTGCTTCTTCCTTGGATGTGATGGCACATGGAGCTCTACACTGCAGGATGTGCTCTCACAGCCAATCTGACTGCTTCTTCCTTGGATGTGATGGCACATGGAGCTCTACACTGCAGGATGTGCTCTCACAGCCAATCTGACTCTGCTTCTTCCTTGGATGGGATGTGATGGCACATGGAGCTCTACACTGCAGGATGTGCTCTCACAGCCAGTCTGCCTCTGCTTCTTCCTTGGATGGGGTGTGATGGCACATGGAGCTCTACACTGCAGGATGTGCTCTCACAGCCAATATGACTCTGCTTCTTGCTTGGATGGGGTGTGATGGCACATGGAGCTCTACACTGCAGGATGTGCTCTCACAGCCAATCTGACTCTGCTAATTCCTTGAATGTCATAGAACACCATGTACATGGAGCTCTACCCTTCCCCGCTCGACAGGTTCTTCTTGTCTTGTGTATGGTTATTTTCACACTTTTATATTCTGGCCATGCTTGCTCTTCCGCTTTCTCTCTGCTAGCCTCAGCTCCTCTGTGTTCAGGTTCCATGATGTGGTGGTCACTAGTGATGCCATGGCTTGGCGCATTACTTCCCTTCTCTCTTTTCACAGCAGCATCACTTTTATCTGTTATTGCTTGTTGTCTCTCCAAAATCTCATCCTTTATCTTATTAAATTCTAGGTAGGATTCCTCCATGCCATACCTTGCCTCTGTATTGCTCCGTGCCACCTTCACCCTTTTCCAGTCGGCTGGCTCCATTGCCTTGTGCTCAGTGCCATCGCTGTTGGTGCTGGAGAGCTCTGCATGCTTTTGTATCATACTTTGGTGACATTCCTGGTTCCATGTTGCATTTTGCCTGTAGTTCCCTATCTGTGGTTCCACCACGTCCCTGGCTTCTCTTGTCTGCAAGCATGTAGTTATGTTGGTTTTATATGCACCGGGTGCGGTTTCGACCTCTGAAAAGCCATTTTCAGTCTTATGTTTCATTCTCATTCTCAAATCATTACGAATTCTCAATAATAGTCCTCTCTTTCTCAGGACCTGCATCCTCTGGTATATAGCGTATGATTCAGTGACACACAGTGGCAGAAATTGGACATTCATAATTATTTTATGTTTCAGGTGCAGATGCAGTTGTTTCCTTACGTTCTCTAGATTTTGAAAGACACTTACTTTGGTCAGTGATACAGAATACACTGGTCTTGCAGAGTCCACCTTCCCAGGACTTAGAGGTACCTTAGAAGACGTGCTTTCTTTAACCAGCCCATAAGAGTCAGCAGGTTGAGTTGCTTGTGTGGGTGGGCTGTTTGCTTGGCTTGTTCCTTTCTTTTGTGACATCATGAACTTGTCTTCTTGGTCCAGGATTATCTTGCTCTGGGTGCCAAACTCAAGCATGGCTCCATAGATTTGTTGTTTAATTGCTGTAAGAGAGGTTCCCATTTTATCTTTTGTTGAATTCCATATATGTTTGCATCTTTCAGCTACTTTCATTGTTTTTCTAACATTGTGGCGGCTACTAGGGACGCCGACTAACCGAGCCTCAGATTTACTTTTATCAAAGTGAAAACATAGCGTAGAACTCAGGTCTAAAAGTGTCTGAGGTATAAATGTTTTACATATATCAGGTGTGGAGGTCCATCTGCTTTCGTGGAACACAACCGATTCTAAGTCAGTCTTCCTAGATATGGCCAGTTTATTTTTTATTTCATAATCTAAAACCTCTACAATTTCCTTCCTGCTCCTGTTATCTGGGCTGATCTTGGCTTGGGCCGCACCTTCAGCTTGGCAAACTGTTTGGCTCTCAGACTTTCCCATTAATGGTATGCAAGTCTTTATTGTACTGTGAGACTTGCAGGTTAGGAATCTGGGTGGGTGGTCCTTGTGTTCATGGGATAAAGTGCTCAAGGAATGGAATCTAGAATCTTCCTCCATAAAACATGGATAGTGTAAACCAGATTTGGACTTGGTATCCATCATTTTCTTGCACGTAGGTGCAGTTGGCCTAAGTTGCCTAAGGCAGTCCAGGATATTTTTGGGACGCCTCCACTTGTGTTTGAGTATTATTTGCTGGAGATGGGTCTCCATTCTTTGAAGTTCTTTTTCTTCAAGGAAAAGCACTATTTCTCTGATGATGAGACTTTCTCCCCAACTATCCGCTATTGCTGGTTGACTGAAAGAACTAAGATGTTTTTGAATAAGGGAAGGTGGCCCACACTCATGATGAATTTTCCTTTTTTTCACATGACTTTCTAAACGTTTCCTGTCATTGCTCGTTAGGAACGCAGTACACTTGGGTTCTAGATGTACTCTTACTGGCTTAATGTTATCACGTATCACTATTTTAGAAGACAATGGCCTCATAATAGCCAAAGACTTTGTGTAAAGAGTCGGGACCCTCCATAGAAAGTGCAAGTGCTTGTGTCGGATGTTCGTATCAATGCTACGTACCATGCTGAACTCTAGGAGTGGAGGGACTATACTCCTTACTTTGAGCTCCTGTGGTATGGCAGTCTCTTTGGGTGGTAACACTTTCCGCTGATAATATTCCTTCAGTGAATTCTTCATAATCAACGGCAGTGTTCCCAGTTTTATTTCAAGAATTTTCTTAACAAAATGCTGTTCAGCGAGGGTACGCTTTGCGAGTATCAGTCTAGGCTTTTGACTGCTGGGTCCACATGGCTCCTTGGTACTGACATGTGTTGGAAGAGAATTGTCTTGGGTACCAACTTTCTTGTGGCTGCTAGGGGTAAAATGCACCAGGGAGGGCAATATTTTTTGGGGTGGATCAATTCCATGCTGCAAGGACATTTGTATGACTTGACAATTAAGCCGTTCCACGCTATCTTCTTGCATGAAGAGCAGTTTGGACACTGAAGGAACTGCAGTTGATGATGTTTGCGTCAGACGCAGCGCACAACCTGGGGCTACAGCGTGGAATTTGTGCAGGGATTGCAGCACTTTATATGGTAGACTCCACTCATGCTGTAACTGTTTCCTCTGGATATGCCATTCTAGATCATTCCTAGTATCTGGCTGAAGGAAAAGTAAGTCCTTATCAGTGAACTCGATGTCGGCTCCACTTGGGATAAAGACCGGGCAGTTGGTTATTGAGATCAGTGATGTTGTGTACACAGTGGGCAGTGCCCATAAATAAACCAAGTGTTTCTGCTTAATGTTCAATTCAATCTGATGAATGGATCCTTCCTCCATGAAAGAAAATGATGTTCTCTCTCTAAAGGTCTTTTCACCACAGCAGATCCTTTTGGGAAGTAGATGTTTCTCCTGCTTTTTAAATGCTTTGTGGGATATTCTGGCCAATTCTGGTAAAACTTGATGCCCTGCTTCCAGACATTTCCTGGTCCAGTGAGCTCCAAGTAGGTTCTTCTCACTATCTGATGGTCTGCAGACAGTAATACTCTGAGGGCATGGCGGCGGTTTGTCCTCTGGAGCGCGGTGCCAGATGTTACGGACATCCTTTATGTGTAAATCACAGAATGCCCGGTGAGTTGTGATTTCTTTGGGACTCCACGTTACTGACTGGTCCTTTTGCCCTTCGTCAGGTGAAGGCTGCTGAACGTCTGTTGGTGACAGAGGGTCGGACATTTTTAGTGCTGCATAGATCTTACGGGGGAGGCTAAATTTGTGGTAGATAACTCTATTCCTTATATTGGTTTCCATTTTCCTCTTGTTCTCTTTAGATATAAAGGTCAAATCACCTGGCATTATGAGAACATCAGATTTAGGTCTGTCTTTTCTCCTACAGACACTGTGCTTTGGGGGAAGAGAGGAAGGTGTGTGACGTGACCCTTGTACTGTTTGTGATTGGCCCCACATGTGCTGAACCATCTTGTGTTTGACATGCCACTCAAGCTCGATTCTTGCTTTCTCATGTAGTACGATATTCTCTGTTTCAATTAACTCATCATGGAGGTCACTTGTATGACGGACCGGTGGCATAGGAGCACATTTATAGAAAATACTTTCCAAGGAGGTAATATACTTAGTTGGCAGACCCCAGAGGAACATGATATATTTGTGCTTAACATTAAGCTCTATATAAGCTAATAATTGGTTTTCCATGAAGGGCAGAACTGAGTGCCTGGGAAGGGTATTTTTCTGACCTAATTGAATAAGCTTTGGCAAATCCTTCTTCTTGGTTGGTAGGACTAGTTCCCAAGAACGCATGACCAGTTTAGGTGATATATCCAGAATTATTTCCAGATATTTCTTTGTAATATTCTGCTGTGTCATTTTGTGCTCCTGTGAACTCATTTGAAGAGGCAATGGCTCATGTGAGATGACTTTCTTTGCTGCTACATAAGTGGGGCCCTCGGGCTGATACTGAAAAAACTTTGGGGCTTCGGGAATAAACCTTTTCAAATCATGAAGTATTCTGTGAGGGAGACCAAGCTTCTGCTGTGCTTTTCTTTTCTTGATGTGGGAGTCTAAATTGTCCTCAATGACTTGGTCCAGGAAGGAAACTTCTCTTATTATAACTACCTCAGACTCCAGATACTTTTTCGTTACTGGACACTTTGGAGTTGACATTGTGAAGTGATGAAGACTTCTCTGTATAAGGACCGGTAGCCCTAACTCATGATGTATTCTCTTGCTTCTCACATGTTTCGTCAAAACCATTTTCACCTCCTCAGTCAGTAATGGATTGTCGCTCTCAGTGAACTGTATTTGTGAGATGTTTGGCAGCGGCGTCAGATGAGAAGTTGTAGGCGTCCTTATTACGAGGAACTTCGTGTGAATATAAGGAAGTCCCAAGTGCCAGGTAAAATATTTTTGTTGGATATTACACTCGATTTGCTCCATAACAAACTGCTCTTCAAAATGTATCAACTTCAACCTTTTTGGGTAAACTGTGTGAGTTGTTATATACTTCGGAAGGGCCACCTTTAGGTCTGGAACAGCATTTGTAAAGAGAGGAACAGCTCCAAGCTTGATCTCAAGATACTTTAGGCAGAAGTGGAAATGTAGGGTATCTAGATTGGCAGTGATATGGTATCTATGTTGCAACATTGAAAAAACAGCAGGCCCATTGTCTTCAACAACCCCAATCATTACAGTTTTGTTAGGCCCCTGCCTAGAGACCTCCTTTTCTCCATAGTGGGGTGGTACTGTCATCTCCCTTGGTGGCTCTGGTGTGAAGCTCTTTAAACAGTTTAAAACCTTTTGTGGGAGCCCGAATGCCAGTTGTATTTTCCTCCTTTTCACCTCCATCTCCAGATGTTTCCTCCAACTTTCCGGTAAGAATGAGGGACGAGTTCTTATGATCACCACCTCAATATCTGTCATTGGAGTCAATGGGGTGATCTCATGTGGAGCTTCCAATGTGGAATCTTTCATGCATCGCTTAGTTGTTGCAGGAAGTCCCAACTCATGTTGCAGTTTTTTTCTACGGATGTGAAGTTCTAAATCACAAACAGCATTGTTCCGGTTAAGTCCATCTGTGACTATGGACTGAGCGATAACATCTTCTTCCTGTCTGCGTGAGAGTATGGCATTGAATCTTGGTCGATGCCAGTCTGAGGTTGATTCTCTTACAGGTATTAGTGAAAGGGGACTACTGTAGAACATCTTCAGACATCTTAATAATCTCAACGGGAGTTGGATTGCACGCTGTAATATCATTTTCTTTATGTTGGCCTCAAGAAATTGTACTCTCTCTTCCATTGAAAAAGGAAAGTCCTCCCTAATAATTACTAATTCATACCTCTTCTGAGATATCACCACTAGTGTATGCTGATGGACTTGGGGCATGAAGGCTTTAAGAGACCTTTGCATGAGCGGTGACAAGCCCAACTTATGCTTAAGCGTCTTATTTATCACATGACAATCCAACTGATTTATCACATATTCCGTAAAAAAATGAGTCTCTGTCTCTGGTACAATAATCTGCTTGGGAGTCGTCCTTGCCAACAATAAGGGTACATTTGTGGGAGGAGTTTGTACTAAAGGGCGCATAACTTGTAACCTCCACACAGGGGCTTTTGGAATGGCAATACCTATTGAATGTGTGTAGATGGTGGGCAAACCGCAGTGGTAAAGGATAATCTTACACCTAATGTTCTGGTCTATCTGGTCAACTGCGACTGGTTCCATGAAGGGCAGAAAGGTTCCTCTTGCCTTTCTGGGTCTTTTACATAGACAGTGATGTTTAGGTAGGAACATTTTACACGGGCCAGCTGAGGACTGCTTGGATACTGTAACAATCTGAGGAAAAGTCTCATCCATTATTTCCAAAGATTTCTTTGTAAGGTGAGTTTTTAAATATGCATCATGCTCAGGTATTTGGTACAAGGTATATATATCACCTCTTGTGGTCACTTTCTCTTGTTCTTTGGGATTTGTTTCCTTTTCAGTGGTTGACGTTAAACGAGGGACAGTGGACGTGAACACAGTGACTGATTTCTTCATAATACGGAATTGTTTAAATTTGTGATTTATGACCAAATTTCTCAAGGACATCTCCAGATAAAGTACAATGTCATGCGTAAGAAAAATTATTTTTGACACAAGTATGTTTACTTGACGGGGCTGATGAACATGAGACTTGTGGATAACAGACAATGATGGTGAGAAGGCTTTGAGAGATTTAAGGATTAGAGTTGGCAAACCCCACTTGTGATTGAACCATTTTTTCTTTACATGCCATTCCAGGTTGTCCTTAACTGATGATATAAGGAAGATTTTCTCTGCCTTGCAGACTGCAGTATTACATCTTGAGGAAGTTATGAGTGATAAACAGTGAAAGGGTTTAGGAAGAGCCTTTGCTAGGGATTGGAGATACATTGTAGGTTGCTTCCAAAGGTAACTGAGTGTCTTGTGGATGATATTTTGCTCTACAGTATGGAGGTTCTCTGGTCCCATGCACTGCGGTGATATTTGCCTATATCTGGAGATGACTGTTTCAACGTGTATTGTTTTAGGAAGTTCTGTCTTTGGGACCTTAAACCAACATGTCTGAGATTCCAAGACCAACAAAGGCCGAGCTTCTTTTTTCATTTCAACACATTTTTTTAAGAGATGTTGTTCTACCATATTCCAGTTTACTTCTTGAACAAAATATCTTATCAGGGTCTCCTCCCATTGACGTGAAGATGTAAATTCAATATGTCCAATTTCACCTGGTATTTTGGTGGCTTTGATTAAATCAGT
This sequence comes from Discoglossus pictus, assembly GCA_027410445.1. Lineage (NCBI taxonomy): Eukaryota > Metazoa > Chordata > Amphibia > Anura > Alytidae > Discoglossus > Discoglossus pictus. Next base: position 453,933,363 of record CM050165.1, on the reverse strand, counting down.
CATTTTTTGGGCTGGCTTACAAGGAATGTAAGGCAGAAATCCAGGAGTACTTGGGAATGAAGACGTGAAGCTCTCCAGGCAGAAAAGTGTCCTCTTGGGAATGTTAACCTTGTTCTGAAAACCTTTTTGGCTGACACTTGATTCAAGGAGAGTTATGAAATTCTTTTCTAGGAAGTAAAGATCTTCTATAATCACAGCTACCTCAACCCTTGTCTTCCAAGTTCCCCGACGTGAAATTTGTTTTGGCCATTGCAATCCACAATATCTTGGTAAAGAAGTCATTTTTCCAGTAGTCCTTGACTCGTGCTGACTCATCTTGTTCTTGATGTGTAATTCTAAATGCTCCTTAACACTTTCGTTCAAGAAATCAGTTGTAACTTGTGTAAACTCAACAAATGTCTTATTGCTTTTACTTGTAGGAATCATATACAAGTTTTCAGACATCATCGGCTTGCCATATTTTTGTGGAAGTTTCCAGAGAAAAAGGAGGTATTTATACCTAATGTTTCTATCTAGTTGGTTAATAAAACTACTATATAAAAGAGAATTATTTGTTATTCTTGGTGACTCAGAATTTTCTTGTATGTCTTTGGGAAGAAGTATTTTTATGTTTCCTTGCCTGGTTGACTTAGAATCAGTGACCATAGGTGGTAGAGAGTGAAGGCTTATCTGCAGGGACTTTTTGGTTAGATGATTCTGCATTTCATCTCTGTTTTCCAGTGGTACATTGATTGAAGATATAGACTGCTTCTGTAAATCGGACCCCTTTGTATTATTCTTGACCTGCTGTCGGCTCCTGGTTCCACTGTAAGATTTATTTTCATAGGTTGGAGAAGATGGCTGGGATGCCAACCCATGTGTTGTGCATGGTGGGTTAATGCTGGACCTACTGGAAATGGAGATTTTTGAGAACGATGACTTGGCTTTGTTGGTATGCTGATGGTTGCTTTCATATTGTAAATGTGGTCCGGCGAAATGTTCTTGTGAACACTTATAAGAGCGACCCAATGAATTCTGTGAGTCTACTTTTGACTCTTGCTCGGAAAGTTTATTCCGACGAGAGGATACCGTGGGTGATATATTGCATATAAATTCTTTTCTTTTGTGTTTTGTGACATCACTGGCGGAGGACGATAGCTGAAGTTTCTCGTTTTCCGACCTGCATAACTTGCACCTGGCATGTGGGCTTATTTTCTGTTGGTAAGACGATTTCCGTCCCGTAGTGTCTTTACTAGGCTCTATGGAGGTGCTGGATGATGTTCTCCAGTCAGAACCCAGAGACAGTCTTGAAGACTTTACAGAGGTAAGTGAAGTCCTGGGAGTAGTGGTATCAATGACCTGCACATAGGTTGTAATGTTTCGGACAGATCCTGGCCCCATGAAAGATGGGTACTGCTTTGTATGTTTTCTAATACACATTTTCAGCTTATAAGCAGTGTTGGTCTTCCGTGAAAAGTGACCACATTTTGGCTTGTACTTTGCAAGTATCGCCGTGATGTTGCCAAGAATTTCCAAGTATCTGGAACAAAACAATCAGAAGTCTACTATTACAAAATACTAATCTACTTGAACTGTATAACAATGGCCATAAAATATATTATTATACCTCTAAATCAGTTCCCTAAATGTCGACACCAACGCCCATATAACTGGCAATATTATGAATAATCATAAACTATAGCTCTGGGTGTTTATTGAAGCTGGGTGTAAGGAGTTAAACATCCTTAAGGTTTACATGTTTTGCAGCCTAAGGCGTGTGTATAAATGCTTTGGGTGTAGGGATAAGATTGTAATGTTATTTGCTGGAAGTAAACATTCTCCTACTGTCACAATTCAAATTTTTGGCGCCATTGTTGTCATGTAATATGAAACACCTGGCACATGACACTGTGGGTTGTGGGTTCTCGCTATATAAGTTCCTTCTGTGTGCAGAAATAAATGGAAACATGTTGTCTCTGGCTTTTGACATTTTGTTTTCCCAAGCGCTTGGATCAGAGAGGTAGACTGCCGCAGTAATTCCCGGTAGACGGTACCTTCATGGGTGATAGTGGAAGAAGACCAAGTTATTCCCATAAAATCGGGTGTAAAGAAGTGGGATTCTCTCCTGGAAGGTGAGCTACTTTATATTGTTTATGTATGAGCTTATTTACCGGCAGAGAATTAGATTGTAACAGGGTGACGTCTAGATGTGGGTTAGAGTCCCACTGGTATAGGTGTGGGATAGGGTCCTACTGGTCACTGGTCTAGGTGTGGGATAGAGTCCCTATGGTGTAGGTATGGGTTAGATTCCCCTGGTACAGGTGTGGGTTAGATTCCCACTAGTACAGGTGTGTGTTAGAGTCCCACTGGCCTAGGTTTGGGTTAGATTCCCCCCTGGTACAGGTGTGGGTAAGAGTCCCACTGGCCTAGTTGTGGGTTAGATTCCCCCCTGGTACAGGTTTGGGTTAGAGTCCCACTGGTCTAGGTGTGGGTTAGAGTCCCACTGGCCTAGGTGTGGGTTAGAGTCCCACTGGCCTAGGTGTTGGTTAGATTCCCCCTAGTATAGATGTGGGTTAGAGTCCCACTGGCCTAGGTGTGGTTTAGATTCCCCCCTGGTACAAGTGTGGGTTAGAGTCCCACTGGCCTAGGCCTGGGTTAGATTCCCCCTGGTACAAGTGTGGGTTAGTGTCCCACTGGTGTAGGACACGAGGTGTGGGTTAGATTCCCCCTGGTACAGGTGTGGGTTAGAGTACCATTGGCGTAGGTGTGGGTTTGAGCCCCACTTGCCAGAGTGTGGGTTAGATTCCCCCCTGGTACAGGTGTGTTTTAGATTCCCCCCTGGTACAGGTGTGGGTTAGAGTCCCATTGGCCTAGGTGTGGGTTAGAGTCCCACTGGTCTTTGTGTGGGTTAGAGTCCCACTGGCCTAGGTGTGGGCTAGAGTCCCACTGGCCTAGGTGTGGGTTAGAGTCCCACTGGCCTATGTGTGGGTTAGAGTCCCACTGGCCAGAGTGTGGGTTAGATTCCCCCCTGGTACAGGTGTGGATTAGAGTCCCATTGGTCTAGGGGAGGGTATCAAGTCCCTCTCATAGTTAGCGGCAGATCTGTTGGCCTCTCTCTCTCTGATTAGGGGTTAAGACTTGCTAGTGATGGTAATTTTTGTTTTGCTTTTATATGTTCATTTTAAAACACTGTATTGTTTTCAGTCATTTCCCAATGGATAACACAACATCAAAGGGAGAAACCCCAGGTAAAAAAGTGGCAACATTCTATTTCCTTTTAAAAATGTTAAGCCTCATACAAGAACATCCTCTAAAGAAGGTCCTCTTGCTGTTTATGTTTTGCTCTGACCAGGTACAGCTGAATTAGAGCAGATTGTTAGGGAACTGTCAGCGATGTTAGTGACCGGGTGGGATCTAGGCCTGCTGTGAATATATTTTGGTTTATTATTTTGTAACACTGGCAAATATATGAAACAATATGACAAACCCAGTGGATCCTGACAGCTTGTCACAATGTAAATATATATACAGTGTGTATGTTAGTTTGCTGGGTGGAATTTGTCATTACAGATTTAGCTTGTAAAACTAAAGGAAAGATGTAAACTATTATATGTGTTCTAAATAGGTCCCCAAAACATTACATAAACATAATTATATTTTGCACCTTGCTACATCCCTGTAACACTTTGTGAACCCCAAGATAATCATATGTTGACCGATTCCATGTAGTAGCAATATGATAGACCTTTACGTACATTGCAAAGAAGACAGTCCCCATGTATAACAAGAACAGCCATGCTGGATGGTACAGGTGTCTGGAGGCTGTAAAAGAGGGGGGGGGGGGGGGGGAATTAGTTGAAAACCTTTATCTTTCAAATTGCTCATTAACAATAAATATTCAAAATAATCCCTTCTCACAGTATTCATGCCACTCATATAGTATTAATAACGTGGATTCCCCATATGGCATCTTTTCTCGATCCATGCCATAAGCACAGTACCCAATACAGGGTTTATATATTTGATTTCCCATATAGCATCCTATGGTATGGTGCTGAGAGGGACTTTATGTTATAAACGGGTCACTTAGTGTTATCTTGTATTCCCTCATAACCCAAAAACACAACATCTTGAGAGAGATCAGGATAGTTATGCCCAGTGATCAGATGAATGAAAAAAAATACGACATAGGAAAAATACAAAGATAACGGCTGAACCGTGAAAATCAAAAGACACAAAAAAACACTAAGTACACAAAACAATACTACAAAAATATCACACATAGCATGGGGGAACAGCCAGGACGTCTGGGAGTAAGGTGGAACTCAAATTTAAGTCGAATTTGACGACTTTTGCCACTCAAGAAAAAAATGGCTCCCGAAAAAAATGAAAACAAGGCTATACGACCCTTAAGTGCGCAAAACACAGCCAGACACGTAGGACTTTGCCTGTTTATATTTTGCAATGATTCATAAATTCATTCAAACAAAACATTGCAAATGCTTTATATGTCATTTTACATGTTCATCATCTCTGCACATGCCTGAAGACACAGAGTGACTTCTTCAGGATTTGAGCTGATATTACATCAAATTGACAGGTATATAATTTAATGATAACATTCTTTAGAAAAACAGGATTAAGTCTTTTTTTCCCCATTGATGAGAGTTGGTGATTAATTAATTTATGTAATTAACTTTATTAATTAATCAATAATTAAAAAATAATAATACTGTATGAATACATATATGCTTAGCCATTTATGTTTTCATGAATGAGAATTACACCTCAGAACTTTATTTATTGATTCATTAATTTAATAAAAACATTATAAAGTTTCTTCATGACAATCAACAGTTTGCTCATAGCTCTTTGTGTTTGCCCTTCTTTAGGAAGACATGATTACCTGTTTATGTTTTGCAGTCATGACAGTTTGAGATTATTTCATTAATGGATATTCATTTATTAATTACTTCATATTTCAGTATAAAATAATATATATATATATATATATATATATATATATATATATATATATATATATAAATATTTATGCTACCTTACATTTTTTTATAAATCTATATATACTTAGCTCTTTAGCTTTTAAGGTAGGCAAAATAAAAATAAACCATTGATTAATTAATTAATTTACTTTGGTATTCATGACAGGTAAAAAATATTATGTACAATAAAAAAAAAATCTTACACCTTTATTTACAATTACAGATTACAATGGCGGACAACGCAGAAGATAAGAATGAACATAAAAGAAGAATGGCAAGGGAAAAGAAGCAGAGATGGAGAGATGCACAGACCCCTGAGACTTCACAATGCTTAATAGAAGAAGATCGACAGAGACTTCTAAATAAAAGAAAAATGACTAAAAAAGCACAAACTGAGTCTGCTGGGGCTTCAAAGACAAGAAAAAGTAAACAAAAAAATGTCTGTAAAACATTCTCTAATGACCCAATATTGCCTCATGACACCAATGTTCATACACATGACACCAATGTAAATATAGAAAGTTGTACCGAGATCTATGTTGAGGAAGGTCAGGATACTAAGGTACAAGGACAAATTTACCACCGGACTTCACATTTACAACCAAAATCAGGAGAACAAAGGAAATTTGCACAGTTATATGTCCTTGATACAATGGAAGCTGTTGAACAACGAATGATGCTTCCTGAAAATAAACAATACTTACCCATAGTCTTTGAACAGCTCGATAACATTATGGCCAACAACCCATATAGTAAAGCATACAAAAAATTAGCAGAGGTTGAAAAAGAACAACAGGCACATGCGCAAAGACATCAATTACCAATGCCAAGAGTAAATATGGTTCTCAAAAGAGATCGCCATGCTGATCAAAGACGGTATAATTTACCAACAGCAAATGAGGTTGCCATGGTTTTTAAAAATGATGATGGGGAGCCACCATTTGAGCGGGATATTAGAATATATCCACGCAATCAAGAACAACCTTTTATAAACATAAATATTTTAAGTAGTAATTTGGATCCAATAGCATTTCCTATTTTCTTTCAAAATGGTGAGCCAGGATGGCAACCAAAATTGCAGTTGCAAAGTTATCCCATTAGAAAAGTTCATGTTAGAAATAATATTTCTATGCTGGAATATAAAGTGGCACAAACTGCAATTCGGGATCAGTTTAATCCTATTTTATATGGGGGCAAACTCACACAACAATGGATTATTGATTCCTTTCTACAGGTCGAAGCAAATAATCTAAATTTTGTCAAATTTCAACAAAACAAGCTTCGAGTAGAACAATATTGTGGATTGATGGATTGATGGATTATGTCGCTGAATTGGCTGCAAACAGAGATATTGCTGCTGGAAGAGCAATGATTTTGCCATCCTCTTTCCAAGGATCTCCTTTCAATATGAGAGAAAGATATAATGATGCCATGGCGATTGTCACTAAATTTGGCAAACTAGATTTATTCATTACATTCACATGTAATCCACAATGGCCAGAAATCAAAGAAAATTTACATCTTGGCCAAAATACTTCTGACCGACCAGATTTAGTGGCAAGAGTATTCAAAATAAAACTAAATTCATTAATTCATGATATAACTGAAGCACACTTATTTGGGAAATGTGTGGCTTTTGTTTATACCATTGAATTTCAAAAAAGAGGCCTGCCACATGCTCATATACTTTTAATTTTGCAAGAAAAAGATAAATTGAATACGGCAGACAGAGTGGATTACAAAATGAACAAGACAATCCAATTTTACATGACGAACTTTCATCTTATTTAGACGCTTGCTATGTAAGTGCTCCAGAAGCAATGTGGCGTCTTCTCAAATATGAGATGCATGATTGTCACATGCTGTGTATCGATTAGCTGTCCATTTGCCACAAAGTCAATTTGTTTGCTTCACTGCAGGGAATGAAAGAAATGATTTAGCACAAAGTGAACATAAAGCAACAACACTTACTACTTGGTTTCAATTAAATTGTCAGGACACTGAGGCCAGACAATTTTTAGACATTGACATTCCATATCACTATGTATTGAATTTATACCGTTAGTGCATGAGACATTGAACGTTTCAGTTTAAGATTACTTCTTTTACATGTTCCTGGTGCACAAAGTTATGAACATTTACGCACAGTCAATGACATAGTTTATGATACTTTCCAATTAGCTACAAGATATCAAAACTTCCTGGCAGATAATACGGAATGGGAGAGATGTCTAGAAGAAGCAGCACTATGTCAAATGCCAAAGCAAATGAGAGAACAATTTGCTTTCATCTGCATCTTTTGCAATGTACCTGATGCATTAGCTTTGTGGGAAACATCACGGATTAAACTGTGCCAATTTTAATCTGCCTGACAGAGGAATTATAGATGAAATTAACTTTGAGTATGACACTGAGATTAAATACCAAAAAACACAAGAACAAATTGGAACTTTAAATGCATTACAATTGGAAGCAATTAACGCCATCACAAATGCAAAAGAGCGTTATTTCTATCTAGATGGCCCTGGTGCTGCAGGAAAAACTTATCTATATAATTTGTTGATGTGTTGCATTCGAGCACAGGGAATTGACGCACTTTTGTTAGAAGGTGGTAGAACTGTGCATAGTGGATTTAATCTGCCAGGTCCCATTCTGGAAACATCAGTGTCGGATATTCAAATTACATCATTACAAGCAAAAAAATGTCACAAGAGTAAATTAATTATATTAGATGAGGCAACTATGATGTCATGTCATGCCCTGCAATGTATTGATCGAATATTAAAATAATAATTTGCCATTTGGTGGAAAGTTGATGTTAGGAGGAGATTTTAGGCAAACATTACCTGTTGTGCCACATGGAAATAGGACTGACATCATTGAAACATGTATCAAGACAAGTAGACTGTGGAAAATATTTACACACCTGAAAATAGAAATAAATAGGAGATCTGAAGGACAAAACAAATTCAATGATTGGCTCATTCAGATTGGAGAAAACAGCCAAAAAGAAATAATTTACCTGAGGATGCTGTGGAAATTCCATCAGAAATGATTTCCAAAGAATCACTAATATCGACAATCTTCCTCAATATCATCAATAACGAGGATTACTCAGACATTGCAAGCAAAGTCATATTGACATCAAAAAATATAGATGCCTTGAATCTAAATAACGAAATTTTGAAATTAATCAATGCACCCCAAAAATGATAGGTCTTGTTGTTATGTGAATGTGTCCTCTCTACACGTGTACATGAATATGACCCCTATTGTTATAGGTCTTGTTGTTATGTGGCTGTGTCCTCTCTACACATGTACATGAATATGACCCCTGATGTTATAGGTCTTGTTGTTATGTGGCCGTGTCCTCTCTACACGTGTACATGAATATGACCACTGATGTTATAGGTCTTGTTGTTATGTGGCCGTGTCCTCTCTACACGTGTACATGAATATGACCCTCTGATGTTATAGGTCTTGTTGTTATGTGGCTGTGTCCTCTCTACACGTGTACATGAATATGACCCCTGATGTTATAGGTCTTGTTGTTATGTGACTGTGTCCTCTCTACACATGTACATGAATATGACCCCTGATGTTATAGGTCTTGTTGTTATGTGACCGTGTCCTCTCTACACATGTACATGAATATGACCCCTGATGTTATAGGTCTTGTTGTTATGTGACCGTGTCCTCTCTACACATGTACATGAATATGACCTCTGATGTTATAGATCTTGTTGTTATGTGGCCGTGTCCTCTCTACACATGTACATGAATATGACCTCTGATGTTATAGGTCTTGTTGTTATGTGGCCGTGTCCTCTCTACACATGTACATGAATATGACCTCTGATGTTATAGGTCTTGTTGTTATGTGGCCGTGTCCTCTCTACACATGTACATGAATATGACCTCTGATGTTATAGGTCTTGTTGTTATGTGGCTGTGTCCTCTCTACACATGTACATGAATATGACCCTCTGATGTTATAGGTCTTGTTGTTATGTGGCTGTGTCCTCTCTACACATGTACATGAATATGACCTCTGATGTTATAGGTCTTGTTGTTATGTGGCTGTGTCCTCTCTACACATGTACATGAATATGACCCCTGATGTTATAGGTCTTGTTGTTATGTGGCTGTGTCCTCTCTACACATGTACATGAATATGACCCCTGATGTTATAGGTCTTGTTGTTATGTGGCCGTGTCCTCTCTACACATGTACATGAATATGACCCTGATGTTATAGGTCTTGTTGTTATGTGGTTGTGTCCTCTCTACACATGTACATGAATATGACCCTCTGATGTTATAGGTCTTGTTGTTATGTGGCCGTGTCCTCTCTACACATGTACATGAATATGACCCTGATGTTATAGGTCTTGTTGTTATGTGTCTGTGTCCTCTCTACACATGTACATGAATATGACCCTCTGATGTTATAGGTCTTGTTGTTATGTGGATGTGTCCTCTCTACACATGTACATGAATATGACCCCTGATGTTATAGGTCTTGTTGTTATGTGTCTGTGTCCTCTCTACACATGTACATGAATATGACCCTCTGATGTTATAGGTCTTGTTGTTATGTGGCCGTGTCCTCTCTACACATGTACATGAATATGACCCTGATGTTATAGGTCTTGTTGTTATGTGGCCGTGTCCTCTCTACACATGTACATGAATATGACTCTCTGATGTTATAGGTCTTGTTGTTATGTGGTTGTGTCCTCTCTACACATGTACATGAATATGATCCTCTGATGTTATAGGTCTTGTTGTTATGTGGCTGTGTCCTCTCTACACATGTACATGAATATGACCCTGATGTTATAGGTCTTGTTGTTATGTGGCTGTGTCCTCTCTACACATGTACATGAATATGATCCTCTGATGTTATAGGTCTTGTTGTTATGTGGCCGTGTCCTCTCTACACATGTACATGAATATGACCCTGATGTTATAGGTCTTGTTGTTATGTGGCTGTGTCCTCTCTACACATGTACATGAATATGATCCTCTGATGTTATAGGTCTTGTTGTTATGTGGCTGTGTCCTCTCTACACATGTACATGAATATGATCCTCTGATGTTATATGTCTTGTTGTTATGTGGCCGTGTCCTCTCTACACATGTACATGAATATGACCTCTGATGTTATAGGTCTTGTTGTTATGTGGCTGTGTCCTCTCTACACATGTACATGAATATGACCTCTGATGTTATAGGTCTTGTTGTTATGTGGCCGTGTCCTCTCTACACATGTACATGAATATGACCCTCTGATGTTATAGGTCTTGTTGTTATGTGGCTGTGTCCTCTCTACAAATGTACATGAATATGACCCCCTGATGTTATAGGTCTTTTTGTTATGTGGCTGTGTCCTCTCTGCACATGTACATGAATATGACCCCTGATGTTATAGGTCTTGTTGTTATGTGGCCGTGTCCTCTCTACACATGTACATGAATATGACCTCTGATGTTATAGGTCTTGTTGTTATGTGGCTGTGTCCTCTCTACACATGTACATGAATATGACCTCTGATGTTATAGGTCTTGTTGTTATGTGGCCGTGTCCTCTCTACACATGTACATGAATATGACCCTCTTATGTTATAGGTCTTGTTGTTATGTGGCTGTGTCCTCTCTACAAATGTACATGAATATGACCCCCTGATGTTATAGGTCTTTTTGTTATGTGGCTGTGTCCTCTCTGCACATGTACATGAATATGACCCCTGATGTTATAGGTCTTGTTGTTATGTGGCCGTGTCCTCTCTACACATGTACATAATTATGACCCCTGATGTTATAGGTCTTGTTGTTATGTGGCCGTGTCCTCTCTACACATGTACATGAATATGACCCTCTGATGTTATAGGTCTTGTTGTTATGTGGCCGTGTCCTCTCTACACATGTACATGAATATGACCCCTGATGTTATAGATCTTGTTGTTATGTGACCGTGTCCTCTCTACACATGTACATGAATATGACCCTCTGATGTTATAGGTCTTGTTGTTATGTGGCCGTGTCCTCTCTACACATGTACATAATTATGACCCCTGATGTTATAGGTCTTGTTGTTATGTGGCCGTGTCCTCTCTACACATGTACATGAATATGACCCTCTGATGTTATAGGTCTTGTTGTTATGTGGCTGTGTCCTCTCTACACATGTACATGAATATGACCTCTGATGTTATAGGTCTTGTTGTTATGTGGCTGTGTCCTCTCTACACATGTACATGAATATGACCTCTGATGTTATAGGTCTTGTTGTTATGTGACCGTATCCTCTCTACACATGTACATGAATATGACCCCTGATGTTATAGGTCTTGTTGTTATGTGGCCGTGTCCTCTCTACACATGTACATGAATATGACCCCTGATGTTATAGGTCTTGTTGTTATGTGGCTGTGTCCTCTCTACACATGTACATGAATATGACCCCTGATGTTATAGGTCTTGTTGTTATGTGGCCGTGTCCTCTCTACACATGTACATGAATATGACCTCTGATGTTATAGGTCTTGTTGTTATGTGGCCGTGTCCTCTCTACACATGTACATGAATATGACCCTCTGATGTTATAGGTCTTGTTGTTATGTGGCTGTGTCCTCTCTGCACATGTACATGAATATGACCCTGATGTTATAGGTCTTGTTGTTATGTGGCTGTGTCCTCTCTACACATGTACATGAATATGACCCCTGATGTTATAGGTCTTGTTGTTATGTGGCCGTGTCCTCTCTACACATGTACATGAATATGACCTCTGATGTTATAGATCTTGTTGTTATGTGGCTGTGTCCTCTCTACACATGTACATGAATATGACCCCTGATGTTATAGGTCTTGTTGTTATGTGGCTGTGTCCTCTCTACACATGTACATGAATATGACCCCTGATGTTATAGGTCTTGTTGTTATGTGGCTGTGTCCTCTCTACACATGTACATGAATATGACCCCTGATGTTATAGGTCTTGTTGTTATGTGGCTGTGTCCTCTCTACACATGTACATGAATATGACCCCTGATGTTATAGGTCTTGTTGTTATGTGGCCGTGTCCTCTCTACACATGTACATGAATATGACCCTCTGATGTTATAGGTCTTGTTGTTATGTGGCTGTGTCCTCTCTACACATGTACATGAATATGACCCCCTGATGTTATAGGTCTTGTTGTTATGTGGCTGTGTCCTCTCTACACATGTACATGAATATGACCCCCTGATGTTATAGGTCTTGTTGTTATGTGGCTGTGTCCTCTCTACACATGTACATGAATATGACCCCTGATGTTATAGGTCTTGTTGTTATGTGGCTGTGTCCTCTCTACACATGTACATGAATATGACCCCTGATGTTATAGGTCTTGTTGTTATGTGGCTGTGTCCTCTCTACACATGTACATGAATATGACCCCTGATGTTATAGGTCTTGTTGTTATGTGACTGTGTCCTCTCTACACGTGTACATGAATATGACCCCTGATGTTATAGGTCTTGTTGTTATGTGGCCGTGTCCTCTCTACACATGTACATGAATATGACCTCTGATGTTATAGGTCTTGTTGTTATGTGGCTGTGTCCTCTCTACACATGTACATGAATATGACCCTCTGGTGTTATAGGTCTTGTAGTTATGTGGCCGTGTCCTCTCTACACATGTACATGAATATGACCTCTGATGTTATAGGTCTTGTTGTTATGTGGTTGTGTCCTCTCTACACATGTACATGAATATGACCCCTGATGTTATAGGTCTTGTTGTTATGTGACTGTGTCCTCTCTACACATGTACATGAATATGACCCCTGATGTTATAGGTCTTGTTGTTATGTGGCCGTGTCCTCTCTACACATGTACATGAATATGACCCTCTGATGTTATAGGTCTTGTTGTTATGTGGCCGTGTCCTCTCTACACATGTACATGAATATGACCTCTGATGTTATAGGTCTTGTTGTTATGTGGCAGTGTCCTCTCTACACATGTACATGAATATGACCCCTGATGTTATAGGTCTTGTTGTTATGTTGCTGTGTCCTCTCTACACATGTACATGAATATGACCCTCTGATGTTATAGGTCTTGTTGTTATGTGTCTGTGTCCTCTCTACACATGTACATGAATATGACCTCTGATGTTATAGGTCTTGTTGTTATGTGGTTGTGTCCTCTCTGCACATGTACATGAATATGACCCTCTGGTGTTATAGGTCTTGTAGTTATGTGGCCGTGTCCTCTCTACACATGTACATGAATATGACCCTCTGATGTTATAGGTCTTGTAGTTATGTGGCCGTGTCCTCTCTACGCATGTACATGAATATGACCCCTGATGTTATAGGTCTTGTTGTTATGTGGCCGTGTCCTCTCTACACATGTACATGAATATGACCTCTGATGTTATAGGTCTTGTTGTTATGTGGTTGTGTCCTCTCTGCACATGTACATGAATATGACCCTCTGGTGTTATAGGTCTTGTAGTTATGTGGCCGTGTCCTCTCTACACATGTACATGAATATGACCCTCTGATGTTATAGGTCTTGTAGTTATGTGGCCGTGTCCTCTCTACGCATGTACATGAATATGACCCCTGATGTTATAGGTCTTGTTGTTATGTGGCCGTGTCCTCTCTACACATGTACATGAATATGACCTCTGATGTTATAGGTCTTGTTGTTATGTGGCCGTGTCCTCTCTACACATGTACATGAATATGACCCCTGATGTTATAGGTCTTGTTGTTATGTGGCCGTGTCCTCTCTACAAATGTACATGAATATGACCCCTGATGTTATAGGTCTTGTTGTTATGTGGCTGTGCCCTCTCTACAAATGTACATGAATATGACCCCTGATGTTATAGGTCTTGTTGTTATGTGGCTGTGCCCTCTCTACACATGTACATGAATATGACCCCTGATGTTATAGGTCTTGTTGTTATGTGTCTGTGTCCTCTCTACACATGTACATGAATATGACCCTCTGATGTTATAGGTCTTGTTGTTATGTGGCAGTGTCCTCTCTACACATGTACATGAATATGACCCTCTGATGTTATAGGTCTTGTTGTTATGTGGCCGTGTCCTCTCTACACGTGTACATGAATATGACCCTCTGATGTTATAGGTCTTGTTGTTATGTGGCTGTGTCCTCTCTACACATGTACATGAATATGACCCCTGATGTTATAGGTCTTGTTGTTATGTGACTGTGTCCTCTCTACACATGTACATGAATATGACCCCCTGATGTTATAGGTCTTTTTGTTATGTGGTTGTGTCCTCTCTACACATGTACATGAATATGACCCCTGATGTTATAGGTCTTGTTGTTATGTGGCTGTGTCCTCTCTACACATGTACATGAATATGACCTCTGATGTTATAGGTCTTGTTGTTATGTGGCTGTGTCCTCTCTACACATGTACATGAATATGACCTCTGATGTTATAGGTCTTGTTGTTATGTGGCCGTGTCCTCTCTACACATGTACATGAATATGACCTCTGATGTTATAAGTCTTGTTGTTATGTGTCTGTGTCCTCTCTACACATGTACATGAATATGACCCTCTGATGTTATAGGTCTTGTTGTTATGTGATTGTGTCCTCTCTACATGTGTACATGAATATGACCCTCTGATGTTATAGGTCTTGTTGTTATGTGGCTGTTTCCTCGCTACACATGTACATGAATATGACCCCCTGATGTTATAGGTCTTGTTGTTATGTGTCTGTGTCCTCTCTACACATGTATATGAATATGACCCCTGATGTTATAGGTCTGGTTGTTATGTGGCTGTGTCCTCTCTACACATGTACATGAATATGACCCCCTGATGTTATAGGTCTTGTTGTTATGTGTCTGTGTCCTCTCTACACATGTACATGAATATGACCCCTGATGTTATAGGTCTTGTTGTTATGTGTCTGTGTCCTCTCTACACATGTACATGAATATGACCCCCTGATGTTATAGGTCTTGTTGTTATGTGGTTGTGTCCTCTCTACACATGTACATGAATATGACCTCCTGATGTTATAGGTCTTGTTGTTATGTGGTTGTGTCCTCTCTACACATGTACATGAATATGACCTCCTGATGTTATAGGTCTTGTTGTTATGTGGTTGTGTCCTCTCTACACATGTACATGAATATGACCCCTGATGTTATAGGTCTTGTTGTTATGTGGCCGTGTCCTCTCTACACATGTACATGAATATGACCCCTTGATGTTATAGGTCTTGTTGTTATGTGGCCGTGTCCTCTCTACACATGTACATGAATATGACCTCTGATGTTATAGGTCTTGTTGTTATGTGGCCGTGTCCTCTCTACACATGTACATGAATATGACCTCTGATGTTATAGGTCTTGTTGTTATGTGGCTGTGTCCTCTCTGCACATGTACATGAATATGACCTCTGATGTTATAGGTCTTGTTGTTATGTGGCCGTGTCCTCTCTACACATGTACATGAATATGACCTCTGATGTTTTAGGTCTTGTTGTTATGTGGCTGTGTCCTCTCTACACATGTACATGAATATGACCCCTGATGTTATAGGTCTTGTTGTTATGTGACTGTGTCCTCTCTACACATGTACATGAATATGACCTCTGATGTTATAAGTCTTGTTGTTATGTGTCTGTGTCCTCTCTACACATGTACATGAATATGACCCTCTGATGTTATAGGTCTTGTTGTTATGTGATTGTGTCCTCTCTACATGTGTACATGAATATGACCCTCTGATGTTATAGGTCTTGTTGTTATGTGGCTGTTTCCTCGCTACACATGTACATGAATATGACCCCTGATGTTATAGGTCTTGTTGTTATGTGGCCGTGTCCTCTCTACACATGTACATGAATATGACCCCCTGATGTTATAGGTCTTGTTGTTATGTGGCTGTGTCCTCTCTACACATGTACATGAATATGACCCCCTGATGTTATAGGTCTTGTTGTTATGTGGCTGTGTCCTCTCTACACATGTACATGAATATGACCCCCTGATGTTATAGGTCTTGTTGTTATGTGTCTGTGTCCTCTCTACACATGTATATGAATATGACCCCTGATGTTATAGGTCTGGTTGTTATGTGGCTCTGTCCTCTCTACACATGTACATGAATATGACCCCCTGATGTTATAGGTCTTGTTGTTATGTGTCTGTGTCCTCTCTACACATGTACATGAATATGACCCCTGATGTTATAGGTCTTGTTGTTATGTGTCTGTGTCCTCTCTACACATGTACATGAATATGACCCCCTGATGTTATAGGTCTTGTTGTTATGTGGTTGTGTCCTCTCTACACATGTACATGAATATGACCCCTGATGTTATAGGTCTTGTTGTTATGTGGCTGTGTCCTCTCTACACATGTACATGAATATGACCCCTGATGTTATAGGTCTTGTTGTTATGTGACTGTGTCCTCTCTACACGTGTACATGAATATGACCCCTGATGTTATAGGTCTTGTTGTTATGTGGCCGTGTCCTCTCTACACATGTACATGAATATGACCTCTGATGTTATAGGTCTTGTTGTTATGTGGCTGTGTCCTCTCTACACATGTACATGAATATGACCCTCTGGTGTTATAGGTCTTGTAGTTATGTGGCCGTGTCCTCTCTACACATGTACATGAATATGACCTCTGATGTTATAGGTCTTGTTGTTATGTGGTTGTGTCCTCTCTACACATGTACATGAATATGACCCCTGATGTTATAGGTCTTGTTGTTATGTGACTGTGTCCTCTCTACACATGTACATGAATATGACCCCTGATGTTATAGGTCTTGTTGTTATGTGGCCGTGTCCTCTCTACACATGTACATGAATATGACCCTCTGATGTTATAGGTCTTGTTGTTATGTGGCCGTGTCCTCTCTACACATGTACATGAATATGACCTCTGATGTTATAGGTCTTGTTGTTATGTGGCAGTGTCCTCTCTACACATGTACATGAATATGACCCCTGATGTTATAGGTCTTGTTGTTATGTGGCCGTGTCCTCTCTACACATGTACATGAATATGACCTCTGATGTTATAGGTCTTGTTGTTATGTGGTTGTGTCCTCTCTGCACATGTACATGAATATGACCCTCTGGTGTTATAGGTCTTGTAGTTATGTGGCCGTGTCCTCTCTACACATGTACATGAATATGACCCTCTGATGTTATAGGTCTTGTAGTTATGTGGCCGTGTCCTCTCTACGCATGTACATGAATATGACCCCTGATGTTATAGGTCTTGTTGTTATGTGGCCGTGTCCTCTCTACACATGTACATGAATATGACCTCTGATGTTATAGGTCTTGTTGTTATGTGGCTGTGCCCTCTCTACACATGTACATGAATATGACCTCTGATGTTATAGGTCTTGTTGTTATGTGGCCGTGTCCTCTCTACACATGTACATGAATATGACCCCTGATGTTATAGATCTTGTTGTTATGTGGCTGTGCCCTCTCTACAAATGTACATGAATATGACCCCTGATGTTATAGGTCTTGTTGTTATGTGGCTGTGCCCTCTCTACAAATGTACATGAATATGACCCCTGATGTTATAGGTCTTGTTGTTATGTGGCTGTGCCCTCTCTACACATGTACATGAATATGACCCCTGATGTTATAGGTCTTGTTGTTATGTGTCTGTGTCCTCTCTACACATGTACATGAATATGACCCTCTGATGTTATAGGTCTTGTTGTTATGTGGCAGTGTCCTCTCTACACATGTACATGAATATGACCCTCTGATGTTATAGGTCTTGTTGTTATGTGGCCGTGTCCTCTCTACACGTGTACATGAATATGACCCTCTGATGTTATAGGTCTTGTTGTTATGTGGCTGTGTCCTCTCTACACATGTACATGAATATGACCCCTGATGTTATAGGTCTTGTTGTTATGTGACTGTGTCCTCTCTACACGTGTACATGAATATGACCCCTGATGTTATAGGTCTTGTTGTTATGTGGCCGTGTCCTCTCTACACATGTACATGAATATGACCTCTGATGTTATAGGTCTTGTTGTTATGTGGCTGTGTCCTCTCTACACATGTACATGAATATGACCCTCTGGTGTTATAGGTCTTGTAGTTATGTGGCCGTGTCCTCTCTACACATGTACATGAATATGACCTCTGATGTTATAGGTCTTGTTGTTATGTGGTTGTGTCCTCTCTACACATGTACATGAATATGACCCCTGATGTTATAGGTCTTGTTGTTATGTGACTGTGTCCTCTCTACACATGTACATGAATATGACCCCTGATGTTATAGGTCTTGTTGTTATGTGGCCGTGTCCTCTCTACACATGTACATGAATATGACCCTCTGATGTTATAGGTCTTGTTGTTATGTGGCCGTGTCCTCTCTACACATGTACATGAATATGACCTCTGATGTTATAGGTCTTGTTGTTATGTGGCAGTGTCCTCTCTACACATGTACATGAATATGACCCCTGATGTTATAGGTCTTGTTGTTATGTGGCCGTGTCCTCTCTACACATGTACATGAATATGACCTCTGATGTTATAGGTCTTGTTGTTATGTGGTTGTGTCCTCTCTGCACATGTACATGAATATGACCCTCTGGTGTTATAGGTCTTGTAGTTATGTGGCCGTGTCCTCTCTACACATGTACATGAATATGACCCTCTGATGTTATAGGTCTTGTAGTTATGTGGCCGTGTCCTCTCTACGCATGTACATGAATATGACCCCTGATGTTATAGGTCTTGTTGTTATGTGGCCGTGTCCTCTCTACACATGTACATGAATATGACCTCTGATGTTATAGGTCTTGTTGTTATGTGGCTGTGCCCTCTCTACACATGTACATGAATATGACCTCTGATGTTATAGGTCTTGTTGTTATGTGGCCGTGTCCTCTCTACACATGTACATGAATATGACCCCTGATGTTATAGATCTTGTTGTTATGTGGCTGTGCCCTCTCTACAAATGTACATGAATATGACCCCTGATGTTATAGGTCTTGTTGTTATGTGGCTGTGCCCTCTCTACAAATGTACATGAATATGACCCCTGATGTTATAGGTCTTGTTGTTATGTGGCTGTGCCCTCTCTACACATGTACATGAATATGACCCCTGATGTTATAGGTCTTGTTGTTATGTGTCTGTGTCCTCTCTACACATGTACATGAATATGACCCTCTGATGTTATAGGTCTTGTTGTTATGTGGCAGTGTCCTCTCTACACATGTACATGAATATGACCCTCTGATGTTATAGGTCTTGTTGTTATGTGGCCGTGTCCTCTCTACACGTGTACATGAATATGACCCTCTGATGTTATAGGTCTTGTTGTTATGTGGCTGTGTCCTCTCTACACATGTACATGAATATGACCCCTGATGTTATAGGTCTTGTTGTTATGTGACTGTGTCCTCTCTACACATGTACATGAATATGACCCCCTGATGTTATAGGTCTTTTTGTTATGTGGTTGTGTCCTCTCTACACATGTACATGAATATGACCCCTGATGTTATAGGTCTTGTTGTTATGTGGCTGTGTCCTCTCTACACATGTACATGAATATGACCTCTGATGTTATAGGTCTTGTTGTTATGTGGCTGTGTCCTCTCTACACATGTACATGAATATGACCCCCTGATGTTATAGGTCTTGTTGTTATGTGGCTGTGTCCTCTCTACACATGTACATGAATATGACCTCTGATGTTATAGGTCTTGTTGTTATGTGGCCGTGTCCTCTCTACACATGTACATGAATATGACCTCTGATGTTATAAGTCTTGTTGTTATGTGTCTGTGTCCTCTCTACACATGTACATGAATATGACCCTCTGATGTTATAGGTCTTGTTGTTATGTGATTGTGTCCTCTCTACACATGTACATGAATATGACCCTCTGATGTTATAGGTCTTGTTGTTATGTGGCTGTGTCCTCTCTACACATGTACATGAATATGACCCCTGATGTTATAGGTCTTGTTGTTATGTGTCTGTGTCCTCTCTACACATGTACATGAATATGACCCCTGATGTTATAGGTCTTGTTGTTATGTGGCTGTGTCCTCTCTACACATGTACATGAATATGACCCCCTGATGTTATAGGTCTTGTTGTTATGTGTCTGTGTCCTCTCTACACATGTACATGAATATGACCCCTGATGTTATAGGTCTTGTTGTTATGTGTCTGTGTCCTCTCTACACATGTACATGAATATGACCCCCTGATGTTATAGGTCTTGTTGTTATGTGGCCGTGTCCTCTGTGTCCTCTCTACACATGTACATGAATATGACCCCTGATGTTATAGGTCTTGTTGTTATGTGGCTGTGTCCTCTCTACACATGTACATGAATATGACCCCTGATGTTATAGGTCTTGTTGTTATGTGGCTGTGTCCTCTCTACACATGTACATGAATATGACCCCTGATGTTATAGGTCTTGTTGTTATGTGGCCTGTGTCCTCTCTACACATGTACATGAATATGACCCCTGATGTTATAGGTCTTGTTGTTATGTGGCTGTGTCCTCTCTACACATGTACATGAATATGACCCTCTGATGTTATAGGTCTTGTTGTTATGTGGCCGTGTCCTCTCTACACATGTACATGAATATGACCCTCTGATGTTATAGGTCTTGTTGTTATGTGGCTGTGTCCTCTCTACACATGTACATGAATATGACCCCTGATGTTATAGGTCTTGTTGTTATGTGGCTGTGTCCTCTCTACACATGTACATGAATATGACCCTCTGATGTTATAGGTCTTGTTGTTATGTGGCTGTGTCCTCTCTACACATGTACATGAATATGACCCCTGATGTTATAGGTCTTGTTGTTATGTGACTGTGTCCTCTCTACACATGTACATGAATATGACCCCTGATGTTATAGGTCTTGTTGTTATGTGGCTGTGTCCTCTCTACACATGTACATGAATATGACCCTCTGATGTTATAGGTCTTGTTGTTATGTGGCTGTGTCCTCTCTACACATGTACATGAATATGACCCCTGATGTTATAGGTCTTGTTGTTATGTGGCTGTGTCCTCTCTACACATGTACATGAATATGACCCCTGATGTTATAGGTCTTGTTGTTATGTGGCTGTGTCCTCTCTACACATGTACATGAATATGACCCCCTGATGTTATAGGTCTTGTTGTTATGTGGCTGTGTCCTCTCTACACATGTACATGAATATGACCCCTGATGTTATAGGTCTTGTTGTTATGTGACTGTGTCCTCTCTACACATGTACATGAATATGACCCCTGATGTTATAGGTCTTGTTGTTATGTGGCTGTGTCCTCTCTACACATGTACATGAATATGACCCTCTGATGTTATAGGTCTTGTTGTTATGTGGCTGTGTCCTCTCTACACATGTACATGAATATGACCCCTGATGTTATAGGTCTTGTTGTTATGTGGCCGTGTCCTCTCTACACATGTACATGAATATGACCCCTGATGTTATAGGTCTTGTTGTTATGTGGCCTGTGTCCTCTCTACACATGTACATGAATATGACCCTCTGATGTTATAGGTCTTGTTGTTATGTGGCTGTGTCCTCTCTACACATGTACATGAATATGACCCCCTGATGTTATAGGTCTTGTTGTTATGTAGCTGTGTCCTCTCTACACATGTACATGAATATGACCCTCTGATGTTATAGGTCTTGTTGTTATGTGGCTGTGCCCTCTCTACACATGTACATGAATATGACCCCTGATGTTATAGGTCTTGTTGTTATGTGACTGTGTCCTCTCTACACATGTACATGAATATGACCCCCTGATGTTATAGGTCTTGTTGTTATGTGTCTGTGTCCTCTCTACACATGTACATGAATATGACCCCCTGATGTTATAGGTCTTGTTGTTATGTGTCTGTGTCCTCTCTACACATGTACATGAATATGACCCCCTGATGTTATAGGTCTTGTTGTTATGTGTCTGTGTCCTCTCTACACATGTACATGAATATGACCCCTGATGTTATATGTCTTGTTGTTATGTGGCTGTGTCCTCTCTACACATGTACATGAATATGACCCTCTGATGTTATAGGTCTTGTTGTTATGTGACCGTGTCCTCTCTGCTCATGTACATGAATATGACCCCCTGATGTTATAGGTCTTGTTGTTATGTAGCTGTGTCCTCTCTACACATGTACATGAATATGACCCTCTGATGTTATAGGTCTTGTTGTTATGTGGCTGTGCCCTCTCTACACATGTACATGAATATGACCCCTGATGTTATAGGTCTTGTTGTTATGTGACTGTGTCCTCTCTACACATGTACATGAATATGACCCCCTGATGTTATAGGTCTTGTTGTTATGTGGCTGTGTCCTCTCTACACATGTACATGAATATGACCCCCTGATGTTATAGGTCTTGTTGTTATGTGTCTGTGTCCTCTCTACACATGTACATGAATATGACCCCTGATGTTATAGGTCTTGTTGTTATGTGACTGTGTCCTCTCTACACATGTACATGAATATGACCCCCTGATGTTATAGGTCTTGTTGTTATGTGATTGTGTCCTCTCTACACATGTACATGAATATGACCCCCTGATGTTATAGGTCTTGTTGTTATGTGGCTGTGTCCTCTCTACACATGTACATGAATATGACCCCCTGATGTTATAGGTCTTGTTGTTATGTGTCTGTGTCCTCTCTACACATGTACATGAATATGACCCCCTGATGTTTTAGGTCTTGTTGTTATGTGGCCGTGTCCTCTCTACACATGTACATGAATATGACCCCTGATGTTATAGGTCTTGTTGTTATGTGGCTGTGTCCTCTCTACACATGTACATGAATATGACCCCTGATGTTATAGGTCTTGTTGTTATGTGGCCGTGTCCTCTCTACACATGTACATGAATATGACCCCCTGATGTTATAAGTCTTGTTGTTATGTGGCTGTGTCCTCTCTACACATGTACATGAATATGACCCTCTGATGTTATAGGTCTTGTTGTTATGTGACCGTGTCCTCTCTACACATGTACATGAATATGACCCCTGATGTTATAGGTCTTGTTGTTATGTGTCTGTGTCCTCTCTACACATGTACATGAATATGACCCCTGATGTTATAGGTCTTGTTGTTATGTGGTTGTGTCCTCTCTACACATGTACATGAATATGACCCCTGATGTTATAGGTCTTGTTGTTATGTGTCTGTGTCCTCTCTACACATGTACATGAATATGACCCTCTGATGTTATAGGTCTTGTTGTTATGTGTCTGTGTCCTCTCTACACATGTACATGAATATGACCCCTGATGTTATAGGTCTTGTTGTTATGTGGCAGTGTCCTCTCTACACATGTACATGAATATGACCCTCTGATGTTATAGGTCTTGTTGTTATGTGACCGTGTCCTCTCTACACATGTACATGAATATGACCTCTGATGTTATAGGTCTTGTTGTTATGTGGTTGTGTCCTCTCTACACATGTACATGAATATGACCTCTGATGTTATAGGTCTTGTTGTTATGTGGCCGTGTCCTCTCTACACATGTACATGAATATGACCCCTGATGTTATAGGTCTTGTTGTTATGTGGTTGTGTCCTCTCTACACATGTACATGAATATGACCTCTGATGTTATAGGTCTTTTTGTTATGTGGCCGTGTCCTCTCTACACATGTACATGAATATGACCTCTGATGTTATAGGTCTTGTTGTTATGTGGCCGTGTCCTCTCTACACATGTACATGAATATGACCCCCTGATGTTATAGGTCTTGTTGTTATGTGGTTGTGTCCTCTCTACACATGTACATGAATATGACCCCCTGATGTTATAGGTCTTGTTGTTATGTGTCTGTGTCCTCTCTACACATGTACATGAATATGACCCCTGATGTTATAGGTCTTGTTGTTATGTGTCTGTGTCCTCTCTACACATGTACATGAATATGACCCCTGATGTTATAGGTCTTGTTGTTATGTGGCCGTGTCCTCTCTACACATGTACATGAATATGACCCCCTGATGTTATAGGTCTTGTTGTTATGTGGTTGTGTCCTCTCTACAAATGTACATGAATATGACCCTCTGATGTTATAGGTCTTGTTGTTATGTGGCCGTGTCCTCTCTACACATGTACATGAATATGACCCCCTGATGTTATAGGTCTTGTTGTTATGTGGTTGTGTCCTCTCTACACATGTACATGAATATGACCCCTGATGTTATAGGTCTTGTTGTTATGTGACTGTGTCCTCTCTACACATGTACATGAATATGACCCCTGATGTTATAGGTCTTGTTGTTATGTGGCTGTGTCCTCTCTACACATGTACATGAATATGACCCTCTGATGTTATAGGTCTTGTTGTTATGTGACTGTGTCCTCTCTGCACATGTACATGAATATGACCCCTGATGTTATATGTCTTGTTGTTATGTGACTGTGTCCTCTCTACACATGTACATGAATATGACCCCTGATGTTATAGGTCTTGTTGTTATGTGGCTGTTTCCTCTCTACACATGTACATGAATATGACCTCTGATGTTATAGGTCTTGTTGTTATGTGGCCGTGTCCTCTCTACACATGTACATGAATATGACCCCTGATGTTATAGGTCTTGTTGTTATGTGGCCGTGTCCTCTCTACACATGTACATGAATATGACCTCTGATGTTTTAGGTCTTGTTGTTATGTGACCGTGTCCTCTCTACACATGTACATGAATATGACCCTCTGATGTTATAGGTCTTGTTGTTATGTGGCTGTGTCCTCTCTACACATGTACATGAATATGACCTCTGATGTTATAGGTCTTGTTGTTATGTGACCGTGTCCTCTCTACACATGTACATGAATATGACCCCTGATGTTATAGGTCTTGTTGTTATGTGACTGTGTCCTCTCTACACATGTACATGAATATGACCTCTGATGTTTTAGGTCTTGTTGTTATGTGACCGTGTCCTCTCTACACATGTACATGAATATGACCCCCTGATGTTATAGGTCTTGTTGTTATGTGGCCGTGTCCTCTCTACACATGTACATGAATATGACCTCTGATGTTTTAGGTCTTGTTGTTATGTGGCCGTGTCCTCTCTACACATGTACATGAATATGACCCCTGATGTTATAGGTCTTGTTGTTATGTGGCTGTTTCCTCTCTACACATGTACATGAATATGACCCTCTGATGTTATAGGTCTTGTTGTTATGTGGCTGTGTCCTCTCTACACATGTACATGAATATGACCTCTGATGTTATAGGTCTTGTTGTTATGTGACCGTGTCCTCTCTACACATGTACATGAATATGACCCCTGATGTTATAGGTCTTGTTGTTATGTGACTGTGTCCTCTCTACACATGTACATGAATATGACCTCTGATGTTTTAGGTCTTGTTGTTATGTGACCGTGTCCTCTCTACACATGTACATGAATATGACCCCCTGATGTTATAGGTCTTGTTGTTATGTGGCCGTGTCCTCTCTACACATGTACATGAATATGACCTCTGATGTTTTAGGTCTTGTTGTTATGTGGCCGTGTCCTCTCTACACATGTACATGAATATGACCCCTGATGTTATAGGTCTTGTTGTTATGTGGCTGTGTCCTCTCTACACATGTACATGAATATGACCCCTGATGTTATAGGTCTTGTTGTTATGTGGCTGTGTCCTCTCTACACATGTACATGAATATGACCTCTGATGTTTTAGGTCTTGTTGTTATGTGACCGTGTCCTCTCTCCACATGTACATGAATATGACCCCCTGATGTTATAAGTCTTGTTGTTATGTGGCCGTGTCCTCTCTACACATGTACATGAATATGACCTCTGATGTTTTAGGTCTTGTTGTTATGTGGATGTGTCCTCTCTCCACATGTACATGAATATGACCCCTGATGTTATAGGTCTTGTTGTTATGTGACCGTGTCCTCTCTACACATGTACATGAATATGACCTCTGATGTTATAGGTCTTGTTGTTATGTGACTGTGTCCTCTCTACACATGTACATGAATATGACCCCTGATGTTATAGGTCTTGTTGTTATGTGACCGTGTCCTCTCTACACATGTACATGAATATGACCTCTGATGTTTTAGGTCTTGTTGTTATGTGGCTGTGCCCTCTCTACACATGTACATGAATATGACCCCTGATGTTATAGGTCTTGTTGTTATGTGACCGTGTCCTCTCTACACATGTACATGAATATGACCTCTGATGTTTTAGGTCTTGTTGTTATGTGGCTGTGCCCTCTCTACACATGTACATGAATATGACCCCTGATGTTATAGGTCTTGTTGTTATGTGACCGTGTCCTCTCTACACATGTACATGAATATGACCCCTGATGTTATAGGTCTTGTTGTTATGTGGCTGTGTCCTCTCTACACATGTACATGAATATGACCCCTGATGTTTTAGGTCTTGTTGTTATGTGGCTGTGCCCTCTCTACACATGTACATGAATATGACCCCTGATGTTATAGGTCTTGTTGTTATGTGGCTGTGCCCTCTCTACACATGTACATGAATATGACCCCTGATGTTATAGGTCTTGTTGTTATGTGTCTGTGTCCTCTCTACACATGTACATGAATATGACCTCTGATGTTATAGGTCTTGTTGTTATGTGGCTGTGTCCTCTCTACACATGTACATGAATATGACTCTCTGATGTTATAGGTCTTGTTGTTATGTGGCCGTGTCCTCTCTACACATGTACATGAATATGACCCCTGATGTTATAGGTCTTGTTGTTATGTGGCTGTTTCCTCTCTACACATGTACATGAATATGACCCCTGATGTTATAGGACTTGTTGTTATGTGGCTGTTTCCTCTCTACACATGTACATGAATATGACCCCTGATGTTATAGGTCTTGTTGTTATGTGGCTGTGTCCTCTCTACACATGTACATGAATATGACCCCTGATGTTATAGGTCTTGTTGTTATGTGGCTGTGTCCTCTCTACACATGTACATGAATATGACCCCTGATGTTATAGGTCTTGTTGTTATGTGTCTGTGTCCTCTCTACACATGTACATGAATATATACCCTCTGGTGTTATAGGTCTTGTTGTTATGTGGCCGTGTCCTCTCTACACGTGTACATGAATATGACCTCTGATGTTATAGGTCTTGTTGTTATGTGGCCGTGTCCTCTCTACACATGTACATGAATATGACCCCTGATGTTATAGGTCTTGTTGTTATGTGGCTGTGTCCTCTCTACACATGTACATGAATATGACCCCTGATGTTATAGGTCTTGTTGTTATGTGTCTGTGTCCTCTCTACACATGTACATGAATATGACCCTCTGGTGTTATAGGTCTTGTTGTTATGTGGTTGTGTCCTCTCTACACATGTACATGAATATGACCCTCTGGTGTTATAGGTCTTGTTGTTATGTGGCTGTGTCCTCTCTACACATGTACATGAATATGACCCCTGATGTTATAGGTCTTGTTGTTATGTTGCTGTGTCCTCTCTACACATGTACATGAATATGACCCCTGATGTTATAGGTCTTGTTGTTATGTGGCCGTGCCCTCTCTACACATGTACATGAATATGACCTCTGATGTTATAGGTCTTGTTGTTATGTGACTGTGTCCTCTCTACACATGTACATGAATATGACCCTCTGATGTTATAGGTCTTGTTGTTATGTGTCTGTGTCCTCTCTACACATGTACATGAATATGACCCCCTGATGTTATAGGTCTTGTTGTTATGTGTCTGTGTCCTCTCTACACATGTACATGAATATGACCCCTGATGTTATAGGTCTTGTTGTTATGTGACTGTGTCCTCTCTACACATGTACATGAATATGACCCCTGATGTTATAGGTCTTGTTGTTATGTGGCTGTGTCCTCTCTACACATGTACATGAATATGACCCCTGATGTTATAGGTCTTGTTGTTATGTGGCTGTGTCCTCTCTACACATGTACATGAATATGACCTCTGATGTTATAGGTCTTGTTGTTATGTGACTGTGTCCTCTCTGCACATGTACATGAATATGACCCTCTGATGTTATAGGTCTTGTTGTTATGTGTCTGTGTCCTCTCTACACATGTACATGAATATGACCCCCTGATGTTATAGGTCTTGTTGTTATGTGTCTGTGTCCTCTCTACACATGTACATGAATATGACCCCTGATGTTATAGGTCTTGTTGTTATGTGGCTGTGTCCTCTCTACACATGTACATGAATATGACCCCTGATGTTATAGGTCTTGTTGTTATGTGGCTGTGTCCTCTCTACACATGTACATGAATATGACCCTCTGATGTTATAGGTCTTGTTGTTATGTGACTGTGTCCTCTCTGCACATGTACATGAATATGACCCCTGATGTTATAGGTCTTGTTGTTATGTGGCTGTGTCCTCTCTACACATGTACATGAATATGACCCCTGATGTTATAGGTCTTGTTGTTATGTGGCTGTGTCCTCTCTACACATGTACATGAATATGACCCTCTGATGTTATAGGTCTTGTTGTTATGTGACTGTGTCCTCTCTGCACATGTACATGAATATGACCCCTGATGTTATAGGTCTTGTTGTTATGTGGCTGTGTCCTCTCTACACATGTACATGAATATGACCTCCTGATGTTATAGGTCTTGTTGTTATGTGGCTGTGTCCTCTCTACACATGTACATGAATATGACCTCTGATGTTATAGGTCTTGTTGTTATGTGGCCGTGTCCTCTCTACACATGTACATGAATATGACCCTCTGATGTTATAGGTCTTGTTGTTATGTGGCCGTGTCCTCTCTACACATGTACATGAATATGACCCCCTGATGTTTTAGGTCTTGTTGTTATGTGGCTGTGTCCTCTCTACACATGTACATGAATATGACCCCCTGATGTTATAGGTCTTGTTGTTATGTGGCTGTTTCCTCTCTACACATGTACATGAATATGACCCCTGATGTTATAGGTCTTGTTGTTATGTGGCCGTGTCCTCTCTACACATGTACATGAATATGACCTCTGATGTTTTAGGTCTTGTTGTTATGTGGCCGTGTCCTCTCTACACATGTACATGAATATGACCTCTGATGTTTTAGGTCTTGTTGTTATGTGGCTGTGTCCTCTCTACACATGTACATGAATATGACCCCTGATGTTATAGGTCTTGTTGTTATGTGGCTGTGTCCTCTCTACACATGTACATGAATATGACCTCTGATGTTTTAGGTCTTGTTGTTATGTGGCTGTGTCCTCTCTACACATGTACATGAATATGACCCCTGATGTTATAGGTCTTGTTGTTATGTGGCTGTGTCCTCTCTACACATGTACATGAATATGACCCCTGATGTTATAGGTCTTGTTGTTATGTGACTGTGTCCTCTCTACACATGTACATGAATATGACCCCTGATGTTATAGGTCTTGTAGTTATGTGGCTGTGCCCTCTCTACACATGTACATGAATATGACCCCTGATGTTATAGGTCTTGTTGTTATGTGGCTGTGCCCTCTCTACACATGTACATGAATATGACCCCTGATGTTATAGGTCTTGTTGTTATGTGGCTGTGCCCTCTCTACACATGTACATGAATATGACCCCCTGATGTTATAGGTATTGTTGTTATGTGACTGTGTCCTCTCTACACATGTACATGAATATGACCCTCTGATGTTATAGGTCTTGTTGTTATGTGGCCGTGTCCTCTCTACACATGTACATGAATATGACCCCTGATGTTATAGGTCTTGTTGTTATGTGGCTGTGTCCTCTCTACACATGTACATGAATATGACCTCTGATGTTATAGGTCTTGTTGTTATGTGACTGTGTCCTCTCTACACATGTACATGAATATGACCCTCTGATGTTATAGGTCTTGTTGTTATGTGGCCGTGTCCTCTCTACACATGTACATGAATATGACCCCTGATGTTATAGGTCTTGTTGTTATGTGGCTGTGTCCTCTCTACACATGTACATGAATATGACCCCTGATGTTATAGGTCTTGTTGTTATGTGACTGTGTCCTCTCTACACATGTACATGAATATGACTCTCTGATGTTATAGGTCTTGTTGTTATGTGGCCGTGTCCTCTCTACACATGTACATGAATATGACCCCTGATGTTATAGGTCTTGTTGTTATGTGGCTGTGTCCTCTCTACACATGTACATGAATATGACCTCTGATGTTATAGGTCTTGTTGTTATGTGGCTGTGTCCTCTCTACACGTGTACATGAATATGACCCCTATTGTTATAGGTCTTGTTGTTATGTGGCTGTGTCCTCTCTACACATGTACATGAATATGACCTCTGATGTTATAGGTCTTGTTGTTATGTGGCTGTGTCCTCTCTACACATGTACATGAATATGACCCCTGATGTTATAGGTCTTGTTGTTATGTGGCTGTGTCCTCTCTACATGTGTACATGAATATGACCCCTGATGTTATAGGTCTTGTTGTTATGTGATTGTGTCCTCTCTACATGTGTACATGAATATGACCCCTGATGTTATAGGTCTTGTTGTTATGTGGCTGTGTCCTCTCTACACATGTACATGAATATGACCCCTGATGTTATAGGTCTTGTTGTTATGTGGCTGTGTCCTCTCTACACATGTACATGAATATGACCTCTGATGTTATAGGTCTTGTTGTTATGTGGCTGTGCCCTCTCTACACATGTACATGAATATGACCCCTGATGTTATAGGTCTTGTTGTTATGTGGCTGTGTCCTCTCTACACATGTACATGAATATGACCCCTGATGTTATAGGTCTTGTTGTTATGTGACCGTGTCCTCTCTACACATGTACATGAATATGACCCCTGATGTTATAGGTCTTGTTGTTATGTGACCGTGTCCTCTCTACACATGTACATGAATATGACCCCCTGATGTTATAGGTCTTGTTGTTATGTGACTGTGTCCTCTCTACACATGTACATGAATATGACCTCTGATGTTATAGGTCTTGTTGTTATGTGGCAGTGTCCTCTCTACACATGTACATGAATATGACCTCTGATGTTATAGGTCTTGTTGTTATGTGGCTGTGCCCTCTCTACACATGTACATGAATATGACCCCCTGATGTTATAGGTCTTGTTGTTATGTGACTGTGTCCTCTCTACACATGTACATGAATATGACTCTCTGATGTTATAGGTCTTGTTGTTATGTGGCCGTGTCCTCTCTACACATGTACATGAATATGAACCTGATGTTATAGGTCTTGTTGTTATGTGGCTGTTTCCTCTCTACACATGTACATGAATATGACCTCTGATGTTATAGGTCTTGTTGTTATGTGGCTGTGTCCTCTCTACACATGTACATGAATATGACCCCCTGATGTTATAGGTCTTGTTGTTATGTGGCTGTTTCCTCTCTACACATGTACATGAATATGACCCCTGATGTTATAGGTCTTGTTGTTATGTGGCTGTTTCCTCTCTACACATGTACATGAATATGACCTCTGATGTTATAGGTCTTGTTGTTATGTGGCTGTGTCCTCTCTACACATGTACATGAATATGACCCCTGATGTTATAGGTCTTGTTGTTATGTGACTGTGTCCTCTCTACACATGTACATGAATATGACACCTGATGTTATAGGTCTAGTTGTTATGTGGCTGTGTCCTCTCTACACATGTACATGAATATGACCTCTGATGTTATAGGTCTTGTTGTTATGTGGCTGTGTCCTCTCTACACATGTACATGAATATGACCCCTGATGTTATAGGTCTTGTTGTTATGTGGCTGTGTCCTCTCTACACATGTACATGAATATGACCCTCTGATGTTATAGGTCTTGTTGTTATGTGGCTGTGTCCTCTCTACACATGTACATGAATATGACCCTCTGATGTTATAGGTCTTGTTGTTATGTGGCTGTGCCCTCTCTACACATGTACATGAATATGACCCCTGATGTTATAGGTCTTGTTGTTATGTGGCTGTGCCCTCTCTACACATGTACATGAATATGACCCCCTGATGTTATAGGCCTTGTTGTTATGTGGCTGTGTCCTCTCTACTCATGTACATGAATATGACCCCTGATGTTATAAGTCTTGTTGTTATGTGGCTGTGTCCTCTCTACACATGTACATGAATATGACCCCTGATGTTATAGGTCTTGTTGTTATGTGGCTGTGTCCTCTCTACTCATGTACATGAATATGACCCCTGATGTTATAGTCTTGTTGTTATGTGGCTGTGTCCTCTCTACTCATGTACATGAATATGACCCCCTGATGTTATAAGTCTTGTTGTTATGTGGCTGTGTCCTCTCTACACATGTACATGAATATGACCCCTGATGTTATAGATCTTGTTGTTATGTGGCTGTGTCCTCTCTACTCATGTACATGAATATGACCCCCTGATGTTATAAGTCTTGTTGTTATGTGGCTGTGTCCTCTCTACTCATGTACATGAATATGACCCCCTGATGTTATAAGTCTTGTTGTTATGTGGCTGTGTCCTCTCTACACGTGTACATGAATATGACCCTCTGATGTTATAGGTCTTGTTGTTATGTGGCTGTGTCCTCTCTACACATGTACATGAATATGACCCCCTGATGTTATAGGTCTTGTTGTTATGTGTCTGTGTCCTCTCTACACATGTACATGAATATGACCTCTGATGTTATAGGTCTTGTTGTTATGTGGCTGTGCCCTCTCTACACATGTACACAAATATGACCCCCTGATGTTATAGGTCTTGTTGTTATGTGGCTGTGTCCTCTCTACACATGTACATGAATATGACCTCTGATGTTATAGGTCTTGTTGTTATGTGGCTGTGCCCTCTCTACACATGTACATGAATATGACCCCCTGATGTTATAGGTCTTGTTGTTATGTGACTGTGTCCTCTCTACACATGTACATGAATATGACCTCCTGATGTTATAGGTCTTGTTGTTATGTGGCCGTGTCCTCTCTACACATGTACATGAATATGACCCCCTGATGTTATAGGTCTTGTTGTTATGTGTCTGTGTCCTCTCTACACATGTACATGAATATGACCCCTGATGTTATAAGTCTTGTTGTTATGTGGCTGTGTCCTCTCTACACATGTACATGAATATGACCCTCTGATGTTATAGGTCTTGTTGTTATGTGGCTGTGTCCTCTCTACACATGTACATGAATATGACCCCCTGATGTTATAGGTCTTGTTGTTATGTGTCTGTGTCCTCTCTACACATGTACATGAATATGACCTCTGATGTTATAGGTCTTGTTGTTATGTGTCTGTGTCCTTTCTACACATGTACATGAATATGACCCCCTGATGTTATAGGTCTTGTTGTTATGTGGCCGTGTCCTCTCTACACATGTATATGAATATGACCTCTGATGTTATAGGTCTTGTTGTTATGTGGCCGTGTCCTCTCTACACATGTACATGAATATGACCCCTGATGTTATAGGTCTTGTTGTTATGTGGTTGTGTCCTCTCTACACATGTACATGAATATGACCTCTGATGTTATAGGTCTTGTTGTTATGTGGCTGTGTCCTCTCTACACATGTACATGAATATGACCCCTGATGTTATAGGTCTTGTTGTTATGTGACCGTGTCCTCTCTACACATGTACATGAATATGACCCCTGATGTTATAGGTCTTGTTGTTATGTGTCTGTGTCCTCTCTACACATGTACATGAATATGACCTCTGATGTTATAGGTCTTGTTGTTATGTGACTGTGTCCTCTCTACACATGTACATGAATATGACCCCTGATGTTATAGGTCTTGTTGTTATGTGGTTGTGTCCTCTCTACACATGTACATGAATATGACCCCCTGATGTTATAGGTCTTGTTGTTATGTGGCTGTGTCCTCTCTACACATGTACACGAATATGACCCCCTGATGTTATAGGTCTTGTTGTTATGTGGCTGTGTCCTCTCTACACATGTACATGAATATGACCCCCTGATGTTATAGGTCTTGTTGTTATGTAGCCGTGTCCTCTCTACACATGTACATGAATATGACCCCTGATGTTATAGGTCTTGTTGTTATGTGTCTGTGTCCTCTCTACACATGTACATGAATATGACCCTCTGATGTTATAGGTCTTGTTGTTATGTGTCTGTGTCCTCTCTACACATGTACATGAATATGACCCCTGATGTTATAGGTCTTGTTGTTATGTGGCTGTGTCCTCTCTACACATGTACATGAATATGACCCCTGATGTTATAGGTCTTGTTGTTATGTGGATGTGTCCTCTCTACACATGTACATGAATATGACCCTCTGATGTTATAGGTTTTGTTGTTATGTGGTTGTGTCCTCTCTACACATGTACATGAATATGACCCCTGATGTTATAGGTCTTGTTGTTATGTAGCTGTGTCCTCTCTACACATGTACATGAATATGACCTCTGATGTTATAGGTCTTGTTGTTATGTAGCTGTGTCCTCTCTACACATGTACATGAATATGACCTCTGATGTTATAGGTCTTGTTGTTATGTAGCTGTGTCCTCTCTACACATGTACATGAATATGACCTCTGATGTTATAGGTCTTGTTGTTATGTGGTTGTGTCCTCTCTACACATGTACATGAATATGACCCCTGATGTTATAGGTCTTGTTGTTATGTAGCTGTGTCCTCTCTACACATGTACATGAATATGACCTCTGATGTTATAGGTC
Source organism: Discoglossus pictus (assembly GCA_027410445.1). Lineage (NCBI taxonomy): Eukaryota > Metazoa > Chordata > Amphibia > Anura > Alytidae > Discoglossus > Discoglossus pictus. Next base: position 453,898,558 of record CM050165.1, on the reverse strand, counting down.
TTGTTGTTATGTGGTTGTGTCCTCTCTACACATGTACATGAATATGACCCCTGATGTTATAGGTCTTGTTGTTATGTGGCTGTGTCCTCTCTACACATGTACATGAATATGACCCCCTGATGTTATAGGTCTTGTTGTTATGTGGTTGTGTCCTCTCTACATGTGTACATGAATATGACCCCTGATGTTATAGGTCTTGTTGTTATGTGGCCGTGTCCTCTCTACACATGTACATGAATATGACCCCTGATGTTATAGGTCTTGTTGTTATGTGGCCGTGTCCTCTCTACACATGTACATGAATATGACCCCTGATGTTATAGGTCTTGTTGTTATGTGGCCGTGTCCTCTCTACACATGTACATGAATATGACCCCTGATGTTATAGGTCTTGTTGTTATGTGGCCGTGTCCTCTCTACACATGTACATGAATATGACCTCTGATGTTATAGGTCTTGTTGTTATGTGGCTGTGTCCTCTCTACACATGTACATGAATATGACCTCTGATGTTATAGGTCTTGTTGTTATGTGGCTGTGTCCTCTCTACACATGTACATGAATATGACCCCTGATGTTATAGGTCTTGTTGTTATGTGGCTGTGTCCTCTCTACACATGTACATGAATATGACCTCTGATGTTATAGGTCTTGTTGTTATGTGACTGTGTCCTCTCTGCACATGTACATGAATATGACCCTCTGATGTTATAGGTCTTGTTGTTATGTGACCGTGTCCTCTCTACACATGTACATGAATATGACCCCCTGATGTTATAGGTCTTGTTGTTATGTGGCCGTGTCCTCTCTACACATGTACATGAATATGACCCCCTGATGTTATAGGTCTTGTTGTTATGTGACTGTGTCCTCTCTACACATGTACATGAATATGACCCCTGATGTTATAGGTCTTGTTGTTATGTGGTTGTGTCCTCTCTACACATGTACATGAATATGACCCCTGATGTTATAGGTCTTGTTGTTATGTGGTTGTGTCCTCTCTACCCATGTACATGAATATGACCCCTGATGTTATAGGTCTTGTTGTTATGTGACCGTGTCCTCTCTACACATGTACATGAATATGACCCCTGATGTTATAGGTCTTGTTGTTATGTGACTGTGTCCTCTCTACACATGTACATGAATATGACCCCCTGATGTTATAGGTCTTGTTGTTATGTGACCGTGTCCTCTCTACACATGTACATGAATATGACCTCTGATGTTTTAGGTCTTGTTGTTATGTGGTTGTGTCCTCTCTACACATGTACATGAATATGACCCCTGATGTTATAGGTCTTGTTGTTATGTGACTGTGTCCTCTCTACACATGTACATGAATATGACCCCTGATGTTATAGGTCTTGTTGTTATGTGGCCGTGTCCTCTCTACACATGTACATGAATATGACCCCCTGATGTTATAGGTCTTGTTGTTATGTGACCGTGTCCTCTCTACACATGTACATGAATATGACCCCCTGATGTTATAGGTCTTGTTGTTATGTGACTGTGTCCTCTCTACACATGTACATGAATATGACCCCTGATGTGATAGGTCTTGTTGTTATGTGGCCGTGTCCTCTCTACACATGTACATGAATATGACCTCTGATGTTATAGATCTTGTTGTTATGTGACTGTGTCCTCTCTACACATGTATATGAATATGACCCTCTGATGTTATAGGTCTTGTTGTTATGTAGCTGTGTCCTCTCTACACATGTACATGAATATGACCCCCTGATGTTATAGGTCTTGTTGTTATGTGGCCGTGTCCTCTCTACACATGTACATGAATATGACCCCTGATGTTATAAGTCTTGTTGTTATGTGACTGTGTCCTCTCTACACATGTACATGAATATGACCCCCTGATGTTATAAGTCTTGTTGTTATGTGACTGTGTCCTCTCTACACATGTACATGAATATGACCCCTGATGTTATAGGTCTTGTTGTTATGTGGCGGTGTCCTCTCTACACATGTACATGAATATGACCTCTGATGTTATAGGTCTTGTTGTTATGTGGCCGTGTCCTCTCTACACATGTACATGAATATGACCTCTGATGTTATAGGTCTTGTTGTTATGTGGCCGTGTCCTCTCTACACATGTACATGAATATGACCCCCTGATGTTATAGGTCTTGTTGTTATGTGTCTGTGTCCTCTCTACACATGTACATGAATATGACCTCTGATGTTATAGGTCTTGTTGTTATGTGGCCGTGTCCTCTCTACACATGTACATGAATATGACCCCCTGATGTTATAGGTCTTGTTGTTATGTGGCCGTGTCCTCTCTACACGTGTACATGAATATGACCCCTGATGTTATAGGTCTTGTTGTTATGTGTCTGTGTCCTCTCTACACATGTACATGAATATGACCCTCTGATGTTATAGGTCTTGTTGTTATGTGGCTGTGTCCTCTCTACACATGTACATGAATATGACCCCCCTGATGTTATAGGTCTTGTTGTTATGTGGCTGTGTCCTCTCTACACATGTACATGAATATGACCCTCTGATGTTATAGGTCTTGTTGTTATGTGGTTGTGTCCTCTCTACACATGTACATGAATATGACCTCTGATGTTATAGGTCTTGTTGTTATGTGACTGTGTCCTCTCTACACATGTACATGAATATGACCCCTGATGTTATAGGTCTTGTTGTTATGTGGCTGTGTCCTCTCTACACATGTACATGAATATGACCCCCTGATGTTATAGGTCTTGTTGTTATGTGGCTGTGTCCTCTCTACACATGTACATGAATATGACCCCTGTTGTTATAGGTCTTGTTGTTATGTGACCGTGTCCTCTCTACACATGTACATGAATATGACCCCTGATGTTATAGGTCTTGTTGTTATGTGTCTGTGTCCTCTCTGCACATGTACATGAATATGACCCCCTGATGTTATAGGTCTTGTTGTTATGTGGCTGTGTCCTCTCTGCACATGTACATGAATATGACCCCTGATGTTATAGGTCTTGTTGTTATGTGGCTGTGTCCTCTCTGCACATGTACATGAATATGACCCCTGATGTTATAGGTCTTGTTGTTATGTGACTGTGTCCTCTCTACACATGTACATGAATATGACCCCTGTTGTTATAGGTCTTGTTGTTATGTGACCGTGTCCTCTCTACACATGTACATGAATATGACCCCCTGATGTTATAGGTCTTGTTGTTATGTGGCCGTGTCCTCTCTACACGTGTACATGAATATGACCCCTGATGTTATAGGTCTTGTTGTTATGTGTCTGTGTCCTCTCTACACATGTACATGAATATGACCCTCTGATGTTATAGGTCTTGTTGTTATGTGGCTGTGTCCTCTCTACACATGTACATGAATATGACCCCTGATGTTATAGGTCTTGTTGTTATGTGGCTGTGTCCTCTCTGCACATGTACATGAATATGACCCCTGTTGTTATAGGTCTTGTTGTTATGTGGCTGTGTCCTCTCTACACATGTACATGAATATGACCCCTGATGTTATAGGTCTTGTTGTTATGTGGCTGTGTCCTCTCTACACATGTACATGAATATGACCCCTGATGTTATAGGTCTTTTTGTTATGTGGCCGTGTCCTCTCTACACATGTACATGAATATGACCTCTGATGTTATAGGTCTTGTTGTTATGTGGTTGTGTCCTCTCTACACATGTACATGAATATGACCTCTGATGTTATAGGTCTTGTTGTTATGTGACCGTGTCCTCACTACACATGTACATGAATATGACCTCTGATGTTATAGGTCTTGTTGTTATGTGACCGTGTCCTCTCTACACATGTACATGAATATGACCCCTGATGTTATATGTCTTGTTGTTATGTGGCCGTGTCCTCTCTACACATGTACATGAATATGACCCCTGATGTTATAGGTCTTGTTGTTATGTGACCGTGTCCTCTCTACACATGTACATGAATATGACCCCTGATGTTATAGGTCTTGTTGTTATGTGGCTGTGTCCTCTCTACACATGTACATGAATATGACCCCTGATGTTATAGGTCTTGTTGTTATGTGACTGTGTCCTCTCTACACATGTACATGAATATGACCCCCTGATGTTATAGGTCTTGTTGTTATGTTGCTGTGTCCTCTCTACATGTGTACATGAATATGACCCCTGATGTTATAGATCTTGTTGTTATGTGGCTGTGTCCTCTCTACACATGTACATGAATATGACCCTCTGATGTTATAGGTCTTGTTGTTATGTGACTGTGTCCTCTCTACACATGTACATGAATATGACCCCCTGATGTTATAGGTCTTGTTGTTATGTGACTGTGTCCTCTCTACACATGTACATGAATATGACCCCTGATGTTATAGGTCTTGTTGTTATGTTGCTGTGTCCTCTCTACACATGTACATGAATATGACCCCTGATGTTATAGGTCTTGTTGTTATGTGGCTGTGTCCTCTCTACACATGTACATGAATATGACCCCTGATGTTATAGGTCTTGTTGTTATGTGGCTGTGTCCTCTCTGCACATGTACATGAATATGACCCCTGATGTTATAGGTCTTGTTGTTATGTGGCTGTGTCCTCTCTGCACATGTACATGAATATGACCCCTGTTGTTATAGGTCTTGTTGTTATGTGACCGTGTCCTCTCTACACATGTACATGAATATGACCCCTGATGTTATAGGTCTTGTTGTTATGTGACTGTGTCCTCTCTACACATGTACATGAATATGACCCCTGATGTTATAGGTCTTGTTGTTATGTGGCTGTGTCCTCTCTACACATGTACATGAATATGACCCCTGATGTTATAGGTCTTGTTGTTATGTGACTGTGTCCTCTCTACACATGTACATGAATATGACCCCCTGATGTTATAGGTCTTGTTGTTATGTTGCTGTGTCCTCTCTACACATGTACATGAATATGACCCTCTGATGTTATAGGTCTTGTTGTTATGTGACTGTGTCCTCTCTACACATGTACATGAATATGACCCCCTGATGTTATAGGTCTTGTTGTTATGTGACTGTGTCCTCTCTACACATGTACATGAATATGACCCCTGATGTTATAGGTCTTGTTGTTATGTTGCTGTGTCCTCTCTACACATGTACATGAATATGACCCCTGATGTTATAGGTCTTGTTGTTATGTGGCTGTGTCCTCTCTACACATGTACATGAATATGACCCCTGATGTTATAGGTCTTGTTGTTATGTGGCTGTGTCCTCTCTGCACATGTACATGAATATGACCCCTGTTGTTATAGGTCTTGTTGTTATGTGACCGTGTCCTCTCTACACATGTACATGAATATGACCCCTGTTGTTATAGGTCTTGTTGTTATGTGGCTGTGTCCTCTCTACACATGTACATGAATATGACCCCCTGATGTTATAGGTCGTGTTGTTATGTGACCGTGTCCTCTCTACACATGTACATGAATATGACCCTCTGTTGTTATAGGTCTTGTTGTTATGTGACCGTGTCCTCTCTACACATGTACATGAATATGACCCCTGATGTTATAGGTCTTGTTGTTATGTGGTTGTGTCCTCTCTACACATGTACATGAATATGACCTCTGATGTTATAGGTCTTGTTGTTATGTGGCTGTGTCCTCTCTACACATGTACATGAATATGACCTCTGATGTTATAGGTCTTGTTGTTATGTGACCGTGTCCTCTCTACACATGTACATGAATATGACCTCTGTTGTTATAGGTCTTGTTGTTATGTGACCGTGTCCTCTCTGCACATGTACATGAATATGACACTCTGATGTTATAGGTCTTGTTGTTATGTGGCTGTGTCCTCTCTACACATGTACATGAATATGACCTCTGATGTTATAGGTCTTGTTGTTATGTGACCGTGTCCTCTCTACACATGTACATGAATATGACCTCTGTTGTTATAGGTCTTGTTGTTATGTGACCGTGTCCTCTCTACACATGTACATGAATATGACCCCTGATGTTATAGGTCTTGTTGTTAAGTGGTTGTGTCCTCTCTGCACATGTACATGAATATGACCCCTGTTGTTATAGGTCTTGTTGTTATGTGGCTGTGTCCTCTCTACACATGTACATGAATATGACCCCTGATGTTATAGGTCTTGTTGTTATGTGGTTGTGTCCTCTCTACACATGTACATGAATATGACCTCTGATGTTATAGGTCTTGTTGTTATGTGACCGTGTCCTCTCTACACATGTACATGAATATGACCTCTGATGTTATAGGTCTTGTTGTTATGTGACCGTGTCCTCTCTACACATGTACATGAATATGACCCCTGATGTTATATGTCTTGTTGTTATGTGGCCGTGTCCTCTCTACACATGTACATGAATATGACCCCTGATGTTATAGGTCTTGTTGTTATGTGACCGTGTCCTCTCTACACATGTACATGAATATGACCCCTGATGTTATAGGTCTTGTTGTTATGTGGCTGTGTCCTCTCTACACATGTACATGAATATGACCCCTGATGTTATAGGTCTTGTTGTTATGTGACTGTGTCCTCTCTACACATGTACATGAATATGACCCCCTGATGTTATAGGTCTTGTTGTTATGTTGCTGTGTCCTCTCTACACATGTACATGAATATGACCCTCTGATGTTATAGGTCTTGTTGTTATGTGACTGTGTCCTCTCTACACATGTACATGAATATGACCCCTGATGTTATAGGTCTTGTTGTTATGTGGCCGTGTCCTCTCTACACATGTACATGAATATGACCCCTGATGTTATAGGTCTTGTTGTTATGTGGCCGTGTCCTCTCTACACATGTACATGAATATGACCCCTGATGTTATAGATCTTGTTGTTATGTGGCTGTGTCCTCTCTACACATGTACATGAATATGATCCTCTGATGTTATAGGTCTTGTTGTTATGTGACTGTGTCCTCTCTACACATGTACATGAATATGACCCCTGATGTTATAGGTCTTGTTGTTATGTGGCTGTGTCCTCTCTACACATGTACATGAATATGACCCCTGATGTTATAGGTCTTGTTGTTATGTGGCTGTGTCCTCTCTACACATGTACATGAATATGACCCCTGATGTTATAGGTCTTGTTGTTATGTGGCTGTGTCCTCTCTGCACATGTACATGAATATGACCCCTGTTGTTATAGGTCTTGTTGTTATGTGACCGTGTCCTCTCTACACATGTACATGAATATGACCCCTGATGTTATAGGTCTTGTTGTTATGTGGCTGTGTCCTCTCTACACATGTACATGAATATGACCCCTGATGTTATAGGTCTTGTTGTTATGTGACTGTGTCCTCTCTACACATGTACATGAATATGACCCCCTGATGTTATAGGTCTTGTTGTTATGTGACTGTGTCCTCTCTACACATGTACATGAATATGACCCCTGATGTTATAGGTCTTGTTGTTATGTTGCTGTGTCCTCTCTACACATGTACATGAATATGACCCCTGATGTTATAGGTCTTGTTGTTATGTGGCTGTGTCCTCTCTACACATGTACATGAATATGACCCCTGATGTTATAGGTCTTGTTGTTATGTGGCTGTGTCCTCTCTGCACATGTACATGAATATGACCCCTGTTGTTATAGGTCTTGTTGTTATGTGACCGTGTCCTCTCTACACATGTACATGAATATGACCCCTGTTGTTATAGGTCTTGTTGTTATGTGGCTGTGTCCTCTCTACACATGTACATGAATATGACCCCCTGATGTTATAGGTCGTGTTGTTATGTGACCGTGTCCTCTCTACACATGTACATGAATATGACCCCTGATGTTATAGGTCTTGTTGTTATGTGGCTGTGTCCTCTCTGCACATGTACATGAATATGACCCTCTGTTGTTATAGGTCTTGTTGTTATGTGACCGTGTCCTCTCTACACATGTACATGAATATGACCCCCTGATGTTATAGGTCTTGTTGTTATGTTGCTGTGTCCTCTCTACACATGTACATGAATATGACCCTCTGATGTTATAGGTCTTGTTGTTATGTGACTGTGTCCTCTCTACACATGTACATGAATATGACCCCTGATGTTATAGGTCTTGTTGTTATGTGGCCGTGTCCTCTCTACACATGTACATGAATATGACCCCTGATGTTATAGGTCTTGTTGTTATGTGGCCGTGTCCTCTCTACACATGTACATGAATATGACCCCTGATGTTATAGATCTTGTTGTTATGTGGCTGTGTCCTCTCTACACATGTACATGAATATGATCCTCTGATGTTATAGGTCTTGTTGTTATGTGACTGTGTCCTCTCTACACATGTACATGAATATGACCCCTGATGTTATAGGTCTTGTTGTTATGTGGCTGTGTCCTCTCTACACATGTACATGAATATGACCCCTGATGTTATAGGTCTTGTTGTTATGTGGCTGTGTCCTCTCTACACATGTACATGAATATGACCCCTGATGTTATAGGTCTTGTTGTTATGTGGCTGTGTCCTCTCTGCACATGTACATGAATATGACCCCTGTTGTTATAGGTCTTGTTGTTATGTGACCGTGTCCTCTCTACACATGTACATGAATATGACCCCTGATGTTATAGGTCTTGTTGTTATGTGGCTGTGTCCTCTCTACACATGTACATGAATATGACCCCTGATGTTATAGGTCTTGTTGTTATGTGACTGTGTCCTCTCTACACATGTACATGAATATGACCCCCTGATGTTATAGGTCTTGTTGTTATGTGACTGTGTCCTCTCTACACATGTACATGAATATGACCCCTGATGTTATAGGTCTTGTTGTTATGTTGCTGTGTCCTCTCTACACATGTACATGAATATGACCCCTGATGTTATAGGTCTTGTTGTTATGTGGCTGTGTCCTCTCTACACATGTACATGAATATGACCCCTGATGTTATAGGTCTTGTTGTTATGTGGCTGTGTCCTCTCTGCACATGTACATGAATATGACCCCTGTTGTTATAGGTCTTGTTGTTATGTGACCGTGTCCTCTCTACACATGTACATGAATATGACCCCTGTTGTTATAGGTCTTGTTGTTATGTGGCTGTGTCCTCTCTACACATGTACATGAATATGACCCCCTGATGTTATAGGTCGTGTTGTTATGTGACCGTGTCCTCTCTACACATGTACATGAATATGACCCCTGATGTTATAGGTCTTGTTGTTATGTGGCTGTGTCCTCTCTGCACATGTACATGAATATGACCCTCTGTTGTTATAGGTCTTGTTGTTATGTGACCGTGTCCTCTCTACACATGTACATGAATATGACCCCTGATGTTATAGGTCTTGTTGTTATGTGGTTGTGTCCTCTCTACACATGTACATGAATATGACCTCTGATGTTATAGGTCTTGTTGTTATGTGGCTGTGTCCTCTCTACACATGTACATGAATATGACCTCTGATGTTATAGGTCTTGTTGTTATGTGACCGTGTCCTCTCTACACATGTACATGAATATGACCTCTGATGTTTTAGGTCTTGTTGTTATGTGGCTGTGTCCTCTCTACACATGTACATGAATATGACCCTCTGATGTTATAGGTCTTGTTGTTATGTGGCTGTGTCCTCTCTACACATGTACATGAATATGACCCCCTGATGTTATAGGTCTTGTTGTTATGTGGTTGTGTCCTCTCTACACATGTACATGAATATGACCTCTGATGTTATTGGTCTTGTTGTTATGTGGCCGTGTCCTCTCTACACATGTACATGAATATGACCCCTGATGTTATAGGTCTTGTTGTTATGTGGCTGTGTCCTCTCTACACATGTACATGAATATGACCCCTGATGTTATAGGTCTTGTTGTTATGTGGCTGTGTCCTCTCTACACATGTACATGAATATGACCCCTGATGTTATAGGTCTTGTTGTTATGTGACTGTGTCCTCTCTACACATGTACATGAATATGACCCCCTGATGTTATAGGTCTTGTTGTTATGTTGCTGTGTCCTCTCTACACATGTACATGAATATGACCCTCTGATGTTATAGGTCTTGTTGTTATGTGACTGTGTCCTCTCTACACATGTACATGAATATGACCCCCTGATGTTATAGGTCTTGTTGTTATGTGACTGTGTCCTCTCTACACATGTACATGAATATGACCCCTGATGTTATAGGTCTTGTTGTTATGTTGCTGTGTCCTCTCTACACATGTACATGAATATGACCCCTGATGTTATAGGTCTTGTTGTTATGTGGCTGTGTCCTCTCTACACATGTACATGAATATGACCCCTGATGTTATAGGTCTTGTTGTTATGTGGCTGTGTCCTCTCTGCACATGTACATGAATATGACCCCTGTTGTTATAGGTCTTGTTGTTATGTGACCGTGTCCTCTCTACACATGTACATGAATATGACCCCTGTTGTTATAGGTCTTGTTGTTATGTGGCTGTGTCCTCTCTACACATGTACATGAATATGACCCCCTGATGTTATAGGTCGTGTTGTTATGTGACCGTGTCCTCTCTACACATGTACATGAATATGACCCCTGATGTTATAGGTCTTGTTGTTATGTGGCTGTGTCCTCTCTGCACATGTACATGAATATGACCCTCTGTTGTTATAGGTCTTGTTGTTATGTGACCGTGTCCTCTCTACACATGTACATGAATATGACCCCTGATGTTATAGGTCTTGTTGTTATGTGGTTGTGTCCTCTCTACACATGTACATGAATATGACCTCTGATGTTATAGGTCTTGTTGTTATGTGGCTGTGTCCTCTCTACACATGTACATGAATATGACCTCTGATGTTATAGGTCTTGTTGTTATGTGACCGTGTCCTCTCTACACATGTACATGAATATGACCTCTGTTGTTATAGGTCTTGTTGTTATGTGACCGTGTCCTCTCTACACATGTACATGAATATGACCCCTGATGTTATAGGTCTTGTTGTTATGTGGTTGTGTCCTCTCTGCACATGTACATGAATATGACCCCTGTTGTTATAGGTCTTGTTGTTATGTGGCTGTGTCCTCTCTACACATGTACATGAATATGACCCCTGATGTTATAGGTCTTGTTGTTATGTGGTTGTGTCCTCTCTACACATGTACATGAATATGACCTCTGATGTTATAGGTCTTGTTGTTATGTGACCGTGTCCTCTCTACACATGTACATGAATATGACCTCTGATGTTATAGGTCTTGTTGTTATGTGACCGTGTCCTCTCTACACATGTACATGAATATGACCCCTGATGTTATATGTCTTGTTGTTATGTGGCCGTGTCCTCTCTACACATGTACATGAATATGACCCCTGATGTTATAGGTCTTGTTGTTATGTGACCGTGTCCTCTCTACACATGTACATGAATATGACCCCTGATGTTATAGGTCTTGTTGTTATGTGGCTGTGTCCTCTCTACACATGTACATGAATATGACCCCTGATGTTATAGGTCTTGTTGTTATGTGACTGTGTCCTCTCTACACATGTACATGAATATGACCCCCTGATGTTATAGGTCTTGTTGTTATGTTGCTGTGTCCTCTCTACACATGTACATGAATATGACCCTCTGATGTTATAGGTCTTGTTGTTATGTGACTGTGTCCTCTCTACACATGTACATGAATATGACCCCTGATGTTATAGGTCTTGTTGTTATGTGGCCGTGTCCTCTCTACACATGTACATGAATATGACCCCTGATGTTATAGGTCTTGTTGTTATGTGGCCGTGTCCTCTCTACACATGTACATGAATATGACCCCTGATGTTATAGGTCTTGTTGTTATGTGGCTGTGTCCTCTCTGCACATGTACATGAATATGACCCTGATGTTATAGGTCTTGTTGTTATGTGGCCGTGTCCTCTCTACACATGTACATGAATATGACCCCTGATGTTATAGGTCTTGTTGTTATGTGGCCGTGTCCTCTCTACACATGTACATGAATATGACCCCTGATGTTATAGGTCTTGTTGTTATGTGGCTGTGTCCTCTCTGCACATGTACATGAATATGACCCCTGTTGTTATAGGTCTTGTTGTTATGTGACCGTGTCCTCTCTACACATGTACATGAATATGACCCCTGATGTTATAGGTCTTGTTGTTATGTGGCTGTGTCCTCTCTACACATGTACATGAATATGACCCCTGATGTTATAGGTCTTGTTGTTATGTGGCTGTGTCCTCTCTACACATGTACATGAATATGACCACTGATGTTATAGGTCTTGTTGTTATGTGGCCGTGTCCTCTCTACACATGTACATGAATATGACCCCTGATGTTATAGGTCTTGTTGTTATGTGGCTGTGTCCTCTCTACACATGTACATGAATATGACCTCTGATGTTATAGGTCTTGTTGTTATGTGGCCGTGTCCTCTCTACACATGTACATGAATATGACCCCTGATGTTATAGGTCTTGTTGTTATGTGACTGTGTCCTCTCTACACATGTACATGAATATGACCCCCTGATGTTATAGGTCTTGTTGTTATGTTGCTGTGTCCTCTCTACACATGTACATGAATATGACCCTCTGATGTTATAGGTCTTGTTGTTATGTGACTGTGTCCTCTCTACACATGTACATGAATATGACCCCCTGATGTTATAGGTCTTGTTGTTATGTGACTGTGTCCTCTCTACACATGTACATGAATATGACCCCTGATGTTATAGGTCTTGTTGTTATGTGACCGTGTCCTCTCTACACATGTACATGAATATGACCTCTGATGTTTTAGGTCTTGTTGATATGTGGTTGTGTCCTCTCTACACATGTACATGAATATGACCCCTGATGTTATAGGTCTTGTTGTTATGTGGCTGTGTCCTCTCTACACATGTACATGAATATGACCTCCTGATGTTATAGGTCTTGTTGTTATGTGTCTGTGTCCTCTCTACACATGTACATGAATATGACCCCCTGATGTTATAGGTCTTGTTGTTATGTGGGAGTGTCCTCTCTACACATGTACATGAATATGACCCCCTGATGTTATAGGTCTTGTTGTTATGTGGTTGTGTCCTCTCTACACATGTACATGAATATGACCTCTGATGTTATTGGTCTTGTTGTTATGTGGCCGTGTCCTCTCTACACATGTACATGAATATGACCTCTGATGTTATTGGTCTTGTTGTTATGTGGCTGTGTCCTCTCTACATTTACGCTGTAGAAGAAATACACAAAATATTTAAACATTTACAGCCATTACTAAAAGTGAACACAGTATTAAAAAATATATCCCCCAGCCTCCTATTTTTGCAGCCATTAAACCTGAAACAAACATTGGTCAAGAGCAGAAGATCGGCCGAACTGAGAAAATGGAACCAAATCTTTGCAATCTATGGACGCCACCCTATGTCACCCCGCATCAGAAAGAAAAACCTCAGATGTAACTGTGGGAGCTTTTTTCCACTAGTTAGGGAATTATAGAGGCTTCTACACACCAAGGAAGGGTTTCCATTGCTCTCTATTCCTAACGAGTCAGAAGCTCAGTAGTCTCCATAGCAAAGATGCAGAACCCGTACACAGCGCTCAGTGTCGGCGTCACCTCTCTATCAATCACTCCACCGGCTTCCTTTAGCCTACAGAACAAAATTTAAAATCATGGCCCTAACTTACAAAGCTCTCAACAATAACGCTCCCCCATACATCTCTGCTCTCATCTTCAAATACTCCCCCACCCGCCCTCTTCATTCTGCTAATGACCTTCTTCTTTCCACAACTCTTGTCACCTCCTCTCACTCCCGCCTTCAGGACTTTTCTTGAGCTGCCCCTAGTCTCTGGAACTCTTTGCCTCGCTCCACCAGATTATCCTCCAGCCTCAAAACATTCAAAACCTCTCTAAACACACATCTCTTCAAAGAAGCGTATCAACTTCCACCCTAACACGCTCTCACCTCTCTCTCCCTCCTTTTCCTCACACAATACCTTTAGGTTGTAAGTCTACGAGTTTCAATCCCACAAGGTGCTTTAGGGAAAGCGCTATGGATTTGAGGCTCAAAGACAGGGCCCTCCTTGCCTTGCTATTTGTTACTTTGTATGTATCTTTGTCTTGAACATATCTTATGTACAGCGCTACGGAATATGTTGGCGCATTATAAATAAACGATAATAATAATAATAACATGAGCACCCTACACTACACTAACATCTTCACTTTCCTCTATCTATACAAATTAAACCATAATAAAAACAGTTTATGCCTCATCTTCCTATGACATGCTACCCCCTATGAGACCTCTGGATTCTCCCAATACCAGATATAAACTGAGGGGTTCCTTCTTCCTATTCCCTATACCCTATGACCCCTGGGATTCCAAATCCCTACGGAGACCATGGCACCTAAAAATAACCCATATCCCATAGGGTTTCCAAAGACCCCCCCCCCCCCCTGGTATATCTGGCTATAACTATGAGTGTCCCTATAGATCCCAATTGCCCTTAAAGTAAACCCATTATCACAGAACTCCATGGCATCTATAATTAACTTCATTGTCATATATCGTTAACCTCATACCAGTAATCATAACCTAATATTAGTCATTGCACCTACCATTAATCCCTATGCCATTGGAGTCCATGGTAGACTATCTAATGCCACATTCATCACTCTCATCTGCCCTCCATCAACTCCCAGCCCTTCCTGTGAAAGACTTTACTAGCCACTCTAAAAAACAAACTGAAACTATTTGTAATGAACTCACTAAACGTGGTCATATCTCATTATTCCCTCAACAAACCGATAGCAACCTGTCTTCACCCTTCTCCTATCCCCTCTCCATTATGAACTCATTTGACCCTGTAACTGAGGATGAAGTCACAAGTCTCATCTTACAACTTGTCCACGTGATCCTATTCCAACTGACCCCTTTACTGATCCAGCTTCTCCGTGTAAGTTTGCCCTATCTCCTTGCTTTCCATGGTTTCTAAACTGTTCGAGCAATAACCTTACTCAATTTATTTACCCAAACCCCTGCTTGACCTTTCCAAATCTGGCTTCAGACCCCAACACCTCACAGAGACAGCTTTTACTAAAGTCACTAATGATTTGCTCACCGACAAGTCAAAGAGTCATTTCCCATTCTAATTCTACTGGTCTCTCTGCTGCCTTTGACACGTGTGATCACCCTCTTCTCATTCTAATTCTAATTCTACTGGTCTCTCTGCTGCCTTTGACACGGGTGATCACCCTCTTCTCATTCTAATTCTACTGGGTCTCTCTGCTGCCTTTGACACGGGTGATCACCCTCTTCTCATTCTAATTCTACTGGGTCTCTCTGCTGCCTTTGACACGGGTGATCGCCCTCTTCTCATTCTAATTCTACTGGGTCTCTCTGCTGCCTTTGACACGGGTGATCCCCCTCTTCTCATTCTAATTCTACTAGGTCTCTCCGCTTCCTTTGAATGAGAAGAGGGTGATCAACTGTGTCAAATTCTATGATCTCTTTGGTATCTGTGACACTGTTCTCTCATGGTTCAATTCTTATCTAAAAACAATCAAACATTTAGCGTTTCCTCTGGCACCTCTTCTTCGCCTCGCTCTCTGACCATTGTGTACCCTAAGGTTCAATCTTAGGCCCCTTCCTTTTCCCATCTAAACATCCCCCATTGGTACCCTATTACAATCTTTTGGATTTCAGTATCAACTCTATGCAAACAACACTCAAATCAACCTCTCTGCACCAGATCTGTCCCCCTCTCTTCTATCTCAAGTTGCCAACTACCTCTCTACCAAATACTTCTGCATGTCTGCCCATCTACTCAAACTCAACATGTCCAGGACTGAACTCCTTATCTTTCCCCCTCTTCCTCAACCTCTACTCCTCATTTTTCACTCACTGTTTACAATGTCATCATCACCCCCACCTCCCAGGCCCGTTGTCTTGGGGTTCTACTTTACCCTGCCCTCTCTTTCATTCCTCATATACAATCAATAACACAAATTTACACCTAAAAAACTCCTTGCCTCGCTCCACCAGATTATCCTCTTGCCGAAAAACATTTAAAACCTCACTTAAAACGCATCTCTTTAAAGAAGCGCATCACCTTCCACCCTAACACGCTCATCACCTCTCTCTCCCTCTTTTAACACTCACTATACCTTAGATTGTAAGTCTGCGAGTTTCCATCCTAAGTACTTTGGGAATGCACCATGGACATTGGATTCCAAGCTCAAAGGCCGGGCCGTCTTTGCTTTGCTATATGTTAATTTATATTTATCTTTGTCTGAACCTAATTTATGTTCAGCGCTATGGAATATGTCGGCGCGTTATAAATAAACTATAATAATATATACGGTATATATATATATATATATATATATGGCTAGTTAAAGAATGTAAACTGGCATTTGTGCGAGGGGCCCTCTCCCAACGGTCGAACGATTGGGGTAGCGATGAGATCCAGCTATGGAATGCCCTTTCGGACAAGTAGAATAACGTGGTGAGCGGTAGCCGAGAAGTGCCGGGGTGCAACCGGACATCCGTCCAGCTCAGAGGGCACGAAAGCAAAGACTACTGATACGCCCGGGAACAGCAGCGATAGCAGATGAAGTCGGTAGTGACCGGAAAGTCTGTCTGAGAGAGAAGTGACAAACGTCTGGTAACCCCGGGATCAGCAGCGACTGTGTGGGAGGCTATGCTATAGAAGAGAGCGCTAATGTAGGACGAGAAGGAGTGGTGGTGCCTAGCGAAGGCTGATGTGGGGCTTGCGAGTATGATGAAGCCTAGCTAAGTCAAGTGCGACTATGAAAGCGTGATTGAGGAGGTGCCTAGCGCAGGCAGTATAGGATTTACGGAGGTATCGGTGGACCGAGTAGAGACTGTAAGGAGACGTTTAGTAGATCTGGGCCAGAAACCACATGATTAAGGCGTAGGGAAGCTGCTGCCTTGAACGTGGACAAGGGCATAGACAAGTAGGTTCAGGCCCAGATCTATAGTAGGAAAGAGTAAGGAAGTCAGGATAACTTAATTCGAGAGGAACCATCGCTCTCCAGCAATGAAAGTGCCCTCTCGGGCCAGAAAAGCAGTTACGAGGAGATAAGCCCAGATGCTGAAATGAGAGAGCTGAAAATGGGGGAGAGAAGCAAATAAACAATGAACAGGCATAGGTAGATGACAGCGCTGAGAAGCAAACTGCAGAAAGTAGAGTCGGACTGAGCAGAGGCGCAAACAGCGCAAGTGCGACCTGAAAAGGCCAAAAAAACAACAAAGGAGCCGCAGACAGGAGCAGCAGGACCCTGCGGGACACAGAGCCCAATGAGCTGGGGTGCAAACAGAAAACGCTAATAAAGCTTTAGAGAGCCCCGCCCACGGAAGAGGCGGGGCAAGAGAGGGACTGACCATATATGAAGCAGCTGAGGGACCCGCCCGCGGAAGAGGCGGGGCGAGAGAGGGACTGACCATGTATGAAGCAGCTGAGGGACCCGCCCACGGAAGAGGCAGGGCAAGAGAGGGACTGACCATGTATGAAGCAGCTGAGGGACCCGCCCGCGGAAGAGGCGGGGCGAGAGAGGGACTGACCATGTATGAAGCAGCTGAGGAACCCGCCCGCGGAAGAGGCGGGGCGAGAGAGGGACTGACCATGTATGAATCAGCTGACGGGCCCGCCTGCGGAAGAGGCGGGGCAAGAGAGGGACTGACCCTGTATGAAGCAGCTGAGATACCCGCCCACGGAAGAGGTGGGGCAAGAGAGGGACTGACCCTGTATGACGCAGCTGAGGGACCCGCCTGCGGAAGAGGTGGGGCAAGAGAGGGACTGACCCTGTATGACGCAGCTGAGATACCCGCCCACGGAAGAGGCGGGGCGAGAGAGGGACTGACCCTGTATGACGCAGCTGAGATACCCGCCCACGGAAGAGGCAGGGCGAGAGAGGGACTGACCCTGTATGAAGCAGCTGAGATACCCGCCCACGGAAGAGGCGGGGCGAGAGAGGGACTGACCCTGTATGACGCAGCTGAGATACCCGCCCTTGGAAGAGGCGGGGCGAGAGAGGGACTGACCCTGTATGACGCAGCTGAGATACCCGCCCATGGAAGAGGCGGGGCGAGAGAGGGACTGACCCTGTATGATGCAGCTGAGATACCCGCCCACGGAAGAGGTGGGGCAAGAGAGGGACTGACCCTGAATGACGCAGCTGAGATACCCGCCCACGGAAGAGGTGGGGCGAGAGAGGGACCTGAGCACAAATATATATATATACAAGGCAAGGACTCGGTGTTGCTTAATAATCAGAGACACCGGCCATGTTTCACTGAATTGTATTTAAACTTCAGCCGCCGGACAGTCTTATCCTTTATTAGTCCTCTAGACGAGCTGCTACTGACTCAGACAGGAAGCTGATATATGATGATTAATGAGTAAAGTGTGTACTTATTTAAGGTCATCATTTGAAGTCATTTTGCTGGTGTTTAAACCTATATCTCCGGGTTCTTCTATACTCTGCATTTTTTTAATTCTGCCCAAATCTAGTTCTAAGTGAAAAAAGAAAACCGGAGGCTTAATGTGCGCACTTTGGTTAAATTGTAACTTTTATTGTCACCATTTATAAACAGGTAAAACAACTGTGATAGTGTTCAATATAATCCTAAGGCTAATGGCCTGAATATTAAAGCCTATCTAGCGAGCAGGATTACAATACCCATCATGCACTGTCACATAAACGTATTTCACTTATTACTAAATAGTCTGGGATGATCTCCAACATTAGGGACAATCTCTGGGAGTATCATCTTCTCATAAATAAGTCACTGTCCCCAGAATAAAATATTTTTTGTCAATCACGTGACTGAAAATCATTCTGGGCTTGTGCAAAATAAATCCCCCAAATAACTGACTAATAAAGTCTTATTGTTCTGAGCACCCTTTTATAGACCTTAAGGGGGGCTATTTACCCTTCATTTTATGGGGCTACAGATGCCTAATAATCCACTTGTGGTCCTGATAGCGAGTCTGACACAGTGTGCCCCTGTAGACTTCAATATTTGGGCCATTAGCTTTAGGATTATATTTAACACCACAATGAGAGTCTTGAGTTGCCCCCGAACCCCCCCCCCCCCCCCCCCCATCTGTATAAGCCACTAGTTGGTATTTTAGATGCTATAAACAATATTCTATTGGATGGATATCTTTTGTTTTCTCTTTTTAAATGGTTACAATAAAAGTTACATTTAAATGTGGGGGTCTTTTGGTGACCCTACTCTTTGAATCGTGGATAATAAGGCAACGAATGCGCATCAAGCCTCCTGTTTTCTCTTTTCGTGTATGGTTGTGTTTAATGTTGCAGTAGGAGTAGTACCGATAGCCTGATGTCTATGGCTTACTGTTGGGCAAGTTAATCGTGCAGGTTTTTTCTGACTAGTGGTATTGTTTTAGTTCTCGTAACATTCTTTTTCACCCAGTACTGTGGTATGTCTTACCTTCCATTCCATGGCTCCAATAAGAAAAGAACCAAGACCTCCATTCCATGGCTCCAATAAGAAAATAACCGAGACCTCCATTCCATGGCTCCAATAAGAAAAGAACCAAGACCTCCATTCCATGGCTCCAATAAGAAAAGAACCAAGACCTCCATTCCATGGCTCCAATAAGAAAATAACCAAGACCTCCATTCCATGGCTCCAATAAGAAAATAACCGAGACCTCCATTCCATTGCTCCATTAAGAAAAGAACCAAGACCTCCATTCCATGGCTCCAATAAGAAAAGAACCAAGACCTCCGTTCCATGGCTCCAATAAGAAAAGAACCAAGACCTCCATTCCATGGCTCCAATAAGAAAAGAACCAAGACCTCCATTCCATGGCTTCAAAAGGAAAATAACCGAGACCTCCATTCCATGGCCCAATAAGAAAATAACCAAGACCTCCATTCCATGGCTTCAAAAGGAAAATAACCAAGACCTCCATTCCATGGCTCCAATTAGAAAAATACCAAGACCTCCATTCCATGGCTCCAATGAGAAAAGAACCAAGACCTCCATTCCATGGCTCCCATAAGTACCAGCATTACTCTCACCCAGAGGGTTTGCCCAGAGCTCAATTCTTACAAGACCCATGAAATGGAGGCCATGGTTGGTAATTTTCAAAAGCAGCAACTACCAACAATATATGGAGGCCACTAAATCTGTACTGATACGGCATTTGCTCGATAACTAATAACTCAGTGTTTATTACTCCACATAATATTTATATTATTACTCACTCGTTTAATTATAACCCTTGCACGGTATTACACGATATTTACACTATTACATCACTGATACAAAGCAAGATTATGGTACTGACACAATCTACGGCGGCTGCTCATTTGTCCGTCTTCGCTGCTTGTCTCCATAGGCTGGATCCAGGTCTATAAGGAAATTAAAATGTTGTTAGGAGGCAAATAAAAAAAACAAGAAATCAGACCCTTATATAGCATGATTCATCCTCTCACTAAATCTGGAGATCAGATCCTCTCCACCACTCACCCCAGCCTACACTACATCTGGAGATCAGATCCTCTCCACCACTCACCCCAGCCTACACTTCATCTGGAGATCAGATCCTCTCCACCACTCACCCCAGCCTACACTACATTTGGAGATCACATCCTCTCCACCACTCACCCCAGCCTACACTACATCTGGAGATCAGATCCTCTCCACCACTCACCACAGCCTACACTACATCTGGAGATCAGATCTCTCCACCACTCACCCAAGCCTACACTACATCTGAAGATCACATACTCTCCACCACTCACCACAGCCTACATTACATCTGGAGATCAGATCCTCTCCACCACTCACCCCAGCCTACACTAAATGTGGAGATCAGATCCTCTCCACCACTCACCCCAGCCTACACTAAACCCGGAGATCACATCCTCTCCACCACTCACCCCAGCCTACACTAAACCCGGAGATCACATCCTCTCCACCACTCACCCCAGCCTACACTAAACCCGGAGATCACATCCTCTCCACCACTCACCCCAGCCTACACTACATCTGGAGATCAGATCTCTCCACCACTTAAACCCCAGCCTACACCTACACTAAACCTGGAGATCAGATCCTCTCCACCACTCACCACAGTCTACACTAAACCTGGAGATCAGATCCTCTCCACCACTCACCCCAGCTTACACTAAATCTGGAGATCAGATCCTCTCCACCCCTTCCCCCCAGCCTACACTAAATCTGGAGATCAGATCCTCTCCACCACTCACCCCAGCCTACACTACATGTGGAGATCACATCCTCTCTACCACTCACCCCAGCCTACACTACATCTGGAGATCACATCCTCTCCACTACTCACCCCAGCCTACACTAAACCTGGAGATCAGACCCTCTCCACTACTCACCACAGCCTACACTAAACCTGGAGATCACATCCTATCCACCACTTCCCCCCAGCCTACTCAACATCTTGAGATCACATGCTCTCCACCACTCATCCCAGCATACACTAAATCTGAAGATCACATCCTCTCCACCACTCACCCTAGCCTGCACTAAACCCGGAGATCACATCTGTAACGGAACCCATCACTGTTTTACCCTGTTTTATGATTATTATGGTTAAAATATGATCCTACTATATGTATGCTGGTTTATGCTCTGCAGAATATTAGCCAGACTTTTGCAGACCTAGGCTAATAGATAATCCTATTACAGAGATTCAAGAGATAAGAAAGTTGTAAAGGATCCTTGCATTTTCCAAAGTGTTTTCATTCTCTGATAAGAACAAAGAACGATGATCTAATTAATGTCTGATTGTATCCAAGTTGCCAGGGAGGTGTGACTCACCTATTGTCCTATATGTGTATTGTGTGGGGGATATGTGAAATGTTTGTGTGTTATGTGTAAAACATACTTTTACTAACTTTTGAACCCCTGGTCTGATTCATGCCATTTTTTTATATGTTGTTCCCCTGGGTGAGAGCTGTTGAATGGTGTGGGACTTAAAGGTGTACCCCCTGTATTTGGGGTACATCCAGAATGTGGTTAAAATTGTGTCTGTTTTAATTGTGTTACCTGTTATCTGAGGGGAGGAGACGTGGGGGTTGAACCATGTAGATAATTGGCTGTTGTGATAATTATGTGGGTGTAGCCCTTCAGAGGGCACCATTGCATAAAAGGAGATTCCCTGTTATTAAAAAATAGTTCTTCTTGACCCTTCAAAACGTAGCCTCGTCTCGTTATTTGAGGGGATCGCTATATCATACTAGGGATTGCTATGCTTTTGCATACTCCCTTGAGCTGTACCAACTGAACCCTTGTTCCTGATGTACTATCCTTGGAGTCTGTGGTGGTTTTGGTGTCCGGTACGGTGCTTGTAGGCCTCGACGCAAACTAGGACGCGTCCATCAACGGAGGTACCCGGTCGGGGTGCCAGTAGATCCGTTACAACATCCTCTTCACCACTCACCCCAGCTTACACTAAACCTGGAAATTAGATCCTCTCAAACACTTCACCACAGCCTACAATAAACATGGAGATCAGATCCTCTCCACCACTGACCCCAGCCTACACTACATCTGGAGATCAGATCTCTCCACCACTTACCCCCAGCCTTCACTACATCTGGAGATCACATCCTCTCCACCACTTTCCCCCAGCCTACACTACATCTGGAGATCAGATCTCTCTACCACTTCACCCCAGCCTACACTACATCTTGAGACCACATGCTCTCCACCACTCACCCCAGCCTACACTAAATCTGAAGATTCCATCCTCTCCACCACTCACCCCAGCCTACACTAAACCTGGAGATCAGATCTATCCACCACTTACCCCAGCCTACACTACATCTGGAGATCAGATCCTCTCCACCACTCACCCCAGCCTACACTAAACCTGGAGATCACATTCTATCCACCACTTACCCCCAGTCTACACTAAATCTGGAGATCACATCCTCTCCACCACTTCCCCCCAGCCTACACTAAATCTGGAGATCACATCTGTAACGGTACCCCCACACATATAAGGGGGTGCCAAGGCCGTTTTAGTCGATCTGCCCGTCCAGTAATATAGGGACAGCTACTGCAGGACACCCATTCCCCCGAACTGGATCCAAGGGGAATATGCTCCAAGCCTGGAACTGGAACCTCACGAATAGCTGCTAGCAGCTGAACAGGAAAAGCACCCTAAGATGCTTACACTCCTGGCAGTCAGTCTGTAACAGCATCCCATGAATCCCCCCAAGAACGAGACATAAGCTCTGTGTTTGAAGGTCAAGCAGTGAACTCTCTTCTTTATTCAAGACATATTAAAAACATTTTCACATACACAGTAGAGGGAGGGGCTACCTGAGGTCAGCCCCTAATGGCCTCTGGCCAATCACATAGTGTCACACCGTGGGAAACATGAGACTCCTCCCAGGTCCACCCACTAGGTGTGGCTAACAGTCATTTGGCTTCTGACCACCAGAGGGGAAGCATGGCTTTTGCTCTATCCTGTGCCCCTGCTAAGAAAGCTGAGAAACCCCATGGGGTTATGGAGCCTGTATGTCTGGAACTCCCTTTGTTCTGCTATCTCCCCTGTTGTGCATGTAGATAACCTTTGCTCTCAACCATCTGGCCTTAGTGACTCATAGATGGGGGGTGGTCAGAATCTGTAACACATTTCTTCACATTTTTCCACATTATTCATAACTTTAAAAGTATGCATCACATTCACATAAAACGTGCATTTTCAGAATCATCATACTCCAAATACAAAGATATGTCCAAATCATATAAATTGGTCCAGTGGTTCAAAAGTTAGATCATAGTCCTTTCTAACCAAATGAAGCATGGCTTCCATGTCTTTGTAGGGGGAAAATCAACATGGGCCGTAGTCAAAAGGAAGAATGTGGGCAACCAGGCTCCTCCAATTCGCAGTGACGAGACTAATCTCGTCACAACATCCTCTCCACCACTCACCCCAGCCTACACTAAATCTGGAGATCACATCCTCTCCACCACTTCCCCCCCAGCCTACACAACATCTTGAGTTTACATGCTCTCCACCACTCATCACAGCCTGCACTAAACCCAGAGATCACATCCTCTTCACCACTCATCCCAGCCTACAATAAACCTGGAGATCAGATCCTCTCCACCACTGACCCCCAGCCTACACTACATCTGGAGATCAGATCTCTCCACCACTTACCCCCAGCCTACACTACATCTGGAGATCACATCCTCTCCACCACTTCCTCCCAGCCTACAATAAACCTGGAGATCAGATCCTCTCCACCACTGACCCCCAGCCTACACTACATCTGGAGATCACACCCTCTCCACCACTTCCTCCCAGCCTACACTAAATCTGGAGATCACATCCTCTTCACCACTTCCCTCTAGCCTACACTAAATCTGGAGATCAGATCCTCTCCACCACTCACCCTAGCCTACACTACATCTGGAGATCAGATCCTCTCCACCACTCACCCTAGCCTACACTACATCTGGAGATCAGATCCTCTCCACCACTTCCCCCCAGCCTACACTAAATCTGGAGATCAGATCTCTCCACCACTTACCCCCAGCCTACACTATATCTGGAGATCACATCCACTCCACCACTCACCACAGCCTACACTAAATCTGGAGATCACATCCTCTCCACCACTTCTCCCCAGCCTACACTAAATCTGGAGATCACATCCCCTCCACCACTCACCACAGCCTACACTAAATCTGGAGATCACATCCTCTCCACCACTTCCCCCCAGCCTACACTAAATCTGGAGATCACATCACCTCCACCACTCACCACAGCCTACACTAAACCTGGAGATCACAACGTCTCCACCACTCACCCCACACTAAATCTGTAGATCACATCCCCTCCACCACTCACCCCAGCCTACACTAAATATGGAGATCACATCCTCTCCACCACTCACCCCAGCCCTCACTAAATCCGGAGATCACGTCCTCTCCACCACTCACCCCACACTAAATCTGGAGATCACATCCCCTCCACCACTCACCCCAGCCTAAACTAAACCTGGAGATCACATCGTCTCCACCAATCACCCCAGCCTACACTAAACCTGGAGATCACATCCTCTCCACCACTCACCCCACACTAAATCTGGAGATCACATCATCTCCACCAAGTACTATTTGTTTATAGAGAGGCAGTCCACTGGAGAATGAACTGGCAACCTACTCCAATGTATTTGCAAAGAAAACCTTATGGATAGGCACAGCCAAAGACATAACAATATATGTGCCTGGCATGCTGTGGTCCATAGGGTAGTGGAGAGTTGGACACAACTGAACAACAACATCATCAACATTGTAATTAACATTTAAACATGTTCTTTTATAATGACATATTTGCATTGTTCAGGTCTGTGTCTGATGACGTCAGCCCATAGTTATCATCCCAGATAGCAGCTCTGTGAAATTAATATTATTATTATTATTATTATTATCCTTTATTTGTAACTCGCCAACATATTCTCTAGCGCTGTACAGGGGTTAAGTACAAGACAACAACAATTAGAACACATAGCAAAGAATAGAGGGCCGTGTTATTGAACTTTCAATCAAATGTTTCCCTAAATCCCCAAACAAGATTTAAAACTCACAAACTTACATTCTAAGGGTAATGTATATAGGATTGGCTTTGCAAATGAAGATTTAAGAGGGCTGTCCACATCTACGGGCTCTCTGGTGGCTGAGGAGGCCAATATCTATCTTACAAAGGACACAACTAAAATCCTAATACACTCTCTCATCATCTCTCGACTAGACTACTGCAACTCGCTTCTTGTTGCCCTACCCACCACCTGGCTATCTCCACTTCAATCCATTATGACGCCTCTGCTAGACTCATCTTCCGTACACAACGCCGGCATCATCTCCCTTTCAATCATTCCACTGGCTTCCCTTAGCCTCAAGAATAACATTTAAAATCATGACCCTAATTTACAAAGCCCTCAATAATAATGCTCCCCCTTACATCTCTGCTCTCATCTCCAAATACTCCCCCACCCGCCATCTTCGTTCTGCTAATGACCTTCTTCTTTCTAACTCGTCACCTCCTCTCACTCCTGCCTCCAGGACTTTTCTCATGCTGCCCCTATTCTCTGGAACTGCTTGCCTCGCTCCACCAGATTGTGCTCTTGCCTCAACACATTCAAAACTTCACTAAAAACGCATCTCTTTAAAGAAGCATATCATCTTCCACCCTAACACACTCAGCACCTCTCTCTTCATCCTTTACCACACACAATACCTTTCGGTTGTAAGTCTGTGAGTTTCCGTCCTGCAGGGCGCTTTGGGGAAAGCACAATGGACACCGGATTCGAGGCTCAAAGACAGGACCCTCCTTACTTTGCTATGTCTAATTTGTATTTATCTTTGTCTTGAACTTATCTTATGTACAGCGCTATGGAATATGTTGGCGCGTTATAAATAAACAATAATAATAATAATGCTGGACAGACAGACTAGACTGCAGTGGTTGCACAGGAAGGCTTGTTCTGGGTTGAGTGCTGAAGTGACACCATTTTTTCTACGTCTCCTTTTGTCCTCAAGACCAGCCCTGCGTGTGGTCTCGAAAGAAGAGACAGCCAGGTGAATGGTACTTCTCTGAAGCTAAAGCGGAGCATCGATGGAGGTCAAGTCCTTGTACCTCTTTAGCCATCCTCTGTCACGATGGTCAAAGGTGAGCTCACCATATAGCACAATCTTTGGAAGCTGATCATCCTCCATCCTAGAGATGTGTCCTGCCCAGAGCAACTGCTTCTTCAACAGTATGGCCTCAATGCCGGTGACTCCTGTCTGTCCTAGGACTAGAACATTCCAGTGGATGTCGTGGATGGTGCGGAGGCAGCTTTGATGAAAGTGCTCAAGAAGTCGTAGGTGGTGGCGGTAGGTAACCCACGTATTGGAACCGTACAGTAGGGTGGTCAGCACAACAGCTCCGTCCGTACATGTTGACCTTTGTGCACTTGTTCAGATGCTTGTGGTTACAAACCCTTTTATTTAACTTGCCGAATTCACCATTTGCCTTCGCCAGTCTGTTGTCCATTTCCTTGTCAACCTTTGCGTCCGAGGAGATGATGCAACCCAGGTAGGTAAACTGTGGAACTGTTTTCAGCTTGGACTTGACAATAGTGATGCGAAGAGGACAGTAGTCTTCCTGAGGTGCAGCCTGGTGGAGAACTTCCATCTTCTTCAAACTGACTTCTAGGCTGGGAGCTCCGCAGCCTCGGCGAAGTAAGACGTCATTTGCTGCAGAGCTGTCGCTATATGAGAAACAAGGGCAGCATCGTCGGCGAAGAGTAGCTCTCAAACTAGTCGTTCCACTGTCTTGGTGTGGGCCTTTAGTCGCCTCAGGTTGAACAAACTGCCGTCTGTGCGGAATCGGATGTCCATCCTCGGCATCAAGGTCTGTGGTGGCCCTTTGCAGTGTTATGTACAGGAGAGTGCTAGACACCTTGTGAGATACATTGTGCATAGTAAGGATGAATGTGATGAGCTTCTTTAAGCAGATTTGTTTTAGTGAGGTTTCAAAGCAAAGCATTTGAAACAGAAGGTGTCTTGTGTAGCTAGGCAATGAGTTCCAGAGAATAGGGGCAGTGTGAGAAAAGTCCTGAAGGCGGTAATGAGAGGCGGTGATAAGAAAGGAGGAAATAAGAATGTCATTAGCAGAGCGAAGAAATATTTCTAGACGAGAGCAGAGATATAAGAGGGTGCATTGTTGTTGAGAGCTTTATACTTTATAAGTCAGAATCTTTTATTTTATTCTAGAGGCTAGAGCCAGTGGGGTGACTGGTAGCCACAGAGCAGTGCGTGTGGTAGATGAGGCTAGAAGATGCTTTCAATATGACTTAGATTGGAGAAAGACGGATGAGGGGAGATAGTTGCAGTAGTCGAGGCGGGATATGATGAGAGAGTGAATTTCAATTTTAGTTGTGTCTTGTGTAAGACGGTGACATAATTTAGAGATATTTTTAGGTGAAAATTACAGGTTTTTATAATTGAATGAATATGAGGAATTACAGAGAGGGCAGGGTCCAGTAGAACACCAAGACAGCCAGGTCAGGGGGTAGGGGGTGATGATGGTATTGTCAACAGTGAGAGATATTTGAGGAGTCGAAGCTGAGGAAGAGGATGGGAAGATAAGGAGCTCTGTCTTTGACATGTTGAGTTTGAGTTGCCGGATGGACATCAAGGAGGATATATTTGAGAGGCAGCTGAAAATTTGATCCAGTTCAGGTTCTGAGAGGAAGATTTGAGTGTTGTCTGCATAGAGATTGCTACAACCCTACATTTGGGGAACCACGAGCACCCCAATTTCCTTTCTCTGGGTCGTGACGTTTGTGTTCAAGATCTCAGAGCCTAGCAGACAATTCAGATCAGACCATCATTTCTGAAGAGACAGGCACCATCAGATCCCCTTTTTAGGATCTAAGAAACAGACACCATGTACCTTTGATATATTTATGATACATTTGCAGATATCATAAAACACATTCCCCCAGGTCTATAGCCAAAGCCACATCTCTAGTGGCTAACTCTCCTTTTACAGAGAGTCATAAACTAACCTCCCCTTTATGGCTATCCGAGGCCAGGGAGGATGCACGCCTGGTTGGCTCTGAGCACCATATAAATTATTGTAGAAAAACGTAACCCTTTGTCCCATACGTGACTGAAGTAGCTTTATATAATATTAGAACATCATAGGGCCTTCTTGTAGCACAACTACATCATTTAAACTATCACAATTATCCCAAACCACCTTATTACACATAATACATAAAGGGAAAAAATAATACAATCAGAATATATCCCGTTTTGATCGTTTTGGGTAGTAACAATTAGATATGATAGAGTCCCAAATAACAGAGTTACTTGTAGGGGGCAGGGATCCCATCGTGGCCCCCAAATCGTTCACGATAGCTGGCCCCCGTTTTTAAATGCAGAATCACAGCGTCCATCTTTGAATCAGACGGATGTCACATTCTGCGGCTTAAACATCTAATCCCATTTTCCTGCCGCCACAGTGGGATTTGCTGGAAATAGCATCCCAGTGGGCCCCTCTTTGTATTCCAAGCAGAATGATATATCCAGACAAACAAGGATACAAGCGCCCCAATCCTGAGCAGTAACTCAATCTGCAATGCTGAGACAGGTGGGACACCCAACTCCATTGGGGCAAAAGTAAAAAAATGATTTCCACCGGCCTCCCCCTCCACGGGCCACTGATTCTGGGTTCGTAGGGCACATTTTTGCCATTATTTTCTTTTAGAAATTCTGGGAGAGAAAACAATTCTGTTGGTGACCTCAACACAAACCCCACAGTCCAGGCCAAGTCTTGGCAATTAGGCAGAGGAGCAAAATCATATTCATTTGGAACAAAAGCAAACAATGATCCCAGTGGGTACCCTGCCAGCTGGATCTGCTGGCTGGCATTAGAGATCTAGGCCATTTTTGTAGTCTCCGTTCTCCTGGGTTTACCATGGGCAGGGCACTGTACTCATTTTTCCACTGCACCATGGTTTGGGCATGGTACCCCAGCTCACCTGTAACAATGGTTTGGGCATGGTACCCCCGCTCACCTGGAACAATGGTTTGGGCATGGTACCCCCGCTCACCTGGAACAATGGTTTGGACATGGTACCCCCGCTCACCTGGAACAATGGTCTGGGCATGGTACCCCCGTTCACCTGGAACAATGGTCTGGGCATGGTACCCCCGCTCACCTGGAACAATGGTATGGGCATGGTACCCCCGCTCACCTGGAACAATGGTCTGGGCATGGTACCCCTGCTCACCTGGAACAATGGTCTGGACATGGGACTCCATTTCTTCCTCTCCTTGGACTACGGTCGGTGCACTGTATTCCACCTTGCCTGGAACCACATTATCGGCATGGGACTCTCCCTCTCCTGGGAACACAGTCAGGGTGCTGTGTGCCAGCTCTGCTTGCATTAGCACACAATATGGAGTGCTGTTCCAGTCTAGCTTACTGGCTTGGTCTCTGTCCAGCAGGATCTCCCTGCTCGGATCTAGACTTTCCTTTGCATCAGCAATCTGACATCCCTTTTCTTTTTGCCCCACTGCCTTGTTGTTAGCAATGGGGCTCCCACCACCTGGATAGGGCTGTGCCCCCCTGGTCTGCCAAAGTCCCAGGGCTGCTGGCCAAATATGTCCCTTGAACTGTGGTGGCCTCCTGACATTTGCTATCAGCTGGAGCCCCATGCCAGGCCCACAGTCCATTCCCAGGGCACAGTGAGCATAGATGCTCACACCCAGACCTTCTGCTAGGCCAACAGCCCCCTGTGCACTTCTAAAACAGTCAGAGGGCAAACAACTAGAAAACACCTGTATGCTTCCAGGGCCTCCTGGTGCAGGATGTGTCTTCTTCATCCCCATCTGCTTGGCAGGGCTCCTTCCTTCCCATGAGCCAGGTCCTAGCCTGGGCTGCTTCCACCAGCTGAGTCAAGGGTACAATCAATGCAGCCTCCTGAGACCCCAGGTTGTAGGCCCAATTCTTGGCAGTGCTGATTATACAGGATTATCAATACTCTCCTTCGCCCACCACCTCCCCCCATCCCTTCCTGTCTCACGGCTGAAGACTTTGCCAACCATTTTCACATAAAATTCAATCTATCCACAATGAACTCTCCTCTCACCGTGGCTCACACACTTCACTCTCTCAACTAACTCAACTAACCAACAACACCCAATTTACCCCCCCTTCCATTCCCACAGCCACTCTGGACTACTTTACCCCTGCAACAGAAGATGAAGTCTCCATCCTAATATCATCCTCTCACCTCACTACCTGTCCTTCAGATCCTATTCCATCTCAGCTCATCCCTCCCCTCTCTACTACACTTATCCCAGCTCTCACACATATCTTCAACCTTTCCCTAAACACTGGCACATTTCCATCATCTCTAAAACATGCCATAATTACACCCACTCTCAAGAAACCCTCATCCGATTCTGACATTGCATCTAACTATCGCCCTATCTCTCTACTTGGCTTCCAAACTGCTGGAGCGGCTCGTCTATACCCGCCTTATCAGCTTTATCTCCTCTAACTCTCTTCTGGACACTTTCTAATCCTTTCGGCCCCAGCACTCCACTGAGACAGCCCTCATAAAAGTCACCAATGACCTGCTCACCGCCAAGTCGAAAGGCCACTTTTCTATTTTGCTTCTCCTGGATCTCTCTGCCGCCTTTGACACCGTTGACCATTCAATACTACTCTACATTCTCTCCTCCCTCGGCATTCGAGACACTGCTCTCTTGTGGTTCACATCATACCTCCAAGAACGATCATTTAGCGTCTCCTTCTCCGGCACATCTTCTTCTCCTCACCCCCTGTCTATTGGCGTACCCCAAGGATCAGTCCTAGGCCCCCTCCTCTTCTCCATCTACACATCCTCACTCGGCACCCTAATAAACTCTTTTGGGTTCCAGTACCATCTCTTTGACGACACCCAAATCTACCTCTCAGCACCAGATCTATCCCCCTCTCTTCTAGCACACGTCTCCGACTGCCTCTCTAGTATATACTCTTGGATGTCCACCCACCATCTGAAACTCAACATGTCTAAGACTGAACTCTTAATCTTCCCACCCTCTACTACAGCTTCAATTCCTCACATCTCTCTCTCTGTCAACAACGCCATCATCACTCCCATCTCCCAAGCCCGTTGTCTCGGGGTTGTACTGGACCCTGCCCTCTCTTTCATCCCACACATACAGTCTCTAACCAAATCCTGTCTTTTCCATCTAAAAAACATATCCAAAATACCCCATTACCTTACACAAGACACTACTAAGATTCTAATACACTCTCTCATCATTTCTCGTCTTGACTATTGCAACTCGCTCCTTGTTGGCCTGCCCATCACTCGCCTCTCCCCACTTCAATCCATAATAAATGCCTCCGCCAGACTCATCTTCAGTACACATCGTTCAGTGTCGGCAGCTCCTCTTTGTCAATCACTTCACTGGCTTCCCGTAGCCTCCAGAATAAAGTTTAAAATCTTGACCCTAACTTATAAAGCCCTCAACAACAGCGCACCCCCATACATCTCTGCTCTCATCTCCAAATACTCCCCCACACGCCCTCTTCGTTCTGCTAACGACCTTCTTCTTTCTACCACTCTTGTCACCTCCTCTCACTCCCGCCTCCAGGACTTTTCTCGCGCTGCCCCTATTCTCTGGAACTCCTTGCCTCGCTTCACCAGACTATCCTCCTGCCTTAAATCCTTCAAAACCAATAAAAACGCACCTCTTTAAAGAAGCCTATAACCTTCCTCCCTAACATGCTCAGCACTGCTCAGCACTACTCTCTCCCTACTGTACCACATACAAACTTTAACCTTTAGATTGTAAGTCTGCGAGTTTCAATCCTGCGCAGTGCTTTAGGGAAAGCGCTATGGACACTGGATTCCAAGCTCAAAGACAGGGCCATACACTCTTTGCAATGTATGAATCTTTAACTTGTCATTGCCTGTAACTTAACTTATGTATAGCGCTACGGAATATGTTGGCGCGTTACAAATAAACGATAATAATAATAATATATGCATATCCACATGCTGGATCGCCCTGGAGATCCCCCATTCTCTAGTCCCAAGGCCACATGCTGGATCACCCTGGAGTCCCCCCATTCTCTAGGCCCAATGCCACATGCTGGATCACCCTGGAGTCCCCCCATTCTCTAGGCCCAATGCCACATGCTGGATCGCCCTGGAGTCCCCCCATTCTCTAGGCCCAATGCCACATGCTGGATTGCCCTGGAGTCCCCCCATTCTCTAGGCCCAATGCCACATGCTGGATCGCCCTGGAGATCCCCCATTCTCTAGGCCCAAGGCCACATGCTGGATCACCCTGGAGTCCCCCCATTCTCTAGGCCCAATGCCACATGCTGGATCACCCTGGAGTCCCCCCATTCTCTAGGCCCAATGCCACATGCTGGATCGCCCTAGAATCCCCCCATTCTCTAGGCCCAATGCCACATGCTGGATCGCCCTGGAGTCCCCCCATTCTCTAGGCCCAATGCCACATGCTGGATCGCCCTGGAGTCCCCCCATTCTCTAGGCCCAAAGCCAAATGCTGGATCACCCTGGAGTTCCCCCATTCTCTAGGCCCAATGCCACATGCTGGATTGCCCTGGAGTCCCCCATTCTCTAGGCCCAATGCCACATGCTGGATCGCCCTGGAGTCCCCCCATTCTCTAGGCCCAATGCCACATGCTGGATCGCCCTAGAGTCCCCCCATTCTCTAGGCCCAATGCCATATGCTGGATCACCCTGGAGTCCCCCCATTCTCTAGGCCCAATGCCACATGCTGGATTGCCCTGGAGTCCCCCCATTCTCTAGGCCCAATGCCACATGCTGGATCGCCCTGGAGTCCCCCCATTCTCTAGGCCCAATGCCATATGCTGGATTGCCCTGGAGTCCCCCCATTCTCTAGGCCCAATGCCACATGCTGGATCGCCCTGGAGTCCCCCCATTCTCTAGACCCAATGCCACATGCTGGATCGCCCTGGAGTCCTTTCATTAACTCCATTCTGTAACAGGAGGGCTGTTGAGATGTGATGGACGGCTCCATCAGATCATCATACTGCTCCTCCTGTTACGATCACTAAAATCGCGAATCGCTATTCAATTGATCAATTTCCCCAAGTCCACAAATGTTTTCACACCCGGAAATGGCAAAAGAAGGAGAAAAACTTACGAGTCCTAGAGAGGACCCGCAAGGGGTTTAACCCCTGTCCGCAGCACTTTAAATGCAAATAGAAAAACAATACTGCGCTGTGAATAACCAGGAAAGTGATGACAGACATTGGAATTAATTGCACAACAGTCTCAAGCACGCAAATCGGCAGTATATAAGATTTATTTGTATGTTTAATTTCAGAGTTAAATAGATCTGGGGTATCAATGAGTTAATACATATCAATCCACCCGGATGGACTACAAGATTATGTTTGTGTCTGGAGTCTGACTCTGACATTCTAACCAAGGGGATGGCTGATGTTATTTCTGGTATGTCTAATCCTAACCAAGGGGATGGAAATATGTCAGTAACCCGAGGGCTGTCCTAGGAGGTGTCTGCTGTGAGATAGAACACAAAAAGCACGACCAAGAGGGAGAGTTATGGGTCGCATGTGGCTCCATCTCTGGGTCCATGTTACTATTTAGTTCCCATTCCTATAATTTATGTAAATCCCTGGGAGGAAAAGTCCATAATTTTATTTGAGCGCACATTGTGATGTCGTAGGTGACACTTACCCTGATGTATCCAAAAAAGTACTCTCTAGTGCCCACATGATACCCACTGAAGAGCAATATGAGGAAGATCAAAGGTCCAAAAATTAAAAGCAGGAACTTGCATTTTTGGAGAATACGTTCCACATTCACCATCTTCAGAATCAATCTGTAGGTAGAGTCAGCAGTGATATAGGTTCAACACAGAACTTCTAGAACATAGAGAGGTAACAAACACATTCTGGAATGATATAATGAGTAAGACAATCCAATTACACTATGAAGATGGAATACTGGGAACACCTATACAGTGGTAGAGGGATGCCGGCCCACCTATGGCTTTCTGTGATATAGTAGACAGTGGTAGAGGGATGCCGGCCCACCTATTGCAGTCTGTGATACACTATACAGTGGTAGAGGGATGCCGGTCCACCTATGGCAGTCTGTGATACACTATATAGATCTAGAGGAATGCTAGGACCACATATAGCAGTCTGGGATACACTATACAGAGGTACAGAAATGCTGGCCCACCTATGGCAGTCTGGGATACACTATACAGAGGTACAGAAATGCTGGCCCACCTATGGCAGTCTGGGATACACTATACAGAGGTAGAGGGATGCTAGGAACACATATTGCAGTCTGTGATACAGTATACAGACGTTGTGTAATGCTGAGCCCACCTATGGCAGTCTGGGATACACTATACAGACGTAGAGGGATGCCCGCCCACCTATGGCAGTCTGGGATACACTATACAGAGGTAGAGGGATGCCCGCCCACCTATGGCAGTCTGTGATATACTATACAGAGGTAAAGAAATGCTGGGCCCACCAATGGCAGTCTGTGATACACTATACAGAGGTAAAGGAATGCTGGGCCCACCTATAGTAGTCTCTAAAACAGTATACAGAGGAAGAGGATTGCTGGGCCCACCTATAGCAGTCTGGGATACACTATACAGAGGTACAGAAATGCTGGCCCACCTAGGGCAGTCTGGGATACAATATACAGAGGTAGAGGGATGCTAGGAACACATATGGCAGTCTGTGATACAGTATACAGACGTTGTGTAATGCTGAGCCCACCTATGGCAGTCTGGGATACACTATACAGAGGTAGAGGAATGATGGGCCCACCTATGGCAGTCTGGGATACACTATACAGAGGTAGAGGGATGCCTGCCCACCTATGGCAGTCTCTGATACAGTATACAGAGGAAGAGGATTGCTGGGCCCACCTATGGCAGTCTGAGATACACTATACAGTGGTAGAGGGATGCTGGGCCCACCTATGGCAGACTGGGATACACTATATATAGGTAGAGGGATGCTAGGAACACATATGGCAGTCTGTGATACAGTATACAGAGGTAGTGTAATGCTGAGCCCACCTATGGCAGTCTGGTATGCACTATACAGAGGTAGAGGGATGCCCGCCCACCTATGGCAGTCTGTGATACACTATACAGAGAAAGGAATGCTGGGCCCACCTATGGCAGTCTGTGATACACAATATAGAGGTAGACAGATGCTGGACCCACCTATGGCAGTCTGGGATACACTTTACAGAGGTCGAGGAATGCTGGGCCCACCTAAGGCAGTCTGAGATACACTATATAGAGGTAGAGGGTTGCTGGTCTCACCTATGGCAGTCTGTGATGCAGTAGACAGAGGTAGAGGAATGCTGGGCCCACGTATGGCAATCTGTGATACACTATACAGAGGTAGAGGGATGCCCGCCCACCTATGGCAGTCAGTGATATACTTTATAGAGCTAAAGGAATGCTGTGCCCACCTATGGCAGTCTGTGATACAGTATACAGAGGTAGAGTGTTGCTGGGTCCACCTATGGCAGTATGTGATGCACTATATAGAGCTAGAAGGATGCCGGCCCACCTATGTCAGTCTGTGAAACACTTTATAGAGGTAGAGGGATGCCGAGCCCACCTATGGCTGTCTGGGATACACTATACAGTGGTAGATGGACGCTGGGTCCACCTATGGAAGTCTGTGATACACTATATAGATCTAGAGGAATACTGGGCCCACCTATGCACCTATGGCTGCCTGGGATACACTATACAGTGGTAGAGGTATGCTGGGCCCAGCTATGGCAGTCTATGATACACTGTATAGAGGTAGAGAGATGCTGGTTAACCTATGGCAGTCTGTGATACAGTATACAGAGGTATAGTAATTCTGGCCCACCTATGTCAGTGTTGGATACACTATATAGAGGTAGAGGGATGCTGGGAACACATATGGCAGTCTGTAGTACAGTATACAGAGGTAGATGGATGCTGAGTCCACCTATGGCAGTCTGTAATACACTATACAGAGGTACAGTCATTCTGGCCCACCTATGGCAGTCTGGGATACACTATACAGAGGTACAGTCATTCTGGCCCACCTATGGCAGTGTGGGATACGCTATACTGAGGTCAAGGGATGCTAAGCCCACCTATGGCAGTCCGTGATACACTATATAGAGGTAGAGGGATGCTGGGCCCACCTATGGCAGTCTGTGATGCACTATACAGAGGTAGAGGGATGCCCGCCCACCTATGGCAGTCTGTGATATACTATACAGAGGTAAAGAAATGCTGGGCCCACCTATGGCAGTCTGTGATACACTATACAGAGGTAAAGGAATGCTGGGCCCACCTATGGCAGTCTGTGATACACTATACAGAGTTAAAGGATTGCTGGGCCCACCTATAGCAGTCTGGGATACACTATACAGAGGTACAGAAATGCTGGCCCACCTATGGCAGACTGGGATACACTATACATAGGTAGAGGGATTCTAGGAACACATATGGCAGTCTGTGATACAGTATACAGAGGTAGTGTAATGCTGAGCCCACCTATGGCAGTCTGGGATACACTATACAGAGGTAGAGGAATGATGGGCCCACCTATGGCAGTCTGGGATACACTATACAGAGGTAAAGGAATGCTGAGCCCACCTATGGCAGTCTGGGATACACTATACAGAGGAAGAGGATTGCTGGGCCCACCTATGGCAGTCTGAGATACACTATACATAGGTAGAGGGATGCTAGGAACACATATGGCAGTCTGTGATACAATATACAGAGGTAGAGGAATGCTGAGCCCACCTATGGCAGTCTGGTATACACTATACAGAGGTAGAGGGATGCCCGCCCACCTATGGCAGTCTGTGATACACTATACAGAGGTAGACAGATGCTGGCCAACCTATGGCAGTCTGTGATACACAATATAGAGGTAGACAGATGCTGGACCCACCTAAGGCAGTCTGAGATACACTATATAGAGGTAGAGGGTTGCTGGTCTCACCTATGGCAGTCTGTTATACACTATATAAAGGCAGGGGAATGCTGGGCCCACGTATGGCAATCTGTGATACACTATACAGAGGTAGAGGGATGCCCGCCCACCTATGGCAGTCAGTGATATACTTTATAGAGCTAAAGGAATGCTGTGCCCACCTATGGCAGTCTGTGATACACTTTATAGAGGTAGAGGGATGCTGAGCCCACCTATGCACCTATGGCTGCCTGGGATACACTATACAGTGGTAGAGGTATGCTGGGCCCACCTATGGCAGTCTATGATACACTGTATAGAGGTAGAGAGATGCTGGTTAACCTATGGCAGTCTGTGATACAGTATACAGAGGTATAGTAATTCTGGCCCACCTATGTCAGTGTTGGATACACTATATAGAGGTAGAGGGATGCTAGGAACACATATGGCAGTCTGTAGTACAGTATACAGAGGTAGATTGATGCTGAGTCCACCTATGGCAGTCTGTGATACACTATACAGAGGTACAGTCATTCTGGCCCACCTATGGCAGTGTGGGATACGCTATACTGAGGTCAAGGGATGCTAAGCCCACCTATGGCAGTCCGTGATACACTATATAGAGGTAGAGTGATGCTAGGAACACATATGGCAGTCTCTGATACAGTATACAGAGGTAGAGGGATGCTGGGCCCACCTATGGCAGTCTGCGATACACTACAGGGAGTGCAGAATTATTAGGCAAATGAGTATTTTGACCACATCATCCTCTTTATGCATGTTGTCTTACTCCAAGCTGTATAGGCTCGAAAGCCTACTACCAATTAAGCATATTAGGTGATGTGCATCTCTGTAATGAGAAGGGGTGTGGTCTAATGACATCAACACCCTATATCAGGTGTGCATAATTATTAGGCAACTTCCTTTCCTTTCGCAAAATGGGTCAAAAGAAGGACTTGACAGGCTCAGAAAAGTCAAAAATAGTGAGATATCTTGCAGAGGGATGCAGCACTCTTAAAATTGCAAAGCTTCTGAAGCGTGATCATCGAACAATCAAGCGTTTCATTCAAAATAGTCAACAGGGTAGCAAGAAGCGTGTGGAAAAACCAAGGCGCAAAATAACTTCCCATGAACTGAGAAAAGTCAAGCGTGCAGCTGCCACGATGCCACCAGTTTGGCCATATTTCAGAGCTGCAACATCACTGGAGTGCCCAAAAGCACAAGGTGTGCAATACTCAGAGACATGGCCAAGGTAAGAAAGGCTGAAACACGACCCCCACTGAACAAGACACACAAGCTGAAACGTCAAGACTGGGCCAAGAAATATCTCAAGACTGATTTTTCTAAGGTTTTATGGACTGATGAAATGAGAGTGAGTCTTGATGGGCCAGATGGATGGGCCGTGGCTGGATTGGTAAAGGGCAGAGAGCTCCAGTCCGACTCAGACGCCAGCAAGGTGGAGGTGGAGTACTGGTTTGGGCTGGTATCATCAAAGATGAGCTTGTGGGGCCTTTTCAGGTTGAGGATGGAGTCAAGCTCAACTCCCAGTCCTACTGCCAGTTCCTGGAAGACACCTTCTTCAAGCAGTGGTACAGGAAGAAGTCTGCATCCTTCAAGAAAAACATGATTTTCATGCAGGACAATGCTCCATCACACGCGTCCAAGTACTCCACAGCGTGGCTGGCAAGAAAGGGTATAAAAGAAGAAAATCTAATGACATGGCCTCCTTGTTCACCTGATCTGAACC
Organism: Discoglossus pictus; assembly: GCA_027410445.1. Taxonomy (NCBI): domain Eukaryota; kingdom Metazoa; phylum Chordata; class Amphibia; order Anura; family Alytidae; genus Discoglossus; species Discoglossus pictus. The sequence goes on along the minus strand of CM050165.1, from coordinate 453,859,219 downwards.
CCATTGAGAACCTGTGGTCCATCATCAAATGTGAGATTTACAAGGAGGGAAAACAGTACACCTCTCTGAACAGTGTCTGGGAGGCTGTGGTTGCTGCTGCACGCAATGTTGATGGTGAACAGATCAAAACACTGACAGAATCCATGGATGGCAGGCTTTTGAGTGTCCTTGCAAAGAAAGGTGGCTATATTGGTCACTGATTTGTTTTGGTTTTGTTTTTGAATGTCAGAAATGTATATTTGTGAATGTTGAGATGTTATATTGGTTTCACTGGTAAAAATAAATAATTGAAATGGGTATATATTTGTTTTTTGTTAAGTTGCCTAATAATTATGCACAGTAATAGTCACCTGCACACACAGATATCCCCCTAAAATAGCTAAAACTAAAAACAAACTAAAAACTACTTCCAAAAATATTCAGCTTTGATATTAATGAGTTTTTTGGGTTCATTGAGAACATGGTTGTTGTTCAATAATAAAATTAATCCTCAAAAATACAATTTGCCTAATAATTCTGCACTCCCTGTATATAGATCTAGAGGAATACTGTGCCCACCTATGGCAGTCTGTTATACACTATATAGTGGTAGAGATTTGCTTGCCAACCTATGGCAGTCTGTGATACACCATATAGAGGTAGAGGGATGCTGGGCCCACCTATGGCAGTCTGTGATACACTATACAGAGGTAGAGGGATACTGGGCCCACCTATGGCACTCTGTGATACAATATAAAGAAGGAATGCTGGGCTCACCTATGGCAGTCAGTGAAACACTATACAGAGGGAATGCTGGGCCAACCTATGGCAGTCAGTGAAACACTATACAGAGGGAATGCTGGGCCAACCTATGGCAGTCTGGGATACACCATATACAGAGGTAGAGGGATGCTTGCCCACCTATGGTAATCCGTGATACATTATATAGAGGTGGAGGGATGGTGGGCCCACCTATGGCAGTCTGGGATACACTTTACAGAGGTAGACAGATGCTGGCCAACCTATGGCAGTCTGTGATACACCATATAGAGGTAGAGGGATGCTGGACCCACCTATAACAGTCTGGGATACGCTATACAGAGGTAGAGTGATGCTGGGCCCACCTATGGCAGTCTGTGATACAATATACAGAGGTAGAGGGATGCTGTGCCCACCTATGGCAGTCTGTGATACACTATACAGAGGTACAGTCATTCTGGCCCACCTATGGCAGTGTGGGATACGCTATACTGAGGTCAAGGGATGCTAAGCCCACCTATGGCAGTCCGTGATACAATATATAGAGGTAGAGTGATGCTAGGAACACATATGGCAGTCTGTAGTACAGTATACAGAGGTAGATGGATGCTGAGTCCACCTATGGCAGTCTGTGATACACTATACAGAGGTACAGTCATTCTGGCCCACCTATAGCAGTGTGGGATACGCTATACTGAGGTCAAGGGATGCTAAGCCCACCTATGGCAGTCCGTGATACAATATATAGAGGTAGAGTGATGCTAGGAACACATATGGCAGTCTGTTGTACAGTATACAGAGGTAGTGTAATGCTGGGCCCACCTAAGGCAGTCTGTGATACAGTATACAGAGGTAGAGGGATGCTGGGCCCACCTATGGTAGTCTGTGATACACTATACAGAAGTAGAGGGATGCTGGGCCCATCTATGGCAGTCTGTGATACACTATACAGAGGTAAAGGGATGCTGAGCCCACCTATGGCAGTATGTCATACACTAAATAGAGGTAGAGGGATGCTAGGTCCACCTATGGCAGTCTGGGATACACTATACACAGGTAAAGAATTGCTGGGTCAACCTATGGTAGTCTGGGATACACTATATAGAGCTAGAGGGATGATGGGCCCACCTATGGCAGTCTGTGATACAGTATATAGAGCTACAGTCATTCAAGCCCACCTATGGCAGTCTGGGATACACTATACAGAGGTAGAGCGATGCTGGGCCCACCTATGGCAGTCTGTGATACAATATACAGAGGTAGAGCGATGCTGGGCACACCTATGGCAGTCTGTGATACACTATACAGAGGTAGAAGGATGCTGGGCCCATCTATGGCAGTCTGTGATACACTATACAGAGGTACAGTCATTCTGGCCCACCTATGGCAGTGTGGGATACGCTATACAGTGGTAGAGTGATGCTGGGCTCACATATGGCAGTCTTTGATACACTATACAGAGGTAGAGGGATGCTGAGCCCACCTATGGCAGTATGTCATACACTAAATAGAGGTAGAGGGATGCTAGGTCCACCTATGGCAGTCTGGGATACACTATACACAGGTAAAGAAATGCTGGGTCAACCTATGGTAGTCTGGGATACACTATATAGAGCTAGAGGGATGATGGGCCCACCTATGGCAGTCTGTGATACAGTATATAGAGCTACAGTCATTCAAGCCCACCTATGGCAGTCTGGGATACACTATACAGAGGTAGAGGATTGCTGGAACCAACTATGGCAGTCTGTGATACACTACATAGATCTAGAGAAATGCTAGGCCCACCTATGGCAGTCTGGGATACACTATACAGAGGTAGGGGGATGCCCGCCCACCTATGGCAGTCTGTGATATACTATATAGAGCTAAAGGAATGCTGAGCCCACCTATGGCAGTCTGTGATACACTATACAGAGTTAGAGGGATGCTGGGACCACCTATGGCAGTCTGTGATACACTATACAGAGTAAGAGGGATGCTGGGACCACCTATGGCACTTTGGCCTACACTATACAGAGGTACAGGGATGCTGGGCCAAGCTATGTCAGTCTGTGATACACTATATAGATCTAGAGGAATGCTGCGCCCACCTATGGCAGTCTGAGATACAATATACAGAGGTAGAGGAATGCTGGGCCCACCTATGGCAGTCTGTGATACACTATGTAACGGAACCCATCACTGTTTTACCCTGTTTTATGATTATTATGGTTAAAATATGATCCTACTATTATACTGTATGTATGTTGGTTTATGCTCTGCAGAATATTAGCCCAGACTATTGCAGACCTTGGCATAATAGATAATCCTATTACAGAGACTCATAAGATAAGGAAGTCTATTGTATAAAGTGTTTTCATTCTTAGCCATAAGAACAAAGAAGGATGATCTAATCCATGTCTGATTGTATCAAAGTTGCCAGGTAGCCTCAGGGAGGTGTGACCCACCTATTGTCCCTCTATGTGTATTGTGTGGCCAACTATGAGGGATGTGTATTGCCTGTGAAATGTCTGTGTGTTATGGGTAAAAGATACTTTTACTAACTTTTGAACCCCTGGTCTGATTCATGCCATTTTTTAATATGTTGTTCCACAATTTATGTTGTTCATAAAAATTTTAGTTTTATTTATGTACTATGTAAAATCATAAAGTTATAAAAATGTATAAAAATGTGTAAGTTTTAGCTGGGAGATAATTGAGTAGATACAGTAATAAACTAAATTATCTCCCAAGCAGGAGGGGAGGGAAACTGTGGGCGTTACTATTGTGTTATTGGTTGTTTATACCTTCCCCTGGGTGTGTTCTGTTTACCTGACTGTAATAAAAACCAGGCTGGGTGTGCCAGCAAGAGAGTTGACTGCTTGACCCTTCAAAACGTAGCCTTGTCTCGTTCTTGGAGGGGATTGCTATATCATACTGGGGATTGCTATGCTTTTGCATACTCCCTTGAGCTTTAAACTACTGAACCCTTGTTCCTGATGTACTCTCCCTTGGAGGAGAGGTCTTCCCCACACGATCCTAATGCTGGAGATTCATACAGGGTTAAAGGAAGACGGCGCGGCTCCAGTTAAGCTACAGCGGTTGTGGAGTCTGTGGTGGTTGTGGTGTCCGGTGCGGTGCTTGTAGTCCTCAACGCAAACTAGGACACGTCCATCAACGGAGGTACCCGGTCGGGGTGACAGTAGATCTGTTACATTGGCTGGCAGTGGTGGGATGGCGTCCTAGTGCGAGGAAAAACAGCCCAGAGACACTCGTAACGTTTGGAGTTACAAATTGAGGGCAACGCTAGTATCCGTACAGCGCCCCTGGCTACAGCAGGATGGAACCGGCTAGTTTTCGGACAGCGTTCCATGATGAGGATGAGGAGGAGGCCGCGGACTACAGGGATGCAGACAGAAAGGAACTCTGTTATGATGCCCTGGAAGATGCCCAATGGCGGCGAGGTGAGAGTCTCCCCAGTGATGAGCAGCGGCAACAGAAGCGTGTGGCGATGCGGATGTATCTATTGGGAGAGCAGCCCCTGGATGAGTGGGTGACAAGACAAGAGACCCTGGTACGGCGAGAGATCTGGCTAGACAACGCATACCAGGCCCTCTGGTGGCATACCGTTCGACTTACCCCCTGGACGGCTGAACACGACTTACCGGAGGGGGATGATTATGATGGCCCGGGTTTATTATGGGAGGCCTTGGAGGACGACATTGATCTTGGCAGCACGGAGGGGTCTAGGTTTTGGGACATCTACGACTTTCGGATGGGCATGTATGTCTGGGATGACGAAGGCGAGGTGAGCAAAGACATAACCCACCTGGTAACGAGAGAGTGGGAGCTGGAGCCGGACTACCAATACCTGCTCAGCTTCGTGCCTACTCGACAAGCAGAACCAGACTTCATTGACTGGTCCTGGGATGACCTCCAGATGGCAGGTAGTGATGGGACCGAGGTCTCTCTACTGGCCCTACAGGGGGCAGAAGGTGTCGTCCTTCCCCTCCAGCGGCAGTGTGAACCACAGGGGGCAGAAGGTGTCGTCCTTCCCCCCAGCGGCAGTGTGAACCCCAGGGGGCAGAAGGTGTCGTCCTTCCCCCCCCAGCGGCAGTGTGAACCCCAGGAGGCAGAAGGTGTCGTCCTTCCCCCCCAGCAGCAGTGTGAACACCAGGGGGCAGAAGGTGTCATCCATCCCCCCCAGCGGCAGTGTGAACCCCAGGGGGCAGAAGGTGTCGTCCTTCCCCCCCAGCGGCAGTGTGAACCCTAGGGGGCAGAAGGTGTCGTCCTTCCCCCCCAGCGGCAGTGTGAGCCCCAGGGGGCAGAAGGTGTCGTCCTCCCCCCCAGCGGCAGTGTGAACCCCAGGGGGCAGAAGGTGTCGTCCTTCCCCCCCAGCGGCAGTGTGAACCCTAGGGGGCAGAAGGTGTCATCCATCCCCCCCAGCGGCAGTGTGAACCCCAGGGGGCAGGAGGTGTCGTCCTCCCCCCCCCAGCGGCAGTGTGAACCCCAGGGGGCAGAAGGTGTCGTCCTTCCCCCCCAGCTGCAGTGTGAACCACAGGGGGCAGAAGGTGTCATCCTTCCTCCCCAGCGACAGTTTACCCTGACAAGGGGGGACACCAATCTTCCAGACGGCGCAGATGGGACCGTGGTCTCTGCGCCCACAGCCTGTCCAGATCCCCAACTACCCTCACTGGGACAAACGGAGGAGGGGGTAAGTACAAATTCCCCTCCCCAGCTAACTTCTAATGTGGCCCCAGGGTTAACAGAGGAAATGTTAACCCCCACTGATCCCCACGTTTCCCTGGCTACTGAGCAGGAATATGTCCCAAGTACCCCAGCAGAAGAGCTGACAGCAGGGCAGAGTGCAGTCGGCCTCTGCCCTCCCTTTGTCCCTTGTACAGAGCAGGATGTCCTGCAGGTTATACCAGCAGAAGAGCTGGCATCAGGGCAGAGTGCCGCTGGCCTCTGCCCCTCAAGTCCCCTCAGCGTGTTGCCCCATCACCACAGCAAAATATCCAGTTGCAGTAACGGTTTGTTGTGGGTTGGCTGCTCTTGCACGTGTTGTTGTGGGGGGGCTGCTCTAGCACTTTGTTGTTGTGGGGGGCTGCTCTAGCACTGGTTTATTGTGGGTTGATGGATCGTCTAACGGAGGCACTGACCGGACGAAGGTCAGGTGCCTGGTTAGACTTCCCCCCAAAGGGGAGATGTGTGATGAAGTGCCCTTCGCCACTTTGTCTTGGAGAGGACTGTTTGCCAGCCTCCTGCCCTGCGACTATGGCCCTGGGACATATTGCCCTTTAAACACAGTATTCGGCCATACCAGAGTGTATGTCACTCATTCTGGCCCTTTACATACAGGGGGGTCATTCGGTACTTGCCCTGTGGGAGCGGGGATACCCCAGATAACTATGCCATGGAGCCCATTCATATAATGAAAGACTATGGGAAAGACTTGAGCTACATGGCAATTGAACTGTGTGAAGAGGATCTGAGCGCTATTCGGTAGTTTTGTGCGCTCAGATCCCAGCTATCTGGGGATATGTGAAATGTGAGTAAATGTGAATTGCAGTAATGCTGATGGGTTGTCAAACTAGAGAATTGACCAACAAATACTTTTGTCCGGACATCCCCAGGTCGATCCGTTGGGATCAGACCGTGTATGCCGGCTTATGGTCACGGGGGAGGTGTGTAACGGAACCCATCACTGTTTTACCCTGTTTTATGGTTATTATTATGATTAAAATATGATCCTACTATTATACTGTATGTATGTTGGTTTATGCTCTGCAGAATATTAGACCAGACTATTGCAGACCTTGGCATGGGAGATAATCCTGTTACAGAGACTCTTCATAAGATAAGGAAGTCTATTGTATAAAGTGTTTTCATTCTCAGACATAAGAACAAAGAAGGATGATCTAATCCATGTCTGATTGTATCAAAGTTGCCAGGTAGCCTCAGGGAGGTGTGACTCACCTATTCTCCCTATATGTGTATTGGTAGCCAACTATGGGGGATATGTGAAATGTCTGTGTGTTATGGGTAAAAGATACTTTTACTAACTTTTGAACCACTGGTCTAATTCATGCCATTTTTTTATATGTTGTTCCACAATTTATGTTGTTCATAAAAATGTAAGTTTTATTTATGTACTATGTAAAATCATAAAGTTATAAAAATGTATAAAAATGTGTAGGTTTTAGCTGGGAGATAATTGAGTAGATACAGTAATAAACTCAATTATCTCTCAAGTAAAGGGGAGGGAAACTGTGGGCGTTACTATTGTGTTATTGGTTGTTTATACCTTCCCCTGGGTGTGTTCTGTTTTCCTGACTGTAATAAAAACCAGGCTGGGTGTGCCAGCAAGATAGTTCTACTTGACCCTTCAAAACGAAGCCTTGTCTCGTTCTTGGAGGGGATCGCTATATCATACTGGGGATTGCTATGCGCTGCATACTCCCTGGAGCTATAACTACTGAACCCTTGTTCCTGATGTACTCTCGTTGGAAGAGAGGTCTTCCCCACACGGTCCTGGATGCTGGAGATTCATACGGGGTGGAAGGAAGACGGCGCAGATCCAGTTAAGCTACAGCGGTTGTGGAGTCTGTGGTGGTTGTGGTGTCCGGTGCGGTGCTTGTAGGTCTCGACGCAAACTAGGACGCGTCCATCAACGGAGGTACCCGGTCGGGGTGCCAGTAGATCCGTTACACACTATATAGAGGTAGAGAGATGCTAGAGGGAATGCTGGGCCAACCTATGGCAGTCTGTGATACAATATACAGAGGTAGAAGGATGCTTGCCCACCTATGGTAATCCGTGATACATTATATAGCGGTGGAGGGATGGTGAGCCCACCTATGGCAGTCTGTGATACACTTTACAGAGGTAGAGGGATGCTGGGCTCACCTATGGCAGTCTGGGATACACTATACAGAGGTAGAGGAATGCTGGCCCCACCTATGGCAGTCTGTGATACACCATATAGAGTTAGAGGGATGCTGGGCCCACCTATGGCAGTCTGGGATACGCTATACAGAGGTAGAGCGATGCTAGGCCCACCTATGGCAGTCTGTGATTCAATATACAGAGGTAGAGGGATGCTGGACCCACCTATGGCAGTCGGTGATACAGTATGCAGAGGGAATGCTGGCCCAACCTATGGCAGTCTGTGATTCACTATATAGAGGTGGAGGAATGCTGGGCCCACCTATGGCAGTCAGAGAAACACTATACAGAGTGAATGCTGGCCCAACCTATGGCAGTCTGTGATTCACTATATAGAGGTGGAGGAATGCTGGGCCCACCTATGGCAGTCAGAGAAACACTATACAGAGTGAATGCTGGGCCAACCTATGGCAGTCTGTGATACAATATACAGAGGTAGAGGGATGCTTGCCCACCTATGGTAATCCGTGATACATTATATAGAGGTGGAGGGATGGTGGGCCCACCTATGGCAGTCTGTGATACACTTTACAGAGGTAGAGGGATGCTGGGCTCACCTATGGCAGTCTGGGATACACTATACAGAGGTAGAGGAATGCTGGCCCCACCTATGGCAGTCTGTGATACACCCTATAGAGGTAGAGGGATGGTGGGCCCACCTATGGCAGTCTGAGATACAATATACAGAGGTAGAGGAATGCTGGTACCACCTATGGCAGTCTGGGATACACTATGCAGAGGTAGAGGGATGCTGGGCCAACCTATGGCAATCTGTGATACACTATACTGAGGTAGAGGGATGGTAGGAACACATATGGCAGTCTGTAGTACAGTATACAGAGGTAGTGTAATGCTGGGCCCACCTATGGCAATCTGTGATACACTATACTGAGGTAGAGGGATGCTAGGAACACATATGGCAGTCTGTGAAACACTATATAGAGGTAGAGGGATGCTAGGAACACATATGGCAGTCTGTAGTACAGTATACAGAGGTAGTGTAATGCTGAGCCCACCTATGGCAGTCTGGGATACTCTATACAGAGGTAGAGGGATGCTGGGCCCACCTATGGCAGTCTGGGATACACTATAGAGAGTTAGAGGGATGCTGGGCCCACCTATGGCAGTCTGGGATACACTATATAGATCTAGAGGAATGCTGGGCCCACCTATGGCAGTCTGGGATACACTATATAGATCTAGAGGAATGCTGGGCCCACCTATGGCAGTCTGGGATACGCTATACAGAGGTAGAGAGATGCTGGGCCAACCTATGGCAGTCTGTGATACACTATACTGAGGTAGAGGGATGGTAGGAACACATATGGCAGTCTGTAGTACAGTATACAGAGGTAGTGTAATGCTGGGCCCACCTATGGCAGTCTGGGATACACTATGCAGAGGTAGAGGGATGCTGGGCCAACCTATGGCAATCTGTGATACACTATACTGAGGTAGAGGGATGCTAGGAACACATATGGCAGTCTGTGAAACACTATATAGAGGTAGAGGGATGCTAGGAACACATATGGCAGTCTGTAGTACAGTATACAGAGGTAGTGTAATGCTGAGCCCACCTATGGCAGTCTGGGATACTCTATACAGAGGTAGAGGGATGCTGGGCCCACCTATGGCAGTCTGGGATACACTATAGAGAGTTAGAGGGATGCTGGGCCCACCTATGGCAGTCTGGGATACACTATATAGATCTAGAGGAATGCTGGGCCCACCTATGGCAGTCTGGGATACACTATATAGATCTAGAGGAATGCTGGGCCCACCTATGGCAGTCTGGGATACGCTATACAGAGGTAGAGAGATGCTGGGCCAACCTATGGCAGTCTGTGATACACTATACTGAGGTAGAGGGATGGTAGGAACACATATGGCAGTCTGTAGTACAGTATACAGAGGTAGTGTAATGCTGGGCCCACCTATGGCAGTCTGTGATACACCATATAGAGGTAGAGGGATGCTGGGCCAACCTATGGCAGTCTGGGATACACTATATAGATCTAGAGGAATGCTGGGCCCACCTATGGCAGTCTGGGATACACTATATAGATCTAGAGGAATGCTGGGCCCACCTATGGCAGTCTGGGATACGCTATACAGAGGTAGAGAGATGCTGGGCCAACCTATGGCAGTCTGTGATACACTATACTGAGGTAGAGGGATGGTAGGAACACATATGGCAGTCTGTAGTACAGTATACAGAGGTAGTGTAATGCTGGGCCCACCTATGGCAGTCTGGGATACACTATGCAGAGGTAGAGGGATGCTGGGCCAACCTATGGCAATCTGTGATACACTATACTGAGGTAGAGGGATGCTAGGAACACATATGGCAGTCTGTGAAACACTATATAGAGGTAGAGGGATGCTAGGAACACATATGGCAGTCTGTAGTACAGTATACAGAGGTAGTGTAATGCTGAGCCCACCTATGGCAGTCTGGGATACTCTATACAGAGGTAGAGGGATGCTGGGCCCACCTATGGCAGTCTGGGATACACTATAGAGAGTTAGAGGGATGCTGGGCCCACCTATGGCAGTCTGGGATACACTATATAGATCTAGAGGAATGCTGGGCCCACCTATGGCAGTCTGGGATACACTATATAGATCTAGAGGAATGCTGGGCCCACCTATGGCAGTCTGGGATACGCTATACAGAGGTAGAGAGATGCTGGGCCAACCTATGGCAGTCTGTGATACACTATACTGAGGTAGAGGGATGGTAGGAACACATATGGCAGTCTGTAGTACAGTATACAGAGGTAGTGTAATGCTGGGCCCACCTATGGCAGTCTGTGATACACCATATAGAGGTAGAGGGATGCTGGGCCCACCTATGGCAGTCTGGGATACTCTATACAGAGGTAGAGGAATGATGGGCCCACCTATGGCAGTCTGTTGTCACTAATAGGATTATTGTTGGTGTCATGCTTGGGGCACCACAGTGACACGTTGTCGCTAATAGGATTATCGTTGGTGTCATGCTTAGGGCACCACAGTGACACGTTGTCGCTAATAGGATTATTGTTGGTGTCATGCTTGGGGCACCACAGTGACACGTTGTCACTAATAGGGTTATTGTTGGTGTCATGCTTGGGGGACCACAGTGACACGTTGTCACTAATAGGGTTATTGTTGGTGTCATGCTTGGGGCACCACAGTGACACGGTGTCGCTAATAGGATTATTGTTGGTGTCATGCTTGGGGCACCACAGTGATACATTGTCGCTAATAGGGTTATTGTTGGTGTCATGCTTGGGACACCACAGTGATACATTGTCGCTAATACGGTTATTGTTGGTGTCATGCTTGGGGCACCACAGTGACACGTTGTCGCTAATAGGGTTATTGTTGGTGTCATGCTTGGGGCACCACAGTGACACGTTGTCACTAATAGGATTATTGTTGGTGTCATGCTTGGGGCACCACAGTGACACATTGTCACTAATAGGGTTATTGTTGGTGTCATGCTTGGGGCACCACAGTGACACGTTGTCACTAATAGGGTTATTGTTGGTGTCATGCTTGGGGCACCACAGTGACACGGTGTCGCTAATAGGATTATTGTTGGTGTCATGCTTGGGGCACCACAGTGACACGTTGTCACTAACATGATTATTGTTGGTGTCATGCTTGGGACACCACAGTGACACGTTGTCGCTAATAGGATTATTGTTGGTGTCATGCTTGGGGCACCACAGTGACACGTTGTCACTAATAGGGTTATTGTTGGTGTCATGCTTGGGGCACCACAGTGACACATTGTCACTAATAGGGTTATTTTTGGTGTCATGCTTGGGGCACCACAGTGACACGTTGTAACTAATAGGATTATTGTTGGTGTCATGCTTGGGGCACCACAGTGACACGTTGTCACTAATAGGGTTATTGTTGGTGTCATGCTTGGGGCACCACAGTGACACAGTGTCGCTAATAGGATTATTGTTGGTGTCATGCTTGGGGCACCACAGTGACACGTTGTCACTAATAGGGTTATTGTTGGTGTCATGCTTGGGGGACCACAGTGACACGTTGTCACTAATAGGGTTATTGTTGGTGTCATGCTTGGGGCACCACAGTGACACGGTGTCGCTAATAGGATTATTGTTGGTGTCATGCTTGGGGCACCACAGTGACACATTGTCACTAATATGATTAATGTTGGTGTCATGCTTGGGACACCACAGTGATACATTGTCGCTAATAGGGTTATTGTTGGTGTCATGCTTGGGGCACCACAGTGACACGTTGTCGCTAATAGGGTTATTGTTGGTGTCATGCTTGGGGCACCACAGTGACACGTTGTCACTAATAGGATTATTGTTGGTGTCATGCTTGGGGCACCACAGTGACACATTGTCACTAATAGGGTTATTGTTGGTGTCATGCTTGGGGCACCACAGTGACACGTTGTCACTAATAGGGTTATTGTTGGTGTCATGCTTGGGGCACCACAGTGACACGGTGTCGCTAATAGGATTATTGTTGGTGTCATGCTTGGGGCACCACAGTGACACATTGTCACTAATAGGGTTATTGTTGGTGTCATGCTTGGGGCACCACAGTGACACGTTGTCACTAATAGGGTTATTGTTGGTGTCATGCTTGGGGCACCACAGTGACACAGTGTCGCTAATAGGATTATTGTTGGTGTCATGCTTGGGGCACCACAGTGACACGTTGTCACTAACATGATTATTGTTGGTGTCATGCTTGGTACACCACAGTGACACGTTGTCGCTAATAGGATTATTGTTGGTGTCATGCTTGGGGCACCACAGTGACACGTTGTCACTAATAGGGTTATTGTTGGTGTCATGCTTGGGGCACCACAGTGACACAGTGTCGCTAATAGGATTATTGTTGGTGTCATGCTTGGGGCACCACAGTGACACGTTGTTGCTAATAGGATTATTGTTGGTGTCATGCTTGGGGCACCACAATGACACATTGTCACTGATATGATTATTGTTGGTGTCATGCTTGGGACACCACAGTGATACATTGTCGCTAATAGGGTTATTGTTGGTGTCATGCTTGGGGCACCACAATGACACGTTGTCGCTAATAGGATTATTGTTGGTGTCATGCTTGGGACACCACAGTGACACGTTGTCACTAATATGATTATTGTTGGTGTCATGCTTGGGACACCAGAGTGACACGTTGTCGCTAATAGGGTTATTGTTGGTGTCATGCTTGGGGCACCACAGTGACACGTTGACACGTTGTTGCTAATAGGGTTATTGTTGGTGTCATGCTTGGGACACCACAGTGACACGTTGTCGCTAATAGGATTATTGTTGGTGTCATGCTTGGGGCACCACAGTGACACGTTGTCGCTAATAGGTTCATTGTTGGTGTCATGCTTGGGACACCAGAGTGACACGTTGTCGCTAATAGGGTTATTGTTGGTGTCATGCTTGGGGCACCACAGTGACACGTTGACACGTTGTCGCTAATAGGATTATTGTTGGTGTCATGCTTGGGGCACCACAGTGACACATTGTCACTAATAGGGTTATTATCGGTGTCATGCTTGGGGCACCACAGTGACACATTGTCACTAATATGATTATTGTTGGTGTCATGCTTGGGACACCAGAGTGACACGTTGTCGCTAACAGGGTTATTGTTGGTGTCATACTTGGGGCACCACAGTGACACGTTGACACATTGTCGCTAATAGGATTATTGTTGGTGTCATGCTTGGGGCACCACAGTGACACGTTGACACGTTGTTGCTAATAGGGTTATTGTTGGTGTCATGCTTGGGACACCAGAGTGACACGTTGTCGCTAATAGGGTTATTGTTGGTGTCATGCTTGGGGCACCACAGTGACACGTTGACACGTTGTTGCTAATAGGGTTATTGTTGGTGTCATGCTTGGGACACCACAGTGACACGTTGTCGCTAATAGGATTATTGTTGGTGTCATGCTTGGGGCACCACAGTGACACGTTGTCGCTAATAGGATCATTGTTGGTGTCATGCTTGGGACACCAGAGTGACACGTTGTCGCTAATAGGGTTATTGTTGGTGTCATGCTTGGGGCACCACAGTGACACGTTGACACGTTGTCGCTAATAGGATTATTGTTGGTGTCATGCTTGGGGCACCACAGTGACACATTGTCACTAATAGGGTTATTGTCGGTGTCATGCTTGGGGCACCACAGTGACACATTGTCACTAATATGATTATTGTTGGTGTCATGCTTGGGACACCAGAGTGACACGTTGTCGCTAACAGGGTTATTGTTGGTGTCATACTTGGGGCACCACAGTGACACGTTGACACATTGTCGCTAATAGGATTATTGTTGGTGTCATGCTTGGGGCACCACAGTGACACATTGTCACTAATAGGGTTATTGTCGGTGTCATGCTTGGGGCACCACAGTGACACATTGTCACTAATAGGATTATTGTCGGTGTCATGCTTGGGGCACCACAGTGACACATACTCACCATATTTACTAGTGAGTGTCCTTATGGTGATGGCAGTTTTAGAAATAATTTGGGGCGAACGTGGGGCACCTTATGGCAGCGTGCCAGGATCTGCTTTGTTTTCCTACTGAAAGAGCGGTGTCCTCCCAGTATCCTCTGTTCCTTATTGTCTCCTCCCCGTGTCCTTAAGTTTCCTTATTGTGTCCTCCTTGTACCTCTTGCTTAGGTGTTGCAGCCTCTGAGGTGTGTATATGTAATGACAGATCATGTGACACTTAGATTGCACACAGGTGGGCATCATGTCACTAATTATGTGACTTCTGGAGGTAAGTGGTTGCACCAGAGCTTTTTATGGGCTTTATAACAATGGGGGTGAATACATACGCACATGACAAGTTTCTATTTCTAAAAGATAGTTTTATGTATATATTTTTCTCATTTCACTTCACCAACTTAGACTTGTGTTCTGATCCATCACATAAAACTCAGATTAACAAACATTGGACTTAAGGCTGTAATGTAACAAAATAGGTAAAAAGTCAGGGGGTGAATACTTTTGTAAGGGGCTGCACTTCATTTAAACTTTTACAATGACATCAAAACCCTCTATTACACATAAAGGGGGAAGTGACACAATAATTAGAACACCCCGCGTACATTTGATATCAGCAAACTGATGTGATAGGGGGTCCCATCCTGGCCCCAAAATCAGTCATGACAAGAAGTAAAAAAGACTAGAGGATCCATCCTGTTCCCGAGAGCTCGATCATGAGTGGTGGGAGGCGGATAGAGGGAGAGATCATGAGGATTTGATAGATAATTGATCTGAGTGAAATTGACACACCCTGACTTTGAAGTAGGCAGCTTCCTTCAATAAGGGCTCAAGCACTGCTCTGCACAAATGTAAATGCCCCCTCACACACACAACTTCAGCCAAGATATAATGGATGCCACCATGGCCAATCATAGATAACAACATATATTTTCTAATTAAAAAACAATAATAATCGAGGGTTAAACATGACATTACAGTGCTCGGGCCGCCTTGAGGAGCCGCCTCAGGGTTCTACAGTCTTTTGTATACTCGCTGCAGGAGCAAAAAATAACAAGACCAATCGTGAAGACGCCTCGCAACAGAGCGCTAGATCTCGCTTTCCAACTCTTACCAGGTGCTGTGCTGAAAACATTTTCTATTCAGAGTCGCTTACGAACTGCCATCTTGCACAGATCCAGATTCCTAGCACTCGTACACAGTGTGGAGGAAAAGACCTAACCCATGAGATCCATTAATTGGATTGTCCATCTGGTTTTGTCCTCTTGATCGAACTGGTGGGATCCATTCATTGGCCGGTCCAGCTGGTTTCTTGTCTTAACTGCCGGTGTTGAGAAAAATCTATGTTTTGCTTCCCCCTTTATGTGAGTTTTATATATAAAGTTATTGTCATCATCGCTGTCCTTGGTCTGATGGAATGGTCCAGGGACTATGGTCCAATCTGTGGGTCACCACAGCATCCACGTGTCCCATAGTGAATGTTCTGGGAAACCAACAATTTGAACAGTGTATCCATGTGGTCTATTTTCCAATTGTCGCCATTTGGAGTCGTTTCCATCTAGTCCATTGAACATAGAATTGAGTTCCAGATAAAACGGTTTGCAAGATTGGAGTGTTAGGTCTCCGTGAGCCAAAATAGTTGATACGTAATTTATGAATAAATGTTGGCTATGGAATATACTCAAACGCCGCAGACACCAACTCTTAGACCCAGCTGTGCCCATGTATGACCCAAGAAGCCACACTGGGAAAAGGAAGTCAAACAAATCGACTGCTTGGCATTTCATGTTTCTCTGCAGAGTTCACTGGTTCCATCACTTAAGGAAACCCACCCCTAGTCCAGATGTCCTGAGAAAGCAAGAAAACCCGCAAAAGCTGCACGTGGCAATGGCAGGAGATCTAAATATTTAAGGCCAAGCTGGATGGAGATGGTTTCTTCATTAATGTAAACATAGATTCTACTCTTATATTATATTGTCACCATTAGATAACTCTTTTGGTTATTGCAGATGACGCCCAAATCTACCTCTCAGCACCAGACCTATCCCCCTCTCTTCTAGGACACGTCTCCGACTGCCTCTCTAGTATATCCTCTTGGATGTCCGCCCACCATCTGAAACTCAACATGTCTAAGACTCAACTCCTAATCTTCCCTCCCTCTCACACAGCGTCAGTTCCTCACATCTCTCTCACTGTCAACAACGACATCATCGCCCCCTCCTCCCAAGCCCGTTGTCTTGGGGTTCTACTGGGCCCGCTCTGTCTTTCTTCCCTCACATACATTCACTATCTAAATCTTGTCTTCTCCATCTAAAAAACATCTCCAGAATTTGTCACTATCTTACACAAGACACAACTAAAATCCTAATACGCTCATCATCTCTCGACTAGACTACTGCAACTCGCTTCTTGTTGGCCTCCCCACCACCCGACTGTCTCCACTTCAATCCATTATGAAGCCTCTGCTAGACTCATCTTCCGTACACAACGCTCAGTGTCGGCATCACCTCTCTGTCACTTCACTGGCTCCCCTTTCGCCTCCAGAATAAAATGTAAAATCATGACCCTAACTTACAAAGCTCTCAACAATAGCGCACCCCCATAAATCTCTGCTCTCATCTCCAAATACTCCCCCACCCGCCCTCTTCATTCTGCTAATGACCTTCTTCTTTCCACAACTCGTCACCTCCTCTCACTCCCGCCTCCAGGACTTTTCTTGTGCTGCCCCTAGTCTCTGAAACTCCTTGCCTCGCTCCACCGCCTCAAAACATTTAAAACCTCACTTAAAACGCATCTCTTTAAAGAAGCGTATCACCTTCCACCCTGACACGCTCATCACCTCTCTCTCCCTCTTTTACCTCTCACTATACCTTAGATTGTAAGTCTGGGAGTTTCTATCCTAAGTACTTTGGGCGCGCACCATGGACATTGGATTCCGAGCTCAGGGCCCTCCTTGCTTTGCTAAATGTTAATTTATATTTATCTTTGTCTGAACTTATGTACAGCGCTACGGAATATGTCGGCGCGTTATAAATAAACTATAACAACAACAATAATAATATTGGGATACACCAGAACATTTGTAGGTGTCTAACATTCTTCCAACAGACTGCTGCCTCTCATAGGACCAACTTGTATTTTCTTAGGTAAAATGTGATATAGGGGGATGTAGAACGGCGCCAAGGGCATATCGTCATACAACGTCATTATAACAACATATAGAGGGAAGATCTCTCGCACGTTCAGTCCAATATCTCGGCCTCCACCAGAGGTTTCTTTCTGGTGTGGACAAGTTAAATCTAGATATAAAGTAACAATTAACTGATCGGTGTCCTCACACCTGAAGAATAATATCACAAACCAAGAGAGGTCCTCCTTGGTATGATGCAGGGAAGGTGAAGTAGGTGTTGTACAAGAGTATGTGTCAAGATAAGAGCATGTGAGGACTGGACTCCTACAACAGAAGGCCTTGTACTGTACCAACTGCCTCTTGAGCTTTCAACTCACTGAAAGGTGCCACACCCACTGTGGGCATTAAAGGGACACTGACCTAATGAAAGGCCCATGAGCCCAATTAAATACAATTAGAGAGTTTTCCCCCCACCTGCTGGTCTCTACGTGCTGCCCCTCTCCTTCCTCTTGACTAAGTCACTATTGGATTGACTGGCATTATCTGTTAATCTCCCGTAAATGTTCATATTGCATCTTCTTGTGCAAACATAGCATTGCCTTCTTCCTTTTGGTTCACGTCCTCAACTTGAATCCACACCACATGACCAATTGAGCCAATAAGAATAGGCTAGTTGTGCAATTTGCATCAGAAGATGAAATATGGAGTGTCACAGCTTGCTCCCCCATCTCTTAAGGGAAGTTTAATAAAATAACTCCTTGCATTATATAAAACAGAACTAATAGGCCTTTCTGCTAAATGTGACTCGACTTGTTTAACTGCGGTGGATCTGAATATGTCACACGCAATAAGACGGAGAGTGACCTGGATCAGACTGGTTGGCGTGATGGCAACACGTGAGAACGATAAGAGACAGAGATGAGACGCGCTCAATTGTATACGTTTATGTACTTCTTAGTTTAGTGATCTTTGGTTCCTTTTGCTAGTCATACCTTGACCACAAGGTACATACTGGCTCATGTCAAGTTGCTACATACCTAATATACAGGACAAGATCTGGTTGTACGACTTACCTGGAGATGGTTGAGAGCTTTACAAGACAGGAGCCCAGAGAATCCAGTTAAAAAATGTTGTTGGGTAGAGTGCGCCTTGGGTTTTTTCACTACACAAATTCAACAGTAGACATTTTATTACAACAAACCTCAAATTTTATTTACAGAAAAAAGAAAACCGAAAATTTTAGTTACAAATAAAAACGGAAAAGTCACATTGAGTAGTTCAGTAGAGTAAGAATGATGTGCAAAGCGGCTTGGATACGAAACCGGTTCGGCAAGGTCTCTGTCCTGTAACAATCAGGTCACCCTCCATATGTCCTGTGTAGATGCCAGACACCTTTCTATGACCTGTGAACCTGCCAGTCCCCCTATGCCCTGTGATTTTGTCTAGTCTCTCTCTGCCCTGTGAACCTGCCATCGCTCCTTCCTATGTCCATTGAAACTGCCAGTCCCTCTATGCCCTGTTAGGTTCCTCACTATCCAGTAATCTATATGCCCCGTAATCCTGCAGGCCCCGCTCTCTATGCCATGTATTCTTATACGCTGCTCTCTATGCCATGCAATTCTGTTGGGCTTTTCTGCCCTGTGAATCGGTCAGCCCCATGCCCTGGAATCTGCCATGTTTCTCTATGCCCTTTAATTCTGTCAGGTCCCTTCTTTTTAGGCCCCATAATACTGCCACCCCGCCACATACCCTGTAATCCTGGCAAGTCACCATTTATTTGTCCACTAAACCTGCAAGCCCTCCTCTATATGCCCTCCCAGCCCTCTCTGATATGCCATTCCTCCTCTTTGCAACCATGCCAGGGCCCCTTCTCCTGTGTAACCCTGCTTTCCGTGCCGGGTGACCCTGCCAGGAGCCCTCTTTCTGTGTTGTGTGACACTACCAGGCCCCCAATATTCTCTATGCCTGCCAGCCGCTCCACCCTATGACCTGTGAACCTGCCAGCTGCCCTATGCACTTTTATGTTCCTCTCTACCCTGTAATCCTAACACCTTCCCCTCTATATGCCCCGTAATCCTGCAGGTCCCTCTCTCTGTGCCATGTAATCCTGTAGCGTCCTCTCTATATGCCATAGCCCCCTCTTTATACCCTGCAATTCTGGTAGGCCACCCTTACTGTCCTGTCATGTCATGTCCCTGTATGTCCGGTAATTCTGTCAGGTCCCAAATTTATGTGTCCAGTAAACCTGCCAGGCCTCCTCTATATTTCCCCGCTTTTTGTGTCCTATAACCCTCCATGCCAGGCCCCCCTGCCTCCATTTCCTATGATCCGGTCAGGTCCCCCCTCAGTGAACCAACCCGACCCCTATGCTATGCCTTGTAACACAGCCCCTCTGCACCCGGGCAGACTCTACATGCGATGGCTAAAGATTAATGATCAGTCTGGGCAAAGTGTCTCCGACTGCTCGTAGCTCCGGCCTGTGCCCCTCAGATGGGGCTAACGCTGCCCCAAACATGGCCAGTGTGGACCACAGAACTAAGTGATACATGCTATATAGAGCACTGGTCAGACAGTAGCATGAGGGGTGTGGGGGGCACTGCTGGACACGGCTTGAAGCTATGGTTTGTTGATGAGCAGGATGGTCAAACTAAGACAATGGATCTTAAAGGGCCAGTGTATACACTTTTGATGCTAAACCTATGTTTCATGTTACAAGGATCAGAGGAGATTTGAAAAGGTTGAACTCGAAGGACTAACATTATTTTTCAACCTGAATTACAACTGCCCATTTGTTTAGTTCACCACTAATGAGCATTAAAACTATGTGTGCAAATAGCATTCCACCTCCATAATGGCCACTGCTGTACCCCTTCCCCTCTCTCTCATTGTCCTGAGTGCTACTGAAAAAATGGAACATTCAACTAGGAAAACATGGAGTAGGCTGTCCTGGTTAGGCTTGGAAAAGGTTTTTGCAGTTAAAATCTTCTACTTCCTTTCAGAAGTGCTCAGGCAATGACAAAACCCAACTAAGATACTGCCTGCAGCAGAGATAGCAATGACAGATATACCATATGAAGCCATCACCAAGCAGACCATCTGTAGAGGCTCCATGCAGAGGTGCCCCATGGCGGCACATTCATATGCAGAAGCTTCCAGAGGCCACAGTGCCATTAAAAAAACAAAAAGTATTTTTCTTACAGTCAAAATCGAGTAAATTTGCGACCAATGTAAAATCAAACCAGTCCGGGGTCCCAGGGGAGGTACGATTACACACCAAGACAAGACTCACTGCAGCAATGGAGAACAGACCACAAACACCAAGCACCATACACTGCGGCCTACCCTCCACATGCAGGCTACACAGAGGTCTTGCCTTCGGCCATCCAGACCAGAGCGGTCCCCATTAGTAAGCAAAGCCAATACACTGTGGTCCCACCCTCGACAGACCAGGAGACAGAGATGGGCGACAATGATAAACCGTGATCTATCCCTTGCGGTGACTACTCCCTCTGCTGATTGGTTCTCTCCTCCTGACAGACACCACCATCTCTCACAACGTATCTCTCCACTGTAAACCTCCCTAGTCACGATGCACCGGAAGGAGGTAAACCTTTTCGGTGCCATTGCCTACACGGTTGCCATGTGTTCGATCTCTTGGCCCCATTACATTCTTCCATTGTAACCACATTACTTATCTCATGGTCCTCACCCAGGGGTATGAATATAAAATAAGTATTGTATTGTGAATGTTTCATACGCACGGTGTGACAATCCCGTGGTGTAGACAAAGCCTAATCTCGACATGCTACCGTCTCAGCTCTTCAAACAAAACTTACATTTCAGAATTCAGGACCAACATGTCCGCTGTCCTCTGTAACAGTCGCTCATTGTGCCGTCCAACTTATAATAACGAGAAAGCTCTCACATGCACAGATGTGATCACCTAGAAGTGCCGCTTGCTGTTGGATAAGGATAAACGGGTCAGATTTAAGGATTTAAACCTTTAGATCAGGCTCTCAGTGTGTAAACAGGTTAAGATGGAGGTTCTTCTCCTTTTCTGGGCCTCTAGATTCCAACCCATTGATTCCCAGCCCGATTAACTCGTTACTTGAGTCTTATAGAAGACCAAGACATTTATAAAGCAGCAGAACAGCAGGTGCTCTCCTTTGGATGGTTAAACTTGTATAGAAATGAGTTTGTTAGCCACAAAAAGTAAGAAGCATTTGCATCTCTAACACTATATATGTAATAAGTTGCAGCCCGATCGCCCGGGAGGCCCCACAGACCGGCCCACTGGTAACGCGAGAACACTCGGCTTTGTGAGTGGAAGGAGTGGAGAGGAGCTGCTTCTATACAATGCGCCCAAAACTTTCACATGAACATTAGAGTCAGATGGCGGGAAAGTCAAGCTTCATGACATTTTAGGGTGGTTGTAAATGTCTGCA
Source organism: Discoglossus pictus (assembly GCA_027410445.1). NCBI lineage: Eukaryota > Metazoa > Chordata > Amphibia > Anura > Alytidae > Discoglossus > Discoglossus pictus. The sequence goes on along the minus strand of CM050165.1, from coordinate 453,837,456 downwards.
CAGCGCCTCCGTCTGACAGCTATGAAATGCCAGCATAAATAGTGGGCACGTCCATGACGGTAGGAAGGCAGCGTTGTTGCTATGATGACACCGTGACAGCCGCCATGCTTCCATTGCGCGTAAAGTAGAATTTACTAAAAGCGTCTTCAAGTAAACAGGTAAGTCTGTTCTGGTCAGCCTGTTGGAGAGATAATGGGAGGTTCTGAAGGCGAGGAGAGCCACTAGATATGGTCAGAGAATGAAAAAAATAAATGGGAGGGTCTGACAACATGGAGCACCCGGGGAGGAGAGGGACAGACAACATAGAGCACCCGGGGAGGGGAGGGACAGCCAACATAGAGCACCCGGGGAGGGGAGGGACAGCCAACATAGAGCACCCGGGGAGGGGAGGGACAGACAACATGGAGCACCCGGGGAGGGGAGGGACAGCCAACATAGAGCACCCGGGGAGGGACAGCCAACATAGAGCACCCGGGGAGGGGAGGGACAGCCAACATAGAGCACCCGGGGAGGGGAGGGACAGCCAACATAGAGCACCCGGGGAGGGGAGGGACAGCCAACATAGAGCACCCGGGGAGGGGAGGGACAGCCAACATAGAGCACTCGGGGAGGGGAGGGACAGACAACATAGAGCACCCAGGGAGGGGAGGGACAGACAACATAGAGCACCCGGGGAGGGGAGGGACAGACAACATAGAGCACCCGGGGAGGGGAGGGACAGACAACATAGAGCACCCGGGGAGGGGAGGGACAGACAGACAATATAGATAGGCTAGAAATGGGAGGGTTTGACAGTAAGAAGAACAAAAAAAAGCCTGACAGGTGATGGGAAATGCGGATTGAGGAGAGCCAGCAGTTTAAGTCTTAGAATGAATAGAGAATGAGATGGACACAAGGAAGAGGTGGGGGCACAGAGATGAAAAGGTCTGATTAAAAAAGGAGCTTAGGAGGGTCTGATACAGAAAGGCCAGAGATGGAAAGGTCTGTTGGGAGAAGGGAGAGTATGACACAGAAAGTACAAAGAAGTGATGGTCTGATGGAGAGGAGGGTAGAAGATGGGAAGTTCTGATAGTGAGGAGACCCAAGAGATGGGAAGGAAAGCAGGATATTGGGAGGGTTGGGTAGCGAGGACAGCTAGACCTGGTTGGAGGGTCATGACATGGGAGGGTATGACAGGTGACACAGGCACAGTAGGTACGCACCTCACTGACAAATCCCAGTTGCACCAGCTCAGCGGCCAGCTCTTGAATGTTTTCATCTGTAGGTGAAAGCAGATGCTCTGATTAAGACACAGAGGAGAAAATAAGCACCGTAATACACTGAAAGCAGATGCACTGTGGAAGAGCTTGTGGGCATTTTTAGTATTAGTAATAATGTGCAGCTTTCAGCTTTAACACATTCATGGTGAGGTACTCACTGGGCAGCAGATCGCAGCTCAGGTGTCGATTCAGCTTATCCTCCAATTTCAGCAATAGCGTTAGCTGCAGCGATAAAAAAATAGAGTCAGACATAGGAAAGGTGCTGAGCGGTAAGTGACATACGAAACAGTAAGAACGGAGCAGGGCAAAGTGGAGTGAGGAGCGACCAGCGGAGGAGCCCGTCGGGTGGGGGCGTCGAGGGCGACCAGCGGAGGAGCCCGTCGGGGTGGGGGCGTCGAGGGCGACCAGCGGAGGAGCCCGTCGGGGTGGGGGCGTCGAGGGCGACCAGCGGAGGAGCCCGTCGAGGTGGGTGTCGAGGACGCCCAGCGGAGGAGCCCGTCGGGGTGGGCGTCGAGGACGCCCAGCGGAGGAGCCCGTCGAGGTGGGCTGCGAGGATGCTAAGCGGAGGAGCCCGTTAAGGTGGGCAAGGATACTTACGTGATGTTTGGCTCCCTCATCAACAGACTCAATGTTACACTGCATCTGAACCACCTGAAATAAATGCACAATATCACAAATCAGAGGAGCCTGGAGGTCGAGGGTCACCACAAACAAAACATCAGAACATAACAAAAGCTGAAATCACTGAGACGCAAATAAAAATGACACATTCTTCCATTTCCATGACAGCTTTCACCTCGTTTGAAATTAATATTCCCATCAATATTGAATGGATATGAATATCCACATGCATAAATGAAGCATCCTGCCCTCCCTGTAGCCTCAATCTTATGATCATTGTTCAAGGGCAGGGAAAAACGATGTTAAGGTTGAACTAGACCTTTTCCTCTAGGACATCCAGTTCGTCTTACAACTTGGACTTGATTTATTTGTACTGAAGACTTTGCTGGGTGGAAGTACTGAGGGAGGATCTATAAACCCGTCAGACAATGCTCTCTCGCACACACCAGATGGATTTTGATGGACTTCCTCTGGCACAGGTACTTCCTAGAACAGGCTAATCACATATAGTCCATCCTCATATGGTCCATCTACTGTACCTAACTGCTCCTGCACAGATAGATAGGTAACCCTCTCAATAACCATCCTACAGCTTTCTGAAAAACTGATAGTGGAGGAGTTGGTAGGTTCTTACTATTCATGTCAAACTGATGGAGAATTATCACATATCTGAACCTTTTTTCTTACAGAACTATCATTTAATAGTAAAATAGAGCAAAACGGGACTATGGATTCGATCTGTCCACCTCTGGGCTGCCACCAAAGAATATCTCCCTTACGATTGTGAAAGAAAATTACAAATTTCTCATCTAGTGTATCAGCCAAGGAACGTCTTCATCCAGGACCGCAACCTCCAGAAATAAAATCTAAAAGTTAGTGGGAGACTTGGGGTGTCCATCCAACAGTTGCCATAGTGGACAGTGCCTTAATATGGAATAGTACTTGTCTGTGTAAAGTAAATACAAACTTAGTATAAGTGAAGCAAGGGACTTGGAGGGTTAATAGAGATTCACTTCCTGCTCACACTCCGTATCGCCATACTTTGCAGGCTCCAGGACACATTTGTTACCCACCTTGCGTGTCTCCACCTCAGCTGGCTCTGGGGTCGGAGTCTTTACCGATGGGGGCACCACAGGAGATTTCACCACCTCTTGCTGAGGCTGCTGAGGTCGGGGCATCCCAAAAGCTGTTAGGGGGTAGATACCATTTCTGTGGAGAAAGCCGTGTGAGTCAGAAAACAAACACAAGCGCGCACCGTCACATACCACACGTGCGTTAGCCGCCACTCACCTGACATCTTCTAAAAACTTGTCAAGCTCTAGCGCAGGAGACTGTGAGAATCTGGAATAAAGATAAGGAGGAGAGCCTTAACATCTTACAACGTCACATGCATTTTCTTAGCACTCTAGAGGATTCAGTAACAGACTCAAAGATAAGCAACCCTTTAAGGAGGCACCCTTGTTCCATAATGGACGATTATGGTCTACTTTCTCTCCATGACTCTCCACATAATACAATCCGGTAACATCTTGTAAGGGGTCGATACTCACATCATACGGACCCCCTCGCGGTCACTGTGATTGATTTCAGCCAGAACCGCGCTCATGTCAAGATTTTTTGTCATCTCCTCCAAAGCATTCTCTGGTATCATGTCTGAAAGGAAAAAGTACAAAAGACTGAGGAGGTCCTGGGGAGGCTCGGTATCATGGTTGTCTGAGGGGACCTCCCCACAGACCCCTGTCTTATGGGACACCTCCTCCTAAATGGCATCTGTCACTGGTGACATCCCAAGTGCCTCAGGGTTACACGCCACTCTCATGCAAGCTTCTAGTTATAGACGATAAGCAGGAACCAGGTGAAGATGCTAAGGAAGACTTATAATTCTTAAGGGACCAGGTTACACATTAAATCAGAAAAATGTGTCCAAAGTCCAACTTCTCTCATAGTTCCCTCCATGTCCCATAATTCCTTACTGTGCGCTTTACTCTGTGTGGCAGCACATCTTTCCAGTGTTACTTACGTTGATGTCCGACAATGCAATGTGCTGCCAGCAGTTTGAGGGAGGGCACCTCAAACAAGGCTTGGTGGAAGAGAAGCTCGCGCGCCGTGGGACGTTTGCTTGGGTCGATCTCCAGACATTTCTGTATAAATTCCTGTAGACAAGAGGTGAAACAGATCGTAGAGTTGTCACTACCCAGCGAGCGGCCATGGTCTTTATATATCCTCAACATTAGAGCAAGTATTTATGGACAGCAGATACATATTAAAAATCAGTAGCAGTATGTTATAACTCCACCTATCGAACCGAGCACCCAAAAACATTGTGTATGTATGTGGAGGTCACCAAACAAACTAGTACACTGAAGAAGGACAAATACACAAGTAGTTTAGTTGTCCATCACATAGAATGGCTGCCTTAATGGGCCACTGAATGCACTGTAAGTGCCCTTCGTGGTGTTACATTATTATCTATTCTTTTACACACTTTATTTTTATACAGTCTATTCTGCCCAGAGTGCAGCATGCGTTGTGTGAGGCTCTATGGGGGAGACTGTGATTGATAGCACAGGTTATGCTGCACTGACCAGCTTTCCTGTTTTATGTGAGTAACAGTCTTCCATGCCTGCACAGATGGAGAAGGTAACGGTTGATTTTTTTGTTTCTTGGGATCACTACATGAAGAAATAGCTCAGCCACAACCACTCTCTCTAATCCTAAGCTAGTCCACATAGCTCAAATTCAAGATTGTTAGAATACAAAAACTCAAATTACTTTCTGCCGGTAAGAAAAAAATAAACCCATTAAAATGTCTGTTCCCATCAAACTGGAAATATAAGTACTCTGATGAAAACCGAACCATTTACTTGGAGAACACATCTCTGCAACCTGATTGCAGTAATGGAGCAGACATGGAGCAGGCGTTCACACATATAAGCTCATTTTATTTCTTTTCTCTTTGATATTTCAAAAATGTTAAAAGTATTTCCATATTATGTGGTCCAAATTGTTCTGTACTAAGTGGCCCATAAAAGTAGTAATTCGGTGAATGACTTGTTCACATTTCTTGCGGCAGAATTTGAATTTATATATTTAATAAATCTATGTTTGACCTGCTGACTATTAATGTAAATGGACCATCTCAGTAATACAGCAGGGTGCAGCCTCACCCTCTGCAGTGGGTCCTCCAAGAACTGGATGGCGTTATTTATCGCTTCCTGTGGGACATACGATGATTCTCCATTACCCTGGATCTCTAGGACAGCCATCTGTGGAGAAGCAAGAGATATCAGGTGTAGATTGTAAGCTTTTCAGTGTAGGGACCTCTGCTGAACTTATGTATTGACTTCATTGTATTTACCATATCATTATATGATGACTATTGTACCCGATTTAATGTACTCCCCTAAGTAGCATTATGAAAAATGCTGACAATGCTTTTGTATACTCCTCATGGTACAGGATAGACTGGCATTGCCACTGAATGCATATACTTGGCCCTGTAGTATGTCCGAGTGGGAGGACGGCACTGTAATTCGCTGTGACCTGCTGGGACGTTGGACTTACCTCCAGGGCACACATCCCAAATGAGTAAATATCCACTGCTGTGGTAACATTGGTCACCTCTGTAACAAAAGAGAATTAACTTAAAAGGCCATCCCACTAAATGGCTCATTGAACAGAAAACCAGCCCCACTAACGGATGCCCATGGACTCCTACCTCCATATTCTGGGGCAAAGAAGTGAAGGTTCTTCTGTTCCTCTCTACAGGTCTTCACGTGATTGTTGATCGTGTCTGGAGCCACTGAGGAGAACACATTAGAGTTAGAAAGTATACCGTCTCGGTCCATGAGTGCGCCCATCTAGCTACAATTTAATCTAACACTTCAGTCATTAAGAGAAGACCTTCCTACTGCCCTAACCATCCTAGAGGGCTTAATATCGCAAATGGTGCCCAGCACAAAAAGTCTTCATTGACAAAGATAAAAAATAATGGAGTCTGGTATAAACACATTTGAATTCTATCTTCATTTGCAGGAGAAATCCCAATATATCAGCTAAGGACTATATAAGGAATGTCACATAAGAGCAGTCCACCCCAGTATATAGTGTACCACACACACACAGCTGGGGCAGTATCTTCCCCTGTGTAGTGCGACACACACACAGGTCCAAGGTTCGTCACCTCCCGCATAGAACAACAAACACTGGACATGGTCAGTACGCAGTGTAGGGTGACACACAGGCCGGAGATCATCCCATTCCGGTGTAGGGTGCCACACAGGCCTGAGATCATCCCATTCCGGTGTAGGGTGACACACAGGCCGGAGATCATCCCATTCTGGTGTAGGGTGACACACAGGCTGGAGATCAGCCCATTCTGATGTAGGGTGACACACAGGCTGGAGATCAGCCCATTCTGATGTAGGGTGACACACAGGCTGGAGATCAGCCCATTCCGATGTAGGGTGACACACAGGCCGGAGATCAGCCCATTCCGGTGTTGGGTGACACACAGGCCGGAGATCAACCCATTCTGGTGTTGGGTGACACACAGGCCGGAGATCAACCCATTCTGGTGTTGGGTGACACACAGGCCGGAGATCAACCCATTCTGGTGTTGGGTGACACACAGGCCGGAGATCAACCCATTCTGGTGTTGGGTGACACACAGGCCGGAGATCATCCCATTCTGGTGTTGGGTGAAACACAGGCCTGAGATCATCCCATTCTGGTGTTGGGTGACACACAGGCCTGAGATCATCCCATTCTGGTGTTGGGTGACACACAGGCCGGAGATCAACCCATTCTGGTGTTGGGTGCCACACAGGTCTGAGATCATCCCATTCTGGTGTTGGGTGACACACAGGCCGGAGATCATCCCATTCTGGTGTAGGGTGCCACACAGGCCTGAGATCATCCAATGCTCGGCCCAACCAAAGTCACCATGCTTAATCAGAGTGTGGATGTCTAGCAACTCCACATTTCCTCACTAATTTATCTCATATGTATTTGCCTAAAAGCAGCCTGTTTACAGCGGTGTGCTTCCAAGAGCTTTTGAAGATATATCTAGATTAGACAAGCGGCATAAAGAGTGAATCTGTGTTATAGGCAGACTATACAGAGGGCTACCGATCAGAATAAAGGCTGTCCAACCTAGTGGCTGAAATGCTGTTTATGTGAAAGACGTTGAGAAGCCACAAAGTGATATTTGCTGGTTCGGATTATAATTCATTGCATTTTGCGGATTTACAGTAAAAATGGAATAATCCCTGAATACAACACATAGCATTTGGAAGGAGATATCATATATCCCCAAAGTTCTCACTGAGTGATGATGGTGGGAATTCGGATCATGACCACTTGTGTAAACATAGCTAATAATGGTGGCATGTCAGTGAGAGAGATGGGGCACATGTACGCACCCCAACCGTGTAACAAAGAGGCATATAAACATATTCCATACAGTTACTGAAGAAGCTGCCAGACCAGGAGGTTAGTGGGACAATACACTAAAGACGTGTTGCTCTACTCAGCCTGTACAATGGGGAGATTACACGGGTTATGTTGCAGTCCGCGTCGGCCCCGATTCTCTGCAATCATTTTTTGGGATGCATCCTTTGGTAAACTAGATCTGATAATTTCTGGTGTGTGGTTTAGAAAGAAAGAAAATACAGTGTCATTCACTTCCAGATCATAACACGTGGGGAAAGACATCCGTGAAAGGAAAGGAAGCCCAAGTACCTGCATAGTATTACACGGGAGTATCATCCATAGATATCCGTGTGCATGCTATGAGGCTCGGGTTGTTGGGTGATGGAATGTCATGATCTCTTCATACACTTTGTTGGTAAACTGGCCTCATATCTGGTGTTACACGGGAGTAAGAACATCATCTTTGGGAGTGTTCATCTAAAAGTAGAGGAGATCTGGAAATGATCAATTATTCCACTACGAAATTCCAATAACAGCCAGTGTTCATGATATAAGGATGGCAAGTTATGTAGCTTTACTTGGAATTCTCTCAATTTACACAAAGAACAAATAAGCAATGGCATATGCCACCATCGGTCCTCACAACTCCGGCAACTTGTGTGGGCACTTGAGTAGTGAGAGGTGGCAGAGTGTGGGGAAGTACAAGCTTGGTTTATGCTCTAGAGGCACTTTCAGCCAAGCAAATCTAAGTAGAAAAGTAGAAATGTTGATTAATGTTCCCGGGAAGTAACAAGAAAGAGAGTGCCTCACTCTTTATGAAGAAAAATGGTCAAACTCATCACAAGGATTTTCTTACAAATTCAAACATGACTGAGCACCACGGATCAGTTCTACAATTCTCATATGGGGACAGTTCACATGAGCACTCCTCAAATTTAAGTTTACTCTGCATCCATCAATAAGTTGCATCATTTATGCACCAATCCAGAGTAAAGCATCATATTAGTGATTCTTGGTGCACCATCCCAAGATGATGGAAGATTTGAGGCAGCTTTCATCAACTGGTGTGGGAATTGAGCAGCCATTAAAGAGGAAAAGTCTGGACAGACCATGTTTGAGAAAAGACTTATGTACTAGGATTGAGTTTCTTGTTTTCAAAATGACCTTCTGGAACCAACCACGGTTGGGACAAGAACTATCACTTTGATGTCCGACTACCCCATCCTGTTGCTTGTCTCCTTGTTACTTGTCAGTATCAATGATTTGCCTGTGACCTCAACTCTAATGCCTGCCCCTAATGTAGGAATACACCTCAACAATCCAAAGGATAATTAGAAGTACAGTGGATATAAAAAGTCTACACACCCCTGTTAAAAATGTCAGGTTTCTGTGCTGTAAAAAAATGAGACAAAGGTAAATAATTTCAGAACTTTTTCCACCTTTAATGTGACCTAAACGGTACAACTCAATTGAAAAACAAACTGAAATCTTTAAGGTGGAGGGAAGAAAAAAAAAAAAAAACAAAGAAAGAAAGAAAGAAAGAAAGATAATGTGGTTGCATAAGTCTGCACACCCTCTTATAACTGATAACTGGGGATGTAGCTGTGTTCAGAATTAAGCAATCACATTCCAAATCGTGTTAAATAGGAGTCAGCATACACCTGCCATCATTTAAAGAAACATGCTCTGGTATTTGGAACTGTTCATAATTCCCTCTATCTTAACTAAGGCCCCAGTTCCAGCCCCAAAGCATGATGCTGCCACCACCATGCTTCACTGTGGGTATGGTGTTCTTTTGGTGATGTGCAGTGTTGTTTTTGAGCCAAACATATCTTTTGGAATTATGGCCAAAAAGTTCAACCTTGGTTTCATCAGACCAGAACACCTTTTCCCACATGCTTTTGGGAGACTTCAGATGTGTTGCAAAATGTAGCCCGGCTTGGATGTTTTTTTTCGTAAGAAAAGGCTTTCGTCTTGCCACTCTACCCCATAGCCCAGACATATGAAGAATACGGGAGATTGTTGTCACATGTACCACACAGCCAGTACTTGCCAGATATTCCTGCAGCTCCTTTAATGTTGCTGTAGGCCTCTTGGTAGCCTCCCAGACCAGTTTTCTTCTCGTCTTTTCATCAATTTTGGAGGGAGCTCCAGTTCTTGGTAATGTCACTGTTGTGCCATATTTTCTCCACTTGATGATGATGTCTTCACTGTGTTCCATGGTTTATCTAATGCCTTGGAAATTCTTTTGTACCCTTCCCATGACTGAGATCCCTCTGATGCTTTGGAAGCTCTCTGTGGACCATGGCTTTTGCTGTGGGATGTGACTAAGAAAATTTCAGGAAAGACCAACTAGAGCAGCTGAACTTTATTTGGGGTTAATCAGAGGCACTTGAAATGATGGCAGGTGTATGCTGACTCCTATTTAACACGATTTGGAATGCGATTGCTTAATTCTGAACACAGCTACATCCCCAGTTATAAGAGGGTGTGCAGACTTATTCAATTGAGTTGTACAGTTTATAGGTCACATTAAAGGTGGAAAAAGTTCTGAAATGATTTATCTTTGTCTCATTTTTTTACAGCACAAAAACCTGACATTTTAACAGGGGTGTGTAGACTTTTTATATCCACGGTACATGTGGTTCCAATGGTTGTGGAGTACAAACATAACATGGTCCAGTTCTGTGTACTGTAGGTTAAATTATTAACCACAGCATGGTGCATCTCTGGAGGAAAAATGGTTTAGAGGATTAAGTACTGATGGTTCTAGATCTGGAGTAGAAATGGGTTCAAAAGGACTAAATACTACAAGTTTCAGGTCTGGAAGAGCAACGGGCTAGCAGTAAGCACTGTGGTGGAACAATGGAAGCAAAGGACAAAGCACATTGGGTTCCAACTCTGGAGGAGCAATGGGTACAAAGAACTGATCACTATGTGAGTTCAGAGTCAAGTAGATGTGCTAAAGGTTATTAAGAAAATCAGTTTAGAGATCCCTTCCCCAAACTCGAGCATGGCCAAAGCAACTAGAAGCAAGCAGTGGAGTCAGGAAAGCTCCAGAAGTAAGGAGGGATAAAAGGCGGCTCCCAAACCACCCAGCACACACCCCAAGCTTCAGCCCACCCCATCGCCAGCAAGAAGCAGCAATGCAATGAGAGTGTGTGGAGACAAGACAAGCAAATCTATAGTAGAAACATGCACAGGAGAGAACTGGCTCCTACGTGCAATGGAGCCTAGAATGAGCAGCCTAAGGACACTGCCAGGGAGCAACTGCCCTACTCTGCAAGGCCAGGCCTTGGGAAATATAGCATACCCCTCAAGTGCAAAGCAAGCAGGCCAGGAACGTCACTCACCCATGTAACCGAGCAACTGGAGGAAAATAAACATCTCTTATTGAAGCAAACACACTGTATCTGACCAGGACTTAATGCATTAGATGACCTTTTTCCCATAGTTCAAACGGACGTTCTCCATCCTATCTGGGGTATCTCTCTTTCTTCTCCCTCTCCCCTGCATTATTCTGAGTTGTATCCATGTTTCTCCTCCCAATCGTGGGTTCTCTCCGTCTTCTTATCTCTCTTTTGCTTTCCTGTGCCAGGTCTTCTCTCTTGTCACTCTGCCTCAGACTGTCTCTTTCTTTTACTTCTTGGCTAAATCTAGTCTCTATCTTTCCAACCCACTGTTTCTCTCACTTCCCTACGCCTTCCTAGCCCTGGTCTATCCTCTCCATGCCTCAAGCCATATTTTATTTTGACTTCTCTCTCCTCCCAAACTATTGTCTCCAATTCACATTCTGGGTAGTCTCTTGTGCCTTCTTTGCCCAGTTTTTATCTATTTTTTTTGTATTCCAGCTCCCCAGCAGTCTCTCTTGCTTCTCTGGTTAGGTCCGGTCTCAATCCTCCCAAACTAGGCCTCGTCTGCCCATGTCATCTCTCTCTAAACTCACCAAGGTGTCCCCCTCCGCCACTCTAGCCCAGGCCCTCCCTTCAGACACACAAACACTAACACACTTTAGTCTCCTTGTTCCAAGATATTGCTCTCGCTCTTATGCATGGCTGCCAAAAGTTGCCTCTTTCTTTTGCCCGTTGCACACCTCAGCACTCTCCTTATTGCATGGTCCCACCCATAAGGTCCCTGGCTGTCTACAACTCCCCGGCCACAGCTCTCCACCTTGGCTTAGTTTTAGAGGTAATAATATAAAATATGTTTTTGCTTCATATATTAATAACCTCTCTCAAATTTGGAAAGAAGACTTTGCTCTGACAATTATTTTTTATCAACCATTTGGGAAGAGATCGTCAGATCTATTGAGCCGTTCCATGGGTGAGTGCAGAAGCAAAAAGGCACGTAACATGTTGCAGAGAGGGCAGCGCATGGGACGTGGTCCACAGAAACATCGCAATAACGGGCACATCACAGGAGCTGAAAATTCATCTCACCATTAGCAAAAATCCTATGAAAGACTGGTGTGGAAACAGAGCAGCCGAAGCAGGAGATAAAACAAGACAAGTCAATGAGTGGATGGAACAGCTGGGTCACAAATAGATGGACAGGGGTAAGGGTCAAATGTTACACACACACACACAATGGGACAAATCAAAGTATACATTGTAAAAAACCACACAGCCAGGTGCGGAGGCTTGTTATGAAACAGAGGACATGGCGGATCACATGCAGTGCGTCCCTGAGGTATACACTGGTGCCCTCACTGACCATCATACCCAAACTATTGTATACTGTACCACATCCCTCCGATATCATTAGGCTAAAAGGGGAGAAGACATATAGAGCTGAGATGGGAGAGCTGAGTATATGTTACGTATGCCAGTGGGTATGATGGGCAGAGGATAAAACACACATGAACCTTTGTGGCGACCCAACACACCGTCCCAAGTCTGTGTCCTTTAGTAATTTGCTCCTCATATACACAAGCCAAAAAGTCACAGCAACTTGTTCAACCAACCAAATATTCAAACAGACCACCATTAAGTGTCCTGAGTTCTTTGGCATTGATAATACTTGAATCGATAATATAATTTTGCTGAACAAGGAAACCACATCCAAGAAAGCCACTACAAATGTTGTTACCAACGGACACACAAACCAAAAAGGAAAGTCGTGTCTATGTTGTTGGGTCCTCAACCCATAATATAAATATAATCTACCTAAACCATGTACTTAACATATACTCTAACCAATCCGTATTCTCTTCTATCAGACTTGTATAATCTATGTATGCCAGTGCCCCCTTCCCAAATCATAACCATTGTACATCCTTCAGTTTACACATATCCTACAAGGCACAGACAGCACGCCTTCTCCAACCTCAACATGACGCAGTTCTTTGTGTATAATCAGCATGGCGCCATGCAAGTACCTATCAACCGTTTCCTTGTGAGATTGGAGCTGAAAACACGCTCTATTACTCATACCCTGAACACGGTCTCCGTATATTCAATAATATAATCATCATAAGTGGTTTCTCTTGAACTAAGTCCCTCCATCATTGTGTCTTGTACCCTCCGCTCATGAAATCATTTTGCTTAAAGATACCGAAACCTTTGCAACTTGTATACCAAACATATAAAGCTTACCATACCCACCCAATCCTGGGTCATCTGCTCACCATACCACAATGCCTAGACATACCAAGCAAGCCCCTCTAACTAAAGCCCTCTAACGTGTCAGCCTCTGCCCTTTATACAGCTAACTGCCGCGTAAACTCCTACCAAGCGCTACAACTAAAAGGATAGAGCCATGCCCACTACCCTGCTAATGACTAAAGAACTGTCCATCTCTTGGTTAACCACCAAGTTCTTCCCGTAACCATCGTAAAAGGCCAAGTTCCTCTCATAGGAAGATATAAATCTAGCAGGCGATATGACAAAGCCTGACATTACCTGCAAAAGGCCCACCTCCCACAAGTAGTGATGCTACAGACATTGGTCACACCATCAGGATCCTCGCCCTCTTACCAGATCCGATTTTGATGAGCCCATTGTGCTGGATAAAAATAGTGTCACAGGTTAGATTTCCGTGGATAATCGGGGGATCACAGGAATGTAGGTAACTAGGAAAGAGAATAAAGGGTCAGGACAAAGAACAATTCAAAGTAACAAATTAAGATGTACAATTGTGACTCGCATCAAATAAATGTAATGGAAGAGTGCAAGAGTCTGAATGTTAATGGAAACAGGGGGGGTTACCGGCAGAGTGCCAAAGATAAAGGCTTGATCTTGTTTAAATTTTAAAAAATTAAATTATTAACAATATTACTAGGGTCTCCAAAGGAAAATATGTCTCTCTGCAGACGTTTGAGCTTCTGAACCACTCACTGCCCCTCTGCTCAGAATAAACAAGATGTCTGGTTTATTGGAAGCAGGGGAGCGGCAACGAATGTTGCAGAAGCCGAGACATCTGGCTTTATGGGGCGAAGCAGAAGGGTGGAGAGTTGTCTAGAAGCTCAGACCTTAAGGTTATTGGGAGCATAGAAGGGAACTGGTCCAGAAGCTGAAATCTGATTGAGAGCAGAGAGAATGTGAGTGATCCAGAAGCTCAGAAGTTTGATTTATTGAGAGCGGTGACTGGTCCAGAAGCTCAGCTGTCTGGTTAATTGAGTGCGGAGACAGGGAGTGGTCCATAAGCTGATTGCTAGTTATTTGGGAGCAGAGAGGAGCTGAGTGGACCAGAAGCTCAAATGCCTGATTTATTAAGAGAAGGGAGCCGGTAAATAATCTAAAAGCTGAAACAACTAGTTTATTGGAAGCAGAGGGTAGGTGAATGATGCAGAAGCTGAAAAAGACGGGTTAAGTGGTCCAGAAGCACAAACGCCTGGTTTATTGTGGAGAGGCAGTGAGTGGTCAATAGGCAGAAGGGTTGTGGGTGGTCCAGAAGCACAAACGCCTGGTTTATTGTGGAGAGGCAGTGAGTGGTCAATAGGCAGAAGGGTTGTGGGTGGTCCAGAAGCACAAACGCCTGGTTTACCAGGAAAAGAAAGAGGAGGCGGGGGTTTTCTAGAAGCTCAGACATCTGGCTTACTGGGAGAAGAGACAGGAAGTGGTCCAGAAACTAAAGGGCGGGAAGTGGTTCAGAAGCTCAGACATCTGGTTTATTGAAAGCAGAGGAATGGGGAGTGGTCCAAAAGCTCAGATGCCTGAAATATTGGAAGCAGAGGGGACAGGAAGTGGTGCAGAAGCGGAGATGTCTGGTTTACCAGGAAAAGAAGTGGGTGTTAGGATGTCTAGAACCTCACGGGACGGGAAGTGGATCAGAAACTGAAGTCTGGTTTATTGAAAGCAGAGAGGCAGTGAGAGGCCCAAATTATTTTTTGTGAAGAGGGGCAGTGAGTGGGCAATAAGCAGGGGGGTGGAAAGTGGTTCAGAATACTAAACGTCTTGTTTATTGGAGGCAGAGGGGCGGCGAGTTTTTTTGGATGTACGGATTAGTGAGAGCACAGGAGCGGCAAGTTGTCCAGAAGCTCAGGCGTCTACTTTATTGGAAGAAGAGGGGCGGTGAGTGGACGCCTGATTTATTGTGAAGAGGGGTAGTGAGTGGTCAAGAATCCTGAATGTCTTATTTAATGAGAGCAGGAAGTGGTTTAGAAGCTCAGATGTTTCTGGTTTCTTGAAAGCAGAAGGACAGGAAATGGTCCAGAAGCTCAGACATCTGCTTTACTGGGAGCTGAGACAGGGAGTGGTCCAGAAGCTCAACCACCTGTTTTATTGCGACCAGAGGGGCGGTGAATGGTCCAGAAGCTCTCATTTCTAGTTTATTGAAAGCGGATGGGCAATGAGTGTACTCACAGTTATCAGATATGGTCCATTTTCAAAAGCTCATTCAATGATCATTGATATATTTGGGTAACATTTAGTCTTGTGTTCACAATAACATATTTGTGGAGCAGGCAAGGTAAGGAAGCCACAGCTCATGTCTAGAGGAGTCCACATTGGGCCTCTAGTTCTGGCTTGGAGCCCGAGAAGGTTTCTCTGCCATGTTTCTTTGTATGAAGCCATAGGGCAGGGGATTTGTGGCCTCACTGAAATTCGGTTTTCAGAATCTGACACTTCCCTCCCGTGCACACAGGAACACGGATAGGAACCGGAACACACACATGAAACATTTCAAAAATTCCCCTGGGCAGTGATCCTTCCAGAGTAGTTTTGGTAAAACAATCTAAGTGCATGATAACCTCAAGTGAGTGCTACGTTACCTGAGCGCAGACAGGATCTGCGTGCACCACCGCTTCCAAGCCTACAAAGAGAAACACAAAGAGAGGTCAGACAGAAGCTTCAGGAGGACAATCTCGGAAAGCAGCCCACGTATATGAGAAGTAAATAGGGAATGAGGAAAGGCAGAGAAGACGAACATAGGAGAGCGCAAAGCATTCAAGGAGATGGAAGAAAGAGGAGCAGGAAATAAGGAGGAAAAAACACATGATAAAGGACTGAAGAACAGCAGGAAAGAGGGAGGAGGAGCAAAGAAAAAAAAAAAAGACACGTAAATGAAAGTAAAAAGGTAAAAGGGGCAAAGGTAAAAAATGCAGTGCACATAGGTAAAGGGGAAAGAAGTATGTACAGAGTTAAAGGGGAAGTAAAGGAGCAGGGGCAGAGACCAGGCAGGTGTGGGGTGGGGTCTGGGGGGGAGAAGGGGCAGCAGAGACCAGGCAGGTGCAGGGATACTTTACCTTCTCATTCATAGTTTTGTGATTCTTCTTGGTCTTCTTCAGGAACTGTTTGAGGCTCCCGGAGGACATGTACTCCGTAATAAATATGACCTACAGAAACCAAAGAGCCGGTCACAGAAGGCACAGACTCAAAAGTGATTTGTTACACTGTGCAAGCGCACACTCGCCCTCGCTTTGTTCCGCGCACACTCGCCCTCGCTTTGTCCCGCGCACACTCGCCCTCGCTTTGTCCCGCGCACACTCGCCCTCGCTTTGTCCCGCGCACACTCGCCCTCGCTTTGTTCCGCGCACACTCGCCCTCGCTTTGTTCCGCGCACACTCGCCCTCGCTTTGTTCCGCGCACACTCGCCCTCGCTTTGTTCCGCGCACACTCGCCCTCGCTTTGTTCCGCGCACACTCGCCCTCGCTTTGTTCCGCGCACACTCGCCCTCGCTTTGTTCCGCGCACACTCGCCCTCGCTTTGTTCCGCGCACACTCGCCCTCGCTTTGTTCCGCGCACACTCGCCCCCGCTTTGTTTCGCACACTCGCCCTCGCTTTGTTTCGCACATTCGCCCTCGCTTTGTTTCGCACACTCGCCCTCGCTTTGTTCGCACACTCGCCCCCGCTTTGTTCGCACACTCGCCCTCGCTTTGTTCGCACACTCGCCCCCGCTTTGTTCGCACACTCACCCTCGCTTTGTTCGCACACTCACCCTCGCTTTGTTCGCACACTCACCCTCGCTTTGTTCGCACACTCACCCTCGCTTTGTTCCGCACACTCACCCTCGCTTTGTTCGCACACTCACCCTCGCTTTGTTCTCCTTGACATCAGCCCAGTACTTGTGAAACTTGACAATGTTCAGATGCTCCAGCTGTATTAGATTATCAAACACGGCCTTCACCTTCTCCTGTAGGCACGAGAAGACACAAATGTTATTGCACAGATGGCGATAGTGACCCTACAAGCAAAGGACATACCTGACCAAACCCAACATATAAAAGGGACAGCGGGAATTTATTCCTATTTCAGTTTAGTATGACATAAAGTGGAGAGAAGAGATCCATACGCACCTCCTGCAGCTTGAAATTCTTGCGTTCAGAAAACTGCACCTCATTCCAAACCACCTCCACACCCTCCTCCGTGTCCATGGCAAGATAGGCGCTGTCAATACCAGGAACATTGCGCTGGTTCACCTACAGACAAGGAAAACGTCAGTCATGGCATCCAAGCCCACAAGACCCACCTCATCTGCCCATTCTATCTACCTAAAATGGTCTTATGCTAATCCTAGGTATACAGTGTCCTACCATTTCACCTGGAGGACTGCTCTACTTACTAATCTTTGCCCATTACCCCTAAATATCCCACCCTTTATCAAGTGTAGCCATTTAATATTTACACTCAGACAGCTCAGTGGATAGAGCATCAGCCAAAGCCTGAAGATAATAAGACACAAAGTTCAGGATACTGCGCGTGGCACCTGGTCTCACTCTGTGTGATTTATAACGTTTACAGCCCTAAGTGTTAGCATGGAAGCCTGAAGACCAAGATATACACAAGATGCTCGAGCAGCTGCACGGTGCTGCCTTAAGTGGGTGGCAAGCTGTAACTACTGCACATGGCTGAGCATAAAGTGAGGTTTGGCCTTGTAACCAAAATGGCGCCCCAAAAGGTGCAGGAAGTCAGAGTAAGTATCATACTTGTTGTTTTGGTGACCTATTGATGTGAAGCTTATCAGTAATTTCTAATGTATTATTTCAAATGCCAACGACGATTTAAAAAGTTGCTGTGTATTGGGCATCCATTTCACAGCACAATCACCATCGACTGGCGCTGGATACAAACAATGCATACACGACATGGCATCTCCGTCCGGACATATAAATGGAAATTCTAGTGAATTAGATCCAGCCGTCTGTAGCCAAATGTACTGGGAGCTTCAGTCTTGTTAATTATGCAAAACGTGAGCAACAACAGACAGAGAATAAGAGAAAATAAACACCTACGTGACAGACCCTCCAGTACAAAGAGAGCCAAGGGAGTAAGGGGCGGCAGCAAGATGGGAACATGAAACCCAGGATCCTCTGCATTGGGCTGAGGCCGGCTGCAAGTGCAGGAGAAGCTGAGTCACAAGGAAGGCTGGGACGGAGGATGGCGAGACGCCAGGGAGGAATGCGTGGCAAGAGGCCAGCATAATGCATGCTCAGAGGGTGGCAAGAGGCCGGGCAAGACACATACTGAGAGGCCAGGATTTGGTCAAAGTAGGATATGCAGCTATATAGACAGGAAAGTGGTCAGAAGGAGACCAGACGATGACCGGCAGTGACACGATGGGGTGGGCAACAAAAGACCACAGCAAGCTTTCAGAAGGACGGGCAGTGACAGAGCCATGTTGAAAAGCTAGGAAGACAGTCCAGCAGTGGCTGCGGACTGAATCGGGTGACCAGGAAGGCCCCCCTCCCGTTTTCTAAACCCATGGGAACTTACACTAAATTAATAGAGAATCCATAAGGCCTACAAGGAACAGAGGACATAAGACGTCACACTGATGACAGTTTGTTTGGGAAAGATTCAGGATTTCCCCAGGGCAGGGCCCAATCCTCTCGCCCACCCACACATTTCTCTTCCTAACATATGGTTGCCGTCTTTATCCACGTTCTCTGCACCAACCACATTTTCTTTATGGTATATAAACTCGACAAGGGGCAAAATGTTCCCTAAAAGTAAATAAAAACAGTCGTTGCATATTATCTTTTATACCAAATTAAACTTCACTACAGAGGTTGATTTCCGCCAGCTCCTTCAGTCTATTACTTTAAGTGGGTGTGTCCTTGTAAAAGAATGATTTTTCCGTTATTGCAAGCTCTGGCACTTATAATAACACATTCCCATTGTGTGTGTGTATGCTTTGTGCAATGAAATTTAAGCAGGTTTTACCCAATATTGAGCCAAACCAAGGTGCATATAACCCAACAATAATACTTCACCTATGTAGCCTCGAGGCCAGGTTATATAAAAAGGGACAGAGACTGCTTGGCTATTGCCAGGAGAATTATTTCTCGAAGTATGGGGAAGGCCTCTTGACTGGAGGTGCCGAAGCCCATTTCAGCCCCAGAAGTATATCAAGAGGTTACAGGAAGTGTAACCTTGGGTTCCTGACTGGTTTATAGAGACTAGTCACCTTGACAAAATGTTTGGATGTTCTTTCCAGGCTCTCTAGACGCCATCATGGCTCACCTTGTGGACTCGTTACTGCACAGTGACCCATGGTCTTCATTGTCGTCTCTGTCTCACTAATATTTCGGTAGAAAAACTGAGCCAAAACTGAGAGCCAGTGTACAGCATGGAGGAGAAATGTTATGCGTGAAACTCTTCATCTGACAGTTAAAGATTAAGGCCGTAGTCAAGTTGTGACGATATAAAGGCATGAACTAAAGGAGGGAGATCTTTCAAGATATCAGGTGCCTGGTTATAATCCTCAGATGAAAAATGAGGATTTTAAAGTAGCTAAGAATGTTTTAGTGTCAGACCACAACCCCGAACACCTCCAAGGTTACACATGGGTTCCAACTTCAACAGCTACATGTTCCCAGGGTGAAGGCCCATTCCTGTTCATCCCAGGGAGGCCACTGTCATCGACACAGAGCCACCAGACATCTATTAGGAGTAAAGGTTTCATATTCTGCATGTGGGTCAAAAGACAGATAAAGCTGTATGTAAGGGGCGTAACAGTGGTAGTTGGGGCCATGTCTTCTCAGGGTCTCTCCCAGTGGTATGTATACAGCCTCAGAGATACAATCCTTGTTAGACTCCACATGACAGGGGCGTGGGTTTAGAGGTGTATGCTCCTTAAGCCACTTGAGGGCAGTGATACCCAGTTTACAGTACTTCTTCAGCCACTCTATTAATATTCCATGGTAAACTGTCCACTGACGTCACGTCATTAGCATATGCCAGAGACCCGGCATCTGCTAATGACGTGACGTCACATGCGCATCACGTTATTGGCCGGGTCAAGACGCAGCCGGAAGGAGCGGCTGCTGCAGATGTAAGGTAAGTGAGGGGAAAGGGAAAGGGACAGGAAGAGGTACTTAGAGGGGTAAAGTGAGGAGGGGGGTTTAGGTTGAGGATGGGGGGGGGGGGGAAAGAAAGATTACAGGGAAGGGAGAGGGAGAGGTTGAAGATGGGGGTGGGAAAGAGATACAGGGAAGGGAGAGGGGGAAGAGACACAGAGGAGAGAGAGGGGGGAAACAAGAAAGACACACAGAGGGCACAAGAGGGACACAGGGGGCAGCACATTTCCTACCCTCGGCTTATACTCGAGTCACTAAGTTTTCCCAGTATTTTGTGGTAAAATAGGTGCCTCGGCTTATACTCGGTCGGCTTATACTCAAGTATATACGGTAATTAATAATTAGTCATCAATAAAAAAAAAATAATAATAATTTATACTGCAATAAAAGTAATACATTTTTTTAACATGCACTTATATATCTGCCTTACTGATCATTCATGTACATTGCTTTTGGAACTATCACATATATAGTTGAGAGTACGAGTTGTTGCTAACGCTGGGGGCTCGCTATGCGAGTCGCGGCCCTCGCATAGCGAGGGCCGCGGCTTGCGCAGCGAGCCAAGGCCCTCGCGAAGCGAGGGCACTGCCCGAGGGTCTCAGTTGCTGGCATGGAGCGCCGTAGGCGCTCCATGCCAGCACCTGAGGACCTCGCAAAGCGAGGGCCGCAGTTGCTGGCATGGAGCGCCAAAGGCGCTCCATGCCAGCAACTGCGACCCTTGCAAACTTCACGTCGCAACCCAAACAGCACGACACACACATTACGACACTCGCAAACAACATACGACACACGTTCACACACATTACGGCCTCGCAACACTCGGACACAACTCGCGAACATTACAAAATGTAAAAGACAATACATACACACAGCACATACATAAAAACCTTACCTACACCAAGAGGGAGCACCCAGGACCTCAAAAATGCAACTTAGACCTCGATTTTACTCGAAATAAAAGAGTTTAGAGACTAAAAAAAAATCTAAGCGACAGAAAAAATGGCCGCCGAACAAAACGAAAACGAGGCTACAGCACTCTAAACTCGCAAAACACCACAAGAAATTTGCAAAACACCACAAGAAACTCGCAAAACGCCACAAACGACATACGGATATTCATACCACACAGTGCACACATTCAGCATGCTTACACAGCAGCTCCACACCACTAATGCTGCAGCAACATCAACACACATTGCCAGCTCTTCATCACAATGCTTCAAAATATGTACAGTATATTCATTTAGTAATGTATTACATATTTCATTATTATACACCAAACAGCATTAGCTACCTTACAATTTCATTGCCGTCATTTTTTGACGGGCAATTCGCTAGTTAATAATAATATTAAAAAAAAACATTTTACAAAGCACTTAAATATCTGGACTGCTTATAATTGCCTGACAGGGATAGGACCTTTATAGCACTTCAATACTTAAAGCACTTTCATATGTTATGACATGTGCTACATTTAAAGTGTTATAATGATTTTAATTATGAATATATTGATGATTATGCATTTATGTTTTACATCTATGCAAATTAAACATCCAAGTTTCAATCAATCACGAATTGAATACAAACATTAAAAATTATTTTCATGTTATTTCACAGATTACTCATCTCTGCACCTGACTAAAGACAGAGAGTGAATTCTCAAGGATTTTTTGCAAACAGCAATTTCACAGGTATATGATTTCATGATGCCCTTATTGTTTTGTATTGATGACAATTATTAATTAACCTATATTTATTTAGGGACTTATTCAATTACAATTTGCTAAATTGAATAGGTCTCTATATAAGGACATAGCATATTATTTTGACATAACATTTTAGTTAATGAACATCTATCCAAAACTAAGGTTTAAAAAAAAAAAAAAAGGTTACAGGCTTTACAGGATGTTAGAATCACTAAAACCGTAAATCAATATTCAATACCGCATTCTCAAGCATGAAAATCGGCACCATTAACTCGCAATCACGCAAAATCGGCAGTCATTTTGCGTTCGCGAATAGAAGCCGCACACCTAACAAGCAAAGTTTGCAAATCGGCAATGATTTTTTTTACGGTCGCGTATATAAGCCACACCGGTAACTAGCAAGCTCAAAAAATAAATAAATAAATTAAAAATAAATAAATAAATAAAAAAAAATAAAAAATTTGGAAAAAAGGTGCGGCGTATATTCGGACCAATACGGTATTCATTCTTTAATTAATGCTATTTACCTTTGGATTGAAAGTAGCTAGAAACAATATGTACAGTACAAAAAAACATTACTTCTTACGCCTGTATTTACAATTACAGAATACAATGGCGGACAATGGAGAAGACAGGATTGAACGCAAAAGAAGATTGGCAAGGGAAAGGAAGCAAAGGTGGAGAAATGCACAGTCACCCGAAACTTCCCAACGCTTTAGAGAAGAAGACCGACAGACACTTTTCAATAAAAAGAAAAAAAGGGGTAAGAAAGCACAAAGTGAGTGTGCTGGAGCTTCAAAGAAAAGAAAAAATGTAAACAAAAACATGTCTGTGAAATATTGCGTAATGATCCAATATTGCCTATTGACACCAACGTTCATACATATGACACTAATGTAGATATAGAAAGTTGTAGTGATATTTATGTTGAGGAAGCTCAGGATACTGCTGTCTTTACAGCACTAACAGTAGACACTCATTATTGTGGATTACTCAATGTTGTTTGTCAGTTTTGTGGGGCCTATCATTTTCTCAAGGAAAGATCAACTGACGGAGACTTCATTAGTTGCTATCAGAAAGGAAAGGTAAGACTTCCACAAACACACACATTTCCAGATTACTTAGAAACTATCATGAGCAATCCAACATTTCCAAATTATACCAATTAAAAAAAAAAAAAAACATAAGGTCTTATAAACAGTGCAATTTAATTTGCTTCAATGGGTGCTACATTAGGAGAAAATATCCCAGGACATGGTCCTTACTGTTTTAGAGTTCAAGGAAAAATTTACCACCGCACTTCACATTTACACCCACTAGAAGGAGAGCAAAGGAAATTTGCAGAGTTATATGTCTTAGATACAATGGAAGTTGTTGAACAAAGGATGACCCTTCCTGAAAATAAACAGTGTTTGCGCACTGTCTTTGAACAGCTGGATAAAATTATGGCCAACAACCCATACAGTCAAGAAGACAAACAATTAGCACAGCTTGAAAAAGAACAACAGGAACATGCTCAAAAGACATCAATTGACAATGCCAAAAGTAAATATGATTTTAAAAAGAGATCGCAACACTGATCAAAGACGGTATAATTTACCAACAGTAAATGAGGATGCCATGGTCTTTAAAAATGAAGATGGTGAACCACCTTTTCAGAGGGATATTAGAATATATCCATGCAATGAAGACCAAACTTTTATAAACATAAATATACTAAGTTATAATTTGGATCCAATGACATATCCCATTTTCTTTCCAAATGGTGAGCCAGGATGGGAACCAAAATTACAATTGCAAAGTTATCCCAATAGTAAAGTTTGTGTTAGATGCAATATTTCTATGCTGGAATATAAATTGGCACAAACTGCTATTCAGGATTATTTTAATCCTATATTATGTGGGGGTAAACTCACACAACAATGGATTATTGATTCCTATCTACAAGTTGAAGCTAATGATCGAAATTTTATAAAATTTCAACAAAATAAGCTTTGAATAGAACAATATTGTGGATTGGTGGATTATGTCACTGAATTGGCTACCAACAGAGACATTCCAGCTGGAAGAGCAATAATTTTGCCATCCACTTTCAAAGGATCTCCTCGCAATATGCGAGAAAGACATAATGATGCCATGGCTATTGTCACAAAATTTGGAAAAACAGATTTATTAATTACATTCACATGCAATACACAATGGCCAGAGATCAAGGGAAATTTGAATCTTGGACAAACTACTTCTGACCAACCAGATTTAGTGGCAAGAGTATTCAAAATCAAACTCAATTCATTAATATATGATATAACTAAAGCACAGTTATTTGGAAAATGTGTGGCTTTTGTTTATACCATTGAATAAAAAAAATAAAAAAAGAGGACTGCCACATGCACACATACGTTTAATCCTGCAGGAAAAAGATAAGTTGAATACTGCAGAGAGAGTGGATTCAGTAATTACTGCTGAATTGCCACATCCAGAAAAATAAAACTTTATGAAATTGTAACACACAGAATGATTCATGGGCCATGAGGAGATATCAATCCAAATTCACCATGTACAGAGAATTTCCAAAATTACAAATGCAAACTTATGCGAATTGTGATGGATACCCTTTCTATAAAAGAAGAGAAGGACAAACAGCTATTATCCGTGGACAAAAGTTGATAATAGATATGTTGTTCCATACAATCCACATTTGCTCATGAAGTACAATGCACACATAAATGTGGAAGCTTGCACTTCTATTAAATCCATCAAATATGTGTATAAATATATATGCAAAGGATATGATGCAGCAACTGTTGTGCAGGGTGCAGCAAACAAAAAGAAGAATCTAATTTTACATGACGAACTTTCTAATTATTTAGATGTTTGCTATGTCAGTGATCCGAAGCAATGTGGCGTCTTCTGAAATTTGAGATGCCTGATCGGTCACATGCTGTGTATTGATTAGCTGTACATTTGCCACAAAGTTAGTTTATTTGCTTTACTGCAGGCAATGAAAGAACTGCCTTAGCCCAAAGCGAACACAGAGAAACAACACTTACTTCTTGGTTTCAATTCAACTGCCAGGACACTCAGGCCAGACAATTTGTATACATTGAGATTCCATATCACTATGTATTTGTAAATTGTCTATGGCGACAACGAAAAAGAGAGACGCATAAAATTCTACCACAAATTTAAACCGTCAGTCCAAGAGACATTGAACTTTTCAGTTTAAGATTACTTCTTTTACATGTTCCCGGTGCACAAAGTTTGAACATTTACGCACAGTGAATGACACTGTTTATGATACTTTCCTATTAGCTGCAAGACATAAAAACTTCATAGCTGATGATACAGAATGACAGAGGTGTCTGGAAGAAGCAGCACTATGTCAAATGCCAAGGCAAATAAGAGAACAATTTGCGCTCATTTGCATCTTTTGCAATGTACCTGATGCATTTACTTTGTGGGAAACATTTAAATTAAATATGTCTGAAGACGTCTTGAAACGTTACAATGAGCCAATAGCACTGTTAAAAACTTTAATGGAAATTCAATAAATATTGCTTGCTCATGGATTAAATTGTGCAAGTTTTAATTTGGCTGATCCAGGACTTCTAGATGACATCAACTTTGAGGATTATGACACAGCTTCAAAAACAAAAAAAACATAAGAAAAACTGGCAACTTTAAATACTTTACAATTGCAAGCATTTAATGCAATCACAAATGCTACAGATGATGAAATGGTCATAGACCATTATTTCTATCTAGATGGCTCTGGTGGATCAGGAAAACTTATCTGTACAATTGTTTGAGGAGTTACATTCGAGCACAGGGTCAAATAGCAACGCTATTTGCAACAACTGGAATTGCCTCACTTTTGTTAGAAGGTGGCAGAACTGTGCATAGTGGATTTAAACTGCCAGCTCCTATTTTAGAAACATCAGTGTCAAATATTCGACTGAATTCTTTACAAGGAAAAAAATATAAAAAAAAAGTAAATTCATTATCATAGATAAGGCAACAATGATGTCATGTCATGCCTTGCAATGTATTGATAGATTATTAAAATAAGTGATGGATAATACATTTGCCATTTGGTGATGTTGTTAGGAGTAGATTTTGGGCAAACATTACCTGTTGTGCCACATGGAAATAGGACTGACATCATTGAAACATGTATCAAGACAAGTAAACTGTGGAAAACATTTACACACCTCAAATTAGAACTAAATATGAGATCTGAAGGCCAAAACGAATTCTATGATTGGCTCATTCAAATTGGAGAAGGAAAACATCCACAAATACAGGATTTACCAGATGATACTGTTGAAATTCCATCACAAATGGTTTGCAAGGAATCACTCATATCGGCAATATTTCTAAACACTCTGAATAACGACAATTACTCAGACATTGCAAACAAAGTGATATTAACTTCAAAAAAATATAGATGCCTTGAATCTAAATAACGGAATTTTAAAATTAATCAACGCACCCCAAAATAATTATTACAGTGCAGATTCAGTTCTGTCTGATGATAAAGACAGTGAATCAAATTCCAGTATAGAATTTATCAATTCTTTAACCCCATCTGGAATGCAAGCACATGTTGCAATTAAAAAAAAGGGGCAATTGTCATGCTATTGAGAAACATGAATCCAAAAAAAGGACTTTGTAATGGGACCAGATTAACTGTGCACGATTTAAAAGATCATTTTATACATTCAGAAATTATGACTGGGACCCATAAAGGTGAATGAGTTTTTATACCAAGAACTGACTTGGCGCCAAGTGAGAATGGTTTGCCTTTTGTCCTTCAAAAAGGAGACAATTTCCAGTTATCATGGCATTTGCCATGACCATCAATAAATCCCAAAGACAAACTTTTAAGTCTGTGGGTATTTTCTTTTGTTACAGGAACCAGATTTTTGCGCTTTTTCAAGGTGCACAAATACAGATGAGATTAGGGTTTCAATTGAAGACAACCCAAGTCAAGTTACAAAAAACATTGTGTACTAAAGTGGTTTCATTTCCAGGAAGAAATTTAAGGTCACTTGGCCTCTTTTTAGAGGACCACTATTTCACTTACAAAACTATATCTACAATTTTAGAAAATTATTATTACTTATTTATAACGCGCCAACATATTCCGTAGTGCTGTACATAAATTAAGTTTAGACAAAGATAAATACAGATTAACATTTAGCAAAGGAAGGAGGGCCCTGTCTTTGGGAATTCACCATGGACATTGGATTCCTAGCTCAAAGAACTTAGGATAGAAACTCGCAGACTTACAATCTAAGGTAACTATAGTAATAAAAAAACGGTGGTTACATCCCATAGACACAAATAAAAGTCTGCTGGGCTCTTTCAAAGGGAATCACTTTCATAAACAAAAAAAACAAAAAATGGACTGTCTTGGAAGTCACTTTCGCCAGGATTGGCCCCAAAAAACAGCTACCTTGCATTTTCTTACCTTTACGGTTTCAATTTTAATAAGTTTAATTCATGTTTGTAATGTTAAAATTCTGTTTGCAAAGGACAGAAAAGTTGATGCATTCTGTATAATTAAGGTTTAAAGTTAGTAGCAGCATCATCATTTGTTGAAAAATGAATC
Source organism: Discoglossus pictus (assembly GCA_027410445.1). Classification (NCBI taxonomy): domain Eukaryota; kingdom Metazoa; phylum Chordata; class Amphibia; order Anura; family Alytidae; genus Discoglossus; species Discoglossus pictus. Next base: position 453,810,087 of record CM050165.1, on the reverse strand, counting down.
CGATTGCCAGTTAATGGAGTCAGAAAGGAATTCATTTTTGTCACCAATTTCAAAAAATTTACAAAGTTTAAAAGTGCTTTTTTGGGGTTTGCCTTCAATATTCAAGATCACTATAGTTTAAAATAAATTCAGGTTAAATTTTATCATCTTAAGTTAATTTTTGCATTGTTAACATTGTATTTCACAAGGTTTGAAAAGTTCATTTATTGAATGTTAGTAAAGATTTAGATCAGTTGCAGCATAAACATTTGTTTATGATTCATCCAGGGAGTAATCTGATCGTCATTTAATGGGGTCAGGAAGGAATAATTTTTTTCCCCCCTTCGATACAATTGGCTAAGTTGCAATGGGGTTTTACTGGTTGCCTTCCCCTGGATTTAATACCCATGTGCTTTACCAGGAGTTTAAGTACAAGTTTTATGTTAATAAGTATTCTGTAATGGTTTAAAAGAATCATTTAGAGGAAATTCAGCAATTTTATGTTGGTATTGTTAAAAAAATTCATTCTACACTGTTTACAATAGAAGTTGCATATTAGATAACTTTATGTAATGGTTCACAATACGTATTCATACAAATGTCATGTATATTATTATTGCATACAGGACAATTAAAAAGTTTAATATTGTTTAACAGTTCATTGTTAAAAAAATAAAAACTTTATTATACATTTTTGTACTTTTTTGTAGTCTCAGTGAATTACATTTGGTCACAAACAGCATCTCCAGCTTTAAAATGTTATTGACCGTGATTTTTCGACGGGCGAGTCGCTAGTAAGTATATGTTTTATACACTCCTACAGTAATCCAATTTACCTGTGAGGTTTCCGAAAGGGCAACTTTAATTTAACTCCTTAGTGGTTTGAGGTAGTTGTAGCCTACAGTTAACTGCAATGGGAATAGTATTGCAGAAGGTTAGGTTTCAAGCTATGGTTGCTATAAGGATTGGTATCTTTTTGGTTTTAAAATGTTTTTATATTTATAACATGACCACCCAAAGGAGGCACGGGGGGGGGGGGGGGGGGGGAGACACGGGGAAGGGAGAGGGGGGGTGGGGGAAGAGACACGGGGAAGGGAGAGGGGGGGGGTGGGGGAAGAGACACGGGGAAGGGAGAGTGGGGGAAAGAAAGAGACACGGGGAAGGGAGAGTGGGGGGGAGAGAAACCGGGGAAGGGAGAGGGGGGGAAAGAAAGAGACACGGGGAAGGGAGAGTGGTGGAAAGAAAGAGACACGGGGAAGGGAGAGTGGTGGAAAGAAAGAGACACGGGGAAGGGAGAGTGGTGGAAAGAAAGAGACACGGGGAAGGGAGAGTGGTGGAAAGAAAGAGACACGGGGAAGGGAGAGTGGTGGAAAGAAAGAGACACGGGGAAGGGAGAGTGGTGGAAAGAAAGAGACACGGGGAAGGGAGAGGGGGGGAAGAGAAACCGGGGAAGGGAGAGGGGGGGGGGGGAGAGACACGGGGAAGGGAGAGGGGGGGGGAAGAGACACGGGGAAGGGAGAGGGGGGGGGGGGGAAGAGACACGGGGAAGGGAGGGGGGGGGAAGAGACACGGGGAAGGGGGGGGGGGAGACACGGGGAAGGGAGATGGGGGGGTTTACACGGGGAAGGGAGATGGGGGGGTTTACACGGGGAAGGGAGAGGGGGGGGAGAGACACGGGGAAGGGAGAGGGGGGGAAGAGACACGAGGAAGGGATAGTGGGGGAAAGAGACACAGGGAAGGGAGAGTGGGGGAAAGAGACACAGGGAAGGGAGAGTGGGGGAAAGAGACACAGGGAAGGGAGAGTGGGGGAAAGAGACACAGGGAAGGGAGAGTGGGGGAAAGAGACACGGGGAAGGGAGAGTGGGGGAAAGAGACACGGGGAAGGGAGAGTGGGGGAAAGAGACACGGGGAAGGGAGAGTGGGGGAAAGAAAGAGACACGGGGAAGGGAGAGGGGGAAGGGAGAGGGGGAAGGGAGAGGGGGGGGGAGAGAAACCGGGGAAGGGAGGGGGGGGAGAGAAACCGGGGAAGGGAGGGGGGGGGGGGAGAGAAACCGGGGAAGGGAGGGGGGGGGGGAGAGAAACCGGGAAAGGGAGGGGGGGGGGAGAGACACGGGGAAGGGAGGGGGGGGGAGAGACACGGGGAAGGGAGAGGGGTGGGGGAAGAGACACGGGGAAGGGAGAGGGGTGGGGGAAGAGACACGGGGAAGGGAGAGGGGTGGGGGAAGAGACACGGGGAAGGGAGAGTGGGGGGGAAGAGACACGGTGGAAGGGAGGGGGGGGGGAAGAGACACAGGGAAGGGAGGGGGGGGGAGAGACACGGGGAAGGGAGGGGGGTAGAGACACGGGGAAGGGAGGGGGGGAAAGAGACACGGGGAAGGGAGGGGGGGGAAAGAGACACGGGGAAGGGAGGGGGGGGAAAGAGACACGGGGAAGGGAGGGGGGGGAAAGAGACACGGGGAAGGGAGGGGGGGGAAAGAGACACGGGGAAGGGAGGGGGGGGAAAGAGACACGGGGAAGGGGGGGGGGGGAAAGAGACACGGGGAAGGGAGGGGGGGAAAGAGACACGGGAAAGGGAGGGGGGGGAAAGAGATACGGGGAAGGGAGGGGGGGGAAAGAGATACGGGGAAGGGAGGGGGGGGAAAGAGATACGGGGAAGGGAGGGGGGGGAAAGAGATACGGGGAAGGGAGGGGGGGGAAAGAGATACGGGGAAGGGAGGGGGGGGAAAGAGACACGGGGAAGGGAGAGGGGGGGAAAGACACGGGGAAGGGAGAGGGGGGGAAAGACACAGGGAAGGGAGAGGGGGGGAAAGACACGGGGAAGGGAGAGGGGGGGAAAGACACGGGGAAGGGAGAGGGGGGGAAAGACACGGGGAAGGGAGAGGGGGGGAAAGACACGGGGAAGGGAGAGGGGGGGAAAGACACGGGGAAGGGAGAGGGGGGGAAAGACACGGGGAAGGGAGAGGGGGGGAAAGACACGGGGAAGGGAGAGGGGGGGAAAGACACGGGGAAGGGAGAGGGGGGGAAAGACACGGGGAAGGGAGAGGGGGGGAAAGACACGGGGAAGGGAGAGGGGGGGAAAGACACGGGGAAGGGAGAGGGGGGAAAGACACGGGGAAGGGAGAGGGGGGGAAAGACACGGGGAAGGGAGAGGGGGGGAAAGAAACGGGGAAGGGAGAGGGGGGGAAAGAAACGGGGAAGGGAGAGGGGGGGAAAGACACGGGGAAGGGAGAGGGGGGGAAAGACACGGGGAAGGGAGAGGGGGGGGATACACGGGGAAGGGAGAGGGGGGGGATACACGGGGAAGGGAGAGGGGGGGGAAGACACGGGGAAGGGAGAGAGGGGGAAAGACACGGGGAAGAGAGGGGGGGGGAAGAGACACGGGGAAGGGAGAGGGAGGGGAAGAGACACGGGGAAGGGAGAGGGAGGGGAAGAGACACGGGGAAGGGAGGGGAAGAGACACGGGGAAGGGAGGGGAAGAGACACGGGGAAGGGAGGGGAAGAGACACGGGGAAGGGAGGGGAAGAGACACGGGGAAGGGAGGGGAAGAGACACGGGGAAGGGAGGGGAAGAGACACGGGGAAGGGAGGGGGGGAGAGACACGGGGAAGGGAGGGGGGGAGAGACACGGGGAAGGGAGGGGGGGAGAGACACGGGGAAGGGAGGGGGGGAGAGACACGGGGAAGGGAGGGGGGAAGAGACACAGGGGAGGGAGAGGGGGGGGGAAGAGACACAGGGGAGGGAGAGGGGGGGAGAGACACAGGGAAGGGAGGGGGGTGAAGAGACACAGGGAAGGGAGGGGGGTGAAGAGACACAGGGAAGGGAGGGGGAAAAGAGACACAGGGGAGGGAGAGGGGGGAAAAGAGACACAGGGGAGGGAGACAAGGGAAAAGAGACACAGGGGAGGGAGAGTGGGGAAAAGAGACACAGGGGAGGGAGAGGGGGGAAAAGGGACACAGGGGAGGGAGAGGGGGGAAAAGAGACACAGGGGAGGGAGAGGGGGGAAAAGAGACACAGGGAAGGGAGGGGGGGGGGGGAAGAGACACAGGGGAGTGTCCCCGACATGATCAATCCTGGCCTGCAGTCCCTTCTCTAGTGTCCCAGAAGTCAATCTTGACAAACAGACTTATACATTTTAACTCAATAAATGAAAAAAAACACAAAATGAAGACCCAATAAATGAAATTGACACCAATGAAGACCCATAACATGGCTACCATAAACAAGATGGAAGACAGTTAAACATGACACATAACAATATCTGTATAATATAATATAATATAACGGTCACCCACAAACATTGGTAATAAAATTATCCATCCTGGGCAAACATAGCAAACACGGTCTGTGTATTCAGGGGTTTGGGCATTATTCTTGGTGGGAAAGGGAAGGAGCGGTGTTCTGGTACCCGATTCCACTCAAGGTCCACAACTGTCCATAGTCCCCCAAAAGCCCAGTGGGCCTTTCTGGGCATCATACAACACTCCAAGGCTCTCAGTGATGCTCTCCTATACTCTAAAACTGTACATACGGGTAAAACTTCTCCTGGCTGGTACCATCAACACTATAAATGACTGTAGTACCCAGAGCCTCTCGCTTAAGCTACAACCTTCAAAATTCAATGTAAAAAGCCCCAGAGTACTGGTGGTCCTACAAACTCTCCCATTTACAGGACTAGCACCTACCACAACACAAGAAATGGGAGGACCCAGTTATTACCACACTTAGGGACAAGTGTCATACTTAGAGGCACTGGAACACATCCACAACAACGGAGCACAGCTACACCTTCCTGATGAGGCCCAGGAGAGGTCAAAACACACTGTATGAGGATAACGGCCAGGACATGACGGCAGTGCCCCCCATCACTAAGCAAACCAGCACTCTCTTTATAGGTCTCTGCAAAAAGACTTCAACGATATACCGCAAGCCAAATAAAAATTCACCTCTTCACGCCTTTTCTGCCAACGGCCACATGGAGACTCCTCCAGGATTTCCGACTCATCCTCACTCTCCTCCTCTTCCTCCTCGTGAGCCGGAACTGGTGGTGCACTCACTGGAGGGGACATGGAGACCACTCCGGACACAGAGGAGCTGACGTTCTCCAGTTTGGGGTCAGAGCCTGCACTGGGGGCTGTCTTTCCATCCCCTTCCGACATTGTCCAAGAAAAGTGAGTGAGGGGTTAAAGAAGACACCTGAAAAAATGGCAAAATAGACCCAAATAAGCAATTGGAATGTGGCACTTTATACATAAGCTCTAGGCCCTCTTCTCCCGTCTCTCATCTCCAGAACCCTCAGCCCTCTCCCTTCCCTCCTGTGACTATCCCCAGAACCCCTTGGCTCTCTCCCCTCCTCCTGTCACTATCATCTCCAGAACCACTTGGCTCTCGCCCCTGTCACTATCATCTCAATCCCTAGGACCCATCAGGCCTCTCCCCTCCTCTGTCACTATCCCTAGGACCCCTCAGGCCTCTCCCCTCCTCCTGTCACTATCCCTAGGACACCTCAGGCCTCTCCCCTCCTCTGTCACTATCCATAGGACCCCTCAGGCCTCTCCCCTCCTCCTGTCACTATCCCTAGGACACCTCCGGCCTCTCCTCCTGACACTATCCCTAGGACACCTCCGGCCTCTCCTCCTGACACTATCCCTAGGACACCTCAGGCCTCTCCTCCTGTCACTATCCCTGGGACACCTCCGGCCTCTCCCCTCCTCCTGTCACTATCCCTGGGACACCTCAGGCCTCTCCCCTCCTCCTGTCACTATCCCTAGGACACCTCAGGCCTCTCCCCTCCTCCTGTCACTATCCCTAGGACTCCTCAGGCCTCTCCCCTCCTGTCACTATCCCTAGGACACCTCCGGCCTCTCCCCTCCTCCTGTCACTATCCCTAGGACACCTCAGGCCTCTCCCCTCCTCCTGTCACTATCCCTAGGACACCTCAGGCCTCTCCCCTCCTCCTGTCACTATCCCTAGGACCCCTCAAGCCTCTCCCCTCCTCCTGTCACTATCCCTAGGATCCCTCAGGACTCACCCCTCCTCCTGTCACTATCCCTAGGATCCCTCAGGCCTCTCCCCTCCTCCTGTCACTATCCCTAGGATCCCTCAGGCCTCTCCCCTCCTGCTGTCACTATCCATAGGACCCCTCAGGCCTCTCCCCTCCTGCTGTCACTATCCATAGGACCCCTCAGGCCTCTCCCCTCCTCCTGTGAGTATCCCTAGGACACCTCAGGCCTCTCCCCTCCGGCTGTCACTATCCCTAGGACCCCCTCAGGCCTCTCCCCTCCTCCTGTCGCTATCCCTAGGACACCTCAGGCCTCTCCCCTCCTGCTGTCACTATCCATAGGACCCCTCAGGCCTCTTCCCTCCTCCTGTCACTATCCATAGGATCCCTCAGGCCTCTCCCCTCCTCTGTCACTATCCCTAGGACCCCCTCAGGCCTCTCCCCTCCTCCTGTCACTATCCCTAGGACCCCTCAGGCCTCTCCCCTCCTGCTGTCACTATCCATAGGACCCCTCAGGCCTCTTCCCTCCTCCTGTCACTATCCATAGGACCCCTCAAGCCTCTCCCCTCATCTGTCACTATCCCTAGGACCCCTCAGGCCTCTCCCCTCCTCCTGTCACTATCCCTAGGACACCTCAGGCCTCTCCCCTCCTCCTGTCACTATCCCTAGGACCCCTCAGGCCTCTCCCCTCCTCTGTCACTATCCCTAGGACCCCTCAGGCCTCTCCCCTCCTCTGTCACTATCCCTAGGACACCTCAGGCCTCTCCTCTCCTCCTGTCACTATCCCTAGGACACCTCAGGCCTCTCCTCCTGTCACTATCCCTGGGACACCTCCGGCCTCTCCCCTCCTCCTGTCACTATCCCTGGGACACCTCAGGCCTCTCCCCTCCTCCTGTCACTATCCCTAGGACACCTCAGGCCTCTCCCCTCCTCCTGTCACTATCCCTAGGACCCCTCAAGCCTCTCCCCTCCTCCTGTCACTATCCCTAGGACCCCTCAGGTCTCGCCCCTCCTCCTGTCACTATCCCTGGGACACCTCAGGCCTCTCCCCTCCTCCTGTCACTATCCCTAGGACACCTCAGGCCTCTCCCCTCCTCCTGTCACTATCCCTAGGACCCCTCAGGTCTCGCCCCTCCTCCTGTCACTATCCCTAGGACACCTCAGGCCTCTCCCCTCCTCCTGTCACTATCCCTAGGACACCTCCGGCCTCTCCCCTCCTCCTGTCACTATCCCTAGGACCCCTCCGGCCTCTCCTCCTGTCACTATCCCTAGGACACCTCCGGCCTCTCCCCTCCTCCTGTCACTATCCCTAGGACACCTCAGGCCTCTCCCCTCCTCCTGTCACTATCCCTAGGACACCTCAGGCCTCTCCCCTCCTCCTGTCACTATCCCTAGGACCCCTCAAGCCTCTCCCCTCCTCCTGTCACTATCCCTAGGATCCCTCAGGCCTCACCCCTCCTCCTGTCACTATCCCTAGGATCCCTCAGGCCTCTCCCCTCCTCCTGTCACTATCCCTAGGATCCCTCAGGCCTCTCCCCTCCGGCTGTCACTATCCCTAGGACCCCCTCAGGCCTCTCCCCTCCTCCTGTCGCTATCCCTAGGACCCCTCAGGCCTCTCCCCTCCTGCTGTCACTATCCATAGGACCCCTCAGGCCTCTTCCCTCCTCCTGTCACTATCCATAGGATCCCTCAGGCCTCTCCCCTCCTCTGTCACTATCCCTAGGACCCCCTCAGGCCTCTCCCCTCCTCCTGTCACTATCCCTAGGACCCCTCAGGCCTCTCCCCTCCTGCTGTCACTATCCATAGGACCCCTCAGGCCTCTTCCCTCCTCCTGTCACTATCCATAGGACCCCTCAAGCCTCTCCCCTCATCTGTCACTATCCCTAGGACCCCTCAGGCCTCTCCCCTCCTCCTGTCACTATCCCTAGGACACCTCAGGCCTCTCCCCTCCTCCTGTCACTATCCCTAGGACCCCTCAGGCCTCTCCCCTCCTCTGTCACTATCCCTAGGACACCTCAGGCCTCTCCCCTCCTCCTGTCACTATCCCTAGGACACCTCAGGCCTCTCCCCTCCTCTGTCACTATCCCTAGGACCCCTCAGGCCTCTCCCCTCCTCCTGTCACTATCCCTAGGACACCTCCGGCCTCTCCCCTCCTCCTGTCACTAGCCATAGGACCCCTCAGGCCTCTCCCCTCCTCTGTCACTATCCCTAGGACACCTCCGGCCTCTCCCCTCCTCCTGTCACTATCCCTAGGACACCTCAGGCCTCTCCCCTCCTCCTGTCACTATCCCTAGGACCCCTCCGGCCTCTCCCCTCCTCCTGTCACTATCCCTAGGACCCCTCCGGCCTCTCCCCTCCTCCTGTCACTATCCCTAGGACCCCTCCGGCCTCTCCCCTCCTCCTGTCACTATCCCTAGGACACCTCAGGCCTCTCCCCTCCTCCTGTCACTATCCCTAGGACACCTCAGGCCTCTCCCCTCCTCCTGTCACTATCCCTAGGACCCCTCAGGCCTCTCCCCTCCTCCTGTCACTATCCCTAGGATCACTCGGGCCTCTCCCGGAGCCCCTCGGTACTCTCCCCTCCTCTGTCACTATCCCTAGGACACCTCAGGCCTCTCCCCTCCTCCTGTCACTATCCCTAGGACACCTCAGGCCTCTCCTCTCCTCCTGTCACTATCCCTAGGACACCTCAGGCCTCTCCCCTCCTCCTGTCACTTTCCCTAGGACACCTCAGGCCTCTCCCCTCCTCCTGTCACTATCCCTAGGACACCTCAGGCCTCTCCCCTCCTCCTGTCACTATCCCTAGGACCCCTCAGGCCTCTCCCATCCTCCTGTCACTATCCCTAGGATCACTCGGGCCTCTCCCGGAGCCCCTCGGTACTCTCCCCTCCTCTGTCACTATCCCTAGGACACCTCAGGCCTCTCCCCTCCTGCTGTCACTATCCATAGGACGCCTCAGGCCTCTCCCCTCCTCCTGTCACTATCCCTAGGACACCTCAGGCCTCTCCCCTCCTGCTGTCACTATCCATAGGACGCCTCAGGCCTCTACCCTCCTCCTGTCACTATCCCTAGGACCCCTCAGGCCTCTCCCCTCCTCCTGTCACTATCCCTAGGACCCCCCAGGCCTCTCCCCTCCTCCTGTCACTATCCCTAGGACACCTCAGGCCTCTCCCCTCCTCCTGTCACTATCCCTAGGACACCTCAGGCATCTCCCCTCCTCCTGTCACTATCCCTAGGACACCTCAGGCCTCTCCCCTCCTCCTGTCACTATCCCTAGGACACCTCAGGCCTCTCCCCTCCTGCTGTCACTATCCATAGGACACCTCAGGCCTCTCCCCTCCTCCTGTCACTATCCCTAGGACACCTCAGGCCTCTCCCCTCCTGCTGTCACTATCCATAGGACGCCTCAGGCCTCTCCCCTCCTCCTGTCACTATCCCTAGGACCCCTCAGGCCTCTCCCCTCCTCCTGTCACTATCCCTAGGACCCCCCAGGCCTCTCCCCTCCTCCTGTCACTATCCCTAGGACACCTCAGGCCTCTCCCCTCCTCCTGTCACTATCCCTAGGACACCTCAGGCATCTCCCCTCCTCCTGTCACTATCCCTAGGACACCTCAGGCCTCTCCCCTCCTCCTGTCACTATCCCTAGGACACCTCCGGTCTCTCCCCTCCTCCTGTCACTATCCCTAGGACACCTCCGGGCCTCTCCCCTCCTCCTGTCACTATCCCTAGGACCCCTCCGGCCTCTCCTCCTGTCACTATCCCTAGGACACCTCAGGCCTCTCCCCTCCTCCTGTCACTATCCCTAGGACACCTCCGGCCTCTCCCCTCCTCCTGTCACTATCCCTAGGACACCTCAGGCCTCTCCCCTCCTCCTGTCACTATCCCTAGGACACCTCAGGCCTCTCCCCTCCTCCTGTCACTATCCCTAGGACACCTCAGGCATCTCCCCTCCTCCTGTCACTATCCCTAGGACACCTCAGGCCTCTCCCCTCCTCCTGTCACTATCCCTAGGACCCCTCAGGTCTCGCCCCTCCTCCTGTCACTATCCCTAGGACACCTCAGGCCTCTCCCCTCCTCCTGTCACTATCCCTAGGACACCTCAGGTCTCGCCCCTCCTCCTGTCACTATCCCTAGGACACCTCAGGCCTCTCCCCTCCTGCTTTCACTATCCCTAGGACACCTCCGGCCTCTCCTCCTGACACTATCCCTAGGACCCCCTCAGGCCTCTCCCCTCCTCCTGTCACTATCCCTAGGACCCCTCAGGTCTCGCCCCTCCTCCTGTCACTATCCCTAGGACACCTCAGGCCTCTCCCCTCCTCCTGTCACTATCCCTAGGACACCTCAGGTCTCGCCCCTCCTCCTGTCACTATCCCTAGGACACCTCAGGCCTCTCCCCTCCTGCTTTCACTATCCCTAGGACACCTCAGGCCTCTCCCCTCCTGCTTTCACTATCCCTAGGACACCTCCGGCCTCTCCTCCTGACACTATCCCTAGGACACCTCAGGCCTCTCCTCCTGTCACTATCCCTAGGACCCCTCAGGTCTCGCCCCTCCTCCTGTCACTATCCCTAGGACACCTCAGGCCTCTCCCCTCCTCCTGTCACTATCCCTAGGACACCTCAGGTCTCGCCCCTCCTCCTGTCACTATCCCTAGGACCCCTCAGGCCTCTCCCCTCCTGCTTTCACTATCCCTAGGACCCCTCAGGCCTCTCCCCTCCTCCTGTCACTATCCCTAGGACCCCTCAGGCCTCTCCTCCTGTCACTATCCCTAGGATCACTCGGGCCTCTCCCGGAGCCCCTCGGTCCTCTCCCCTCCTCTGTCACTATATCCCTTTTGTCTCGCCCTATACAAGGTCTCTTAGTGATGTTTCCTGCTACCTCGATCTCTGAGAGTCGGCTGTCTATGTTATGTTTCCTCGGGCCTCTTCCGCTCCTAGACGGAAGTGACGTCAGTAACCTGTCACAGGCCTACTCTCACAATACACTGCATTACTATCACAGCACCCACCGGACCTCACGTCAGATATCCGCCGGGTTCCAACAATTCCGGAAGTGAAGCCGGCCCAGCCTCCGCCTGCCTAACCAATCAAAGCGCGCTGGTCAGCTCCAGCTTAACGCTGATTGGATACATTCAGACACCGCCCTGTTCTGTGACACATTCCAGGCTTCCATACAGCGTCATGTACAAGGCGGGGCTTTCAGACCATAAAAACTCCGCCCTAAGCTGTCAATCACAGAAGCACACCCACCAACCTGCGGGCGGGACTCTAGGAGGTTATATCTGATTGGATGAACAGGCCGTCAGTCTGAATACCCAAGCGTCATAATCATGACATCAGAGCGCATATATGGGAATACCTTATATACAGATCTATATACATGTATATATGGGAATACCTTATATACAGATATATATACATATATATGGGAATACATTATATATAGATCTATATACATATATATATGGGAATACATTATACCTTATATACAGATCTATATATATATATACAGTATATGGGAATACCTTATATACAGATCTCTCTCTATATATATATATGTGGGAATACCTTATATACAGATCTATATACATATATATATGGGAATACATTATACCTTATATACAGATCTATATATATATATGGGAATACCTTATATACAGATCTATATATATATATACAGTATATGGGAATACCTTATATACAGATCTATATACATATATATGGGAATACCTTATATATAGATCTATATACATATATATATGGGAATACCTTATATACAGATCTATATATATATATGGGAATACCTTATATACAGATCTATATATATATATACAGTATATGGGAATACCTTATATACAGATCTATATACATATATATGGGAATACCTTATATATAGATCTATATACATATATATATGGGAATACCTTATATACAGATCTATGGTGCTCATTGCAGCCCTGCAACTGCGGGCCTCGCTTTGCCTGGGCTGCAAAATTTTAAAATTGCGTGGCCAACATCGCAAACGTGACCAACATTCGTAAGATCCACAACTATATATGCGATTATCGATAGTTTGTAGCGCGCCAACATATTCTGTAGCGCTATACATACGTTGTGATCAAGACAAAACAATACAAACATTACAAAGATGGCGGGCCCTGTCTGTGAGCTTAGAATCCGGTGTCCATAGAGCTTTCCCCAAAGCCCCGCGCAGGATTAAAAACATTTGCAGATTTACAATCTAAAGGTTTGGGGTGTGGTACAGGAGGGTGGAAAACGCAGTGTGCGGGTTAAGGAGGGACGTTATAGGCTTCTTTAAACAGGTGTGTTATTAGTGAGGTTTTGAAGGATTTGAAGCAGAAGGATAATTTGGAGCGAGGCAAGGAGTCCAGAGAATAGGGGCAGCACGGGAAAAGTCCTGAAGGCGGGAGTGAGAGGAGGTGATGAAAGAAGGACATTAGCAGAACAAAGAGGGCAGTGGGGGGATATTTGGAGATGAGACAAGAGATATAAGGGGGTGCTGTTATGCCCAGGGTCTGACTGGACTGTTTTATACAGTGGTATGGACAGGGACGGCAAGAATTTACCCTGTTTATGGTTATACTGTAGATATTTATTTATTACTATGGTTATGCATATTTGGTTGCTTATTTTTTTTAAATGACATATAAATTGTATGTATTTTGATTGTGTTACAGTGTGGTTGTCTAGTGATGACTGCCCCCCCCCCCCCCCCAAAAAAAAAAGCCTGGTCTCATCAGATGTATGGGCAGCCTATTATTCAGGGATGGGGCTTACTGTGATTGGCCAGCCTGTGTGCCAGAAAAAGGACAAGTAATAAAGGTATGGCAGTTGTGTCTGGACTTACATAAAACAAGACGTAGGTGTCATTCTGTGCATTAATCCTAATTCTAAGGGATTATATGGTGTTCCTGAAATCCTGGTCTGTGGAAGTAAGCTCCTGGGAGCGGTTCCTGTCCATCTTCTGCTATCAGAGGTGTACAAGGACCGCACAATTCTGCTGGATAGGTTTGAAAAAGGTTCTTACCAAGTCCAATTAAACTAGCAGATCATGACAATTGGCTGACAGTTGTGGGATATAGTAAGATGGCAATTTACAAGGACATGATGGAGCTGAGACGAGAAGAAATGCTTTCACATTTAAGCATGGATCAGCAAAGGACTGTCCTGGGACAGTGGGAGAGGAGAGGGGTATGCAATGGCCCTTTCCCAGTTCCTGTGGATGGGGAATGCTTATCCCCAGTGGAGACAGGACCTTTTCTTGTTCTTGAAATGGACTGTCAAGAAACGGCGCTTCTAAACCAATGGATGCCGTTTCTAAGAATATGGCCAGGTCACAAGCTAATTGAATGGCTGGAGGACCTGGTGGTGCAGGAAAGTGACTTAGAGGACCAGTATGCAGCCTGGATGGGAGAGGTTGAAATCCCTAGTGTGGATCTCTATTTGTCAGTAGGGCTGAAGGAGGCACTCAGGGAGCAGGCATATGGCCCTCTGAATTGTGGGGTGGGCACTGCACAGCGTACAATGGATGTGCTCAAGAGATGTTGTAACTCTCTGGGGGTGGGCCAATGGTCGATAAGGCGTTTTCACTGATGCCATTGATCCAGGAGGAATTACAACTGGAAGCAGGCTATCTGGCCCTACGGGATGAAGTATCCCTAGAGGGGTTTTGGCCACCTAGTTTGTAGGGGTCCTGCCAGTCAGGCATGGAGGAGAGCCACCTTCGAGAGACAAAAGGGGCCCAGCTAATTTTTTCCACATCTGAGTCAGAGGGAAATGGTTTTGGCCTTGAGACAACAGTGGACTTCCCTTAGAGGACCATAAAAATTGTCAAGAGGTCTGGGGGAGGGTGGCATGGATTGTGGGAAGAATTCTGACCTCATGAATGTTGAAATTAGCAAAGCTGCCTTGACCTGGAGCAAGAAGAACTAGTCCCTAGCTTTAGCGGGCTGAGCCTCGTCCAGTTAGAGGCATGGGGACAGGGCCTAACCACAGAAGTGCCGGGCCCATGGGAAGACCTGGGAGGAAATCTACCCTGCTCCTATAGTAAGGGAAGAACCAAATGAGCACTGGGCCCTACCAATGGACTGTAAGCTTAGTGGAGAGGTTCCTTGGATATCCATTGTCCAGGAGCCAGCCACAGACCCTGGAGCAGACACGGCAAGCAGCCATGCTCTTCAGACTGTGCAGGAGGCAGTAACAGCCGGTACTCAAGGACTGCCTGTATCCACATGCCAGGCAGAATTAGATGCAGAGAGCCAGCAGATTCTGCCCAAGGATCCAGGAATTAAAGATCCAGAAGGAGGTGAGAGCTGTGCCCAGATGGTGGTTTTAGAAGAAGGGGACTAGGTGTCAGTGAGCACAAGGCAGCCCCAAGGAGTGAAAACATGGCCATCATGAACAGTGCAGACTGGCATATCCAGCAGGTACAGTCCTTACTGGAAATATTGTTTTATTGGGTCCCCCAGAAAAGGGGGAAAGGGGCATTGGCCCTGGATTTTGGGGAATGGGGTGGTGATAAAATCTGTTGAGCAGTCACCTGAACTGGTTACCCCCAGGGAACTGTTTGGATTGGGGAACCAAAAAGCCCAATGGATACCTCAGAACTCAAGTACTAGTCAGGGGAGGGAGGAGATCTGGGGAAGGGGGTTTTGGCCCAGGACTACCCCATGATTCACGCCTGGATGGGCCACATTTCATGGACTGGCAAAGAGGGTACCCTAGGGTGTGGTTTGTTCCCTGTCCCCACTGCATTGACTCATTTTTATTCCTCCAACATTGGGAAGGAGGGAGAATTCACCCTGGACAGGAGGAGGCGGGATGCCCAGAGAGCCACTGAGTTTATCACTTGGATTGATTTTTACTAGAGGGTTGGATAGGTGGAGTAACCTGGAAAGCACACAGTGCAACCCCAAGATTGAGCCAAAGAAAGGGGGGACTATAGATGCTTCCTGCACTCCCTAGACTTACCACTACTGGACCCTGGAGATTGTTGGGACGGTGCAATGGCTTAAACCTCAGAAGAGAACAAGTAGCAGCCGTGTAGATGGGAATGCCGAGGGAGCAGAGGATATGGATTAGTAGAGGGTGATCAGCTGTATCAAAGGCAGCAGAGAGATCCGGGAGAAGTAGAGTAGAAAAGTGACCCTTTGACTTGGCAGTGAGCAGGTCATTAGTGACTTTTGTTAGAGATGTCTCAGTTTTTGAGTTGGAAGCCGGATTGGAAGGTGTCAAGAAGGGAGTTGGAGTAGATAAATCGTGTAAGGTGATTGTAGACGAGCCGCTCCAGCAGTTTGGAAGCCAGGGAAGTAGTGAGATAGGGCGGTAGTGAGATGCGTAATCAGTGTCAGATGAGGGTTTCTTAAGAATGGTTGTAATTATGGCATTATTTTAGAGAGGATGGAAATGTGCCCGTGGTTATTGAAAGGTTGAAGAGTGCTGGGATAAGTGAGAGGGGAGGGATAAGGTGTGATGGAATAGGATCTAAAGGACAGCTATTTTGTTACCATACTGTCATCTAGAATTCAGCGGTAAATAGGTGGAGGTCATAGGCTGTAAGATGATATTATATGCTATTCTTGTGTTTATGTACGATATATGGTGCGATACCTATTTTTGTATACTTATGTTTTCTGCTCACTTATCTTGTTAGGCTGCACTCTTATTCACACTAAAGATATCTATATCATTGCCTTCTGTCTATATTCTGCTGCTACACTAATAGTGGAATTCTCTATTCATCATTCATACACTGTACCATATCAATCCTATTTTCTAGAATTAGCCCTTTTTTTATTTTTTTTTATTTGTCATACATACACAACCTCTCATGTATCGTGACCTACTAAGCTTTGAGTGGGTAAAATTGTCGTATGTTAGCCTCATTTTTTCCATCTTGAGTGTACCATAGCTCCCTCGTTACACCTAGTGACAATTAAGCGCTATCCCCTTGTCACTTAGACAATATTTACCACTCTACGGCATCTGTATTTCCTTATAACATCAGGAAAATTGCATCCCTTTTGCTGGCTTTTGTATCTTTCCATTTTTTACTATATTTTCTTGCACAGATTATTTGTGCTACTACTAGCGACTTGCCCGTCAAAAAATGACGGCAATTAAATGTGTATGTTTTGAATTCTGTTTTGCATATAATATGAGTATTTGACACTTTTAACCTTTTTGTTATCTATAAAAATTTTTAACATGCAACTTGTAGGTGACCAACTGGTAAATCATGAAGAGTAATAACATTTGATGTAAGAACAGGTCAACATTGTATTAATGAGTATTGTAAACAGGACATAATGTTTTGTAACATGCAACTTGTAGATTAACAACAGTGATCACAACACAGTATCATTTGGGATTGAATACAAAAAACAGAGTTGTAAGGGGCCAACAAAAAATCTAAATTTTAAAAGGGCTAACTTTAATGGGCTACGGGCAGCAATACAACATATAGACTGTGACAAAGAACTTACAGGGAAAAATACTGAGAATAAATGGACAACATTCAAATCCTTACTAAATAAACATACTAATCGGCATGTACCATGTGGAAATAAAATGAATAGGAGTAAATCATATCCCATGTGGCTTAACAATGACTTAAAGATCATGATGAGGAAAAAGAAACATGCGTTTAAATTATACAAGAAGGAGGGAACAGAGGCAGCTTTATGTGACTATAAGGAAATCAACAAGTCTTGCAAAAGGGCTATTAGACTGGCTAACATAGAAAATGAGAAGTCAGTTGCAATGGAAAGTAAGACTAACCCTAAAATATTTTTTAAATATATTAATGGGAAGAAGGCCAAGAAGGAAGCTATAGGAACATTACAATGTGACACAGTCTGATAATTAGTGACCAGGAAAAGGCAGATGAGCTAAATAGGTTCTTTTCGTCGTTATACACAAGGGAGGTACCAGTGGTTGGGACACGGCAACATAATGGGGCTACACTACCTTCACTAAATAATTGGTTAACGCATGAAGAAATCCAAAAGAGATCAGAGAAAATAAATGTTAATAAAGCCCCAGGTCCTGATGGAATACATCCAAGGGTCCTGATGGAATACATCCAAGGGTACTGAGGGAACTGGGTTCTGTAACAGCCAAACCATTATATCTAATTTTTCAAGATTCACTCAACACAGGGTCTCTGGACTGGAGAAAAGCTGATGTGATACCTATATTTAAGAAGGGATCTAGAGCAAATCCGGGGAATTATAGACCAGTGAGCCTCACTTCTGTAGTTGGGAAGCTTTTAGAAGGGTTAATATGGGACAGAATTTATGTCTATTTGAACAAGATCGTAGGTAGCAGTCAACACGGATTTATGAAGGATAGGTCGTGTCAGACCAATCTAATTCGTTTTTATGAGATTAGTAGGAACTTGGATCAGGGCAACTCAGTGGATGTAGTCTTTTTAGATTTTTCAAAGGCATTTGATACAGTGCCACATGGAAGACTAGTGAGCAAACTAAGGGGTACAGGAATTGCAGTAAATATCTGCTCATGGATTGAGAGCTGGCTAAAAGACAGGAAGCAAAGGGTTGTTGTAAATGGAACATGCTCTGATTGGTCTAATGTGGTAAGTGGGGTTCCTCAAGGTTCAGTATTAGGTCCTCTCCTTTTTAACATATTTATTCATGATATAGAAGTAGGACTCGAAAGTAGTGTCTCCATTTTTGCTGATGACACTAAGTTGTGCAAGGTAATAAAATCAGATAATGATGTACTTTCCCTACAAAGGGATTTGCATAAATTAGAGAAATGGGTGGCTAATTGGCAGATGAGATTTAATACAAATAAATGTAAAGTTATGCATTTGGGAAGGAAAAATAGCCATGCAATTTATAATCTTAACGGAGCAAATCTAGGGGTATCAGATATTGAAAGGGATTTGGAAGTACTAGTGGTCAACCACCTACGTAACAGTGCTCAAAGCCAAGCAGCAGCTGCAAAGGCAAGTAAAATATTAGCATGTATTAGGAAGGGTATAGAAGCAAGGGAAGCAAATATAATTCTGCCACTTTACAAATCTCTAGTACGCCCTCATTTGTAATATGGAGGATAATTGTGGGCACCACTTCATAAAAAAGACATTTTAGAGCTGGAAAAAGTACAGAGAAGGGCAACAAAACTAATAAGGGGAATGGAGGAGCTAAGTTATGAAGAAACACTAACCAAATTACACTTATTTTCACTAGTAAAAAGGCGTCTACGAGGGGATATGATTACCATATATAAATACATCCAGGGTCAATGTAAGGCTTTGTCAAGTGAACTTTTTGTAGCAAGAGATTTTCAACTGACAAGAGGACATCCTTTGAGGTTAGAGGAAAAAAGATTTCACCTTAAACAAAGAAAAGGGTTCTTCACAGTTAGGGTGGTTAAACTGTGGAATTCTCTACCAAAGGAGGTGGTAACAGCGAATTCGATAGACAACTTTAAAAAGGGGTTAGATATATTTTTGAATAAAGAGGGCATTCAAGGCTATCCTAGATAACTAGCGAAGGAGTATTGATCCAGGGAGAAATTTGATCGCCAGTTTCTGGGGTCAGGAAGGAATTTTGCTTTTTTTCCCCTTATGAGACAATTGGCAAAGTTTCAATGGGGTTTTTTTTCTGTTTGCTTCCTCTGGATTTATTAACAATTAACAATAATAATAAATAGTCCACATTAAAAAGATCAATAGAGATCTAAAAAGGTTGAACTTGATCGACTAACTCTTTAATTATCCTCCAATACTATACTATTAATAATTATTTAATCAACAAATTAATTAATAACTAATCCGCATATTGCTGATCAGAGGAGATCTTAACAGATTGAACTTGATGGACTAAAAGTCTTTTTTCAACCTTAATTACTATGTAACTATTTAACTATGTAACTGGTAAACTAAACATGTAGTGAATCCAGAGGAAGGCAAACAGTAAAAACCCCCATTGAAACGTAGCCAATTGTATCAAAGGGGGGGGGAATAATTTATTTCTGACTCCATTAACTGGCAATCGGATTACTCCCTGGATTAATTTTCTCCATTGAATTATACATTTAAATTGTACAACAAAAGCTCCTCCTCCTCTTGACATGAACTTTTAAATATATGCAATGAAACAACTGAGCACACTTTTTTCCAAAAATAGTAACATTATAAACAGTAACTTAATGAAGTAACATTTAAACTATAATTGTTATAAAATGCAAGCAAAGTGTTTTGTGGGGCTAGTCATGCTAAAAGGCCACTTCCATGAAATTTCAATATCTTATTTTGTCGTTGTTGATTTTTGATGGTTGACATTTTGTTGTTATTGTTGTAATTTTTGAAAATGGCACATAGAGTTTCCTATGTGAAATAGTGGTTCTCTAAAAAGAGAACGCCAGCCATAAAAGTTCATCCACGGGGTATAACCACTGTTCTCTATGGTTTTTGCCATTTTATAGAGTTTCTTATAGAAATAGTGGTCCTCTAAAAAGAGTCCGACTGACATAAAATGTCATCCTCAAAATCAAACCACTGTTCTCTCTATTTTATTTTTTTTTGCTGTAAATTTGTTCTTGAGATGAAAGCATTGTTGTAAAATGGCACATAGAGTTTCCTATGTGAAATAGTGGTCCTCTTAAAAAAGTCCCAGAGATATCTAATTTAGTCCTGGAAGGAAAACCACTGTTCTCTATGTTTTTTGCCATTTTATGGAGTGTCTTAGTGAAATAGTGGTCCTCTAAAGAGAGCCCGAGTGACATAAAAGTTTGTCCTCGAAATAAAACCACTGTGCTCTATATTTTTTTAATTTTCTTGTAAAATTGTCCTTGAGGGGAAAGAATTTTTTTTTGTTTGACATGTCTTGTATTGTTATATTTTTTTGAATTTAAGTTATAGTACCTCATAGTAGACAATGTTTTTTGTAAAAATGCGGCCATCATCTAATAAATCACCTTGACTATGGTTGTTTTCAATGTAAACTTTAATAGCCGCTGGATTCTTGCATCTTGAGAATGCAACATACAGCTGGCCATGTGCAAATACTAGTTCTTCTAAAAAGATACCCACAAATTTGAAAGTTTGTTTTGTGATTTATTAATGGTCATGACAAATGCCATGATGATGGTTAATTGTCTCCTTTGAAGTACAAAAGGGAGGCTACTTTCACTTGGTGCCAAATCTATTCTTGGTATGAAAACTCTCTCTCATTTATGGGTACCAGTTAGAATTTCAGCATGTATGAAATGGTCCTTTAATTCTTGAACAATTAATCTGATCTTATTACATAGGCCTTTTTGGGTTCATATTTCGGAGTAACATGACAATTGCACCTTTCTTTAGCTGCAAAATATGTGGTGGCATTCCAGAGGGAGTTAATGAGTTAATGAATTCAGTTGAAAAGTTTGTCTGACTTTCTTTGTCATCACCAAGTACAGAATCAGCGCTGTGATAATTTCTTTGTGTTGCACTTATTTTTGTAATATTTAATTATTGAGGAGTAATGCATCCTTATTTTTGCATGTTAGTATAACTTTGTTGGCAAGCTCTGCACAGTCCTTCGATATTTATTGTATTTTGGAATATAGCTGATATGAGATCCTGTTTGCAAATCATATGAGCTGGGATGTGCACGGTATAATCGGGTAAATGTTGTGTTCGCTCTGTTTTTCCTTCTCCAATGTTAATGAGCCAATCATTGAACTCATTTTCTCCTTCTTCCTTTTTTTTTTTTATTCTTTTTATTCAAATATATGACAACATTAACATAGTCAAATGATATAACACTGTTTAAAAATGACATACATAACATATAACAATCATACAATCATTCAGAATGAAGGTTCCACTTTTTTTTTCTTTTTTTTTTTTTAAACATACCTTCTTCAAATTTTAGCAGAGCTAAGGTAACTACCCCATTTTGTCCAGTTAATATGGGAAGTTTGCTTCAAAGGAACTAACCAATTCAGATTATATGTCAAATCCCTATTAAGACTAATGGTGTTAATTATTTTATTGTGGGAATGAAGGTAAGTTCCAGTATTTCCCCATTAGCCATTTAGCCCCCAATAGGATATGACATATCAGATATCTATCAGCGAATGGTAGGTACTCCAAATCCATGTGAAAAAGGACCAGTTGTGGGGTACAAGGAATATGTTTATCAATCACTGTAGATAATAACTGGCATATTTCTGGCCACATCTTGTGTATTTCTTTACATTCCCACCAAACATGGGCTTCATCACCTTGCATACCACACAGGACTTCCCCTTTTGAGTTAATTTTTGATATTCTAACTGGAGTAAAGTGCCTCCTGTGCATTAATATAAAAAACAATTCCAGATATTCTGTGTTAAGTGCTGCTTTCTTAACCATTTTTATAATTCCCCTTCAAACAGTTTAATCTAAGTTCATTCTGAGATCTAATTCCCATCCTTTAATTCCTATACTTTTAATAAAGGGAGCTGTCTCACACATAATCTTACTGCATTTGGAGATAATATGTGATTTTACTCCCTTAATGATTAATTCTTCAATTTTTGTTGGCAAATTAATTCCACTGATTTTATAACCCCAGGTAATTGAAGTTTGTTTCAAGCTTTCATAGTTTAACCAGGTAAGTTTTGTGATCTCAAATTTCTTCTGCATCTCTGAAAAAGTTAAGACGTTTTTCTTTTTATATAATTCAGAAACTGAGGTTACGCCCCTGCTTCGCAAAAGGGAGAATGCTAAAGATAGAACTTTTGTATTGAAGAGGTCAATAGGCGTAGATTTGATATCTGCAGTCTCTCTGTATTTTTATACCAAAATCGTAAAAGTGCATTTAAGTTTTTTGGGAGTTTGACAAATTTTTTTTTATTATAATTGGGGAACCATAGTACATTTTTTATAGAGGTCTCCCTTATAAGGGCTTCTTCCAGCACCCACCATCTAGGTTTATCTTGGAGGGTATTCCAGCTTATAAGTTGGGCTATAACAATTTTTTGATGTATATCTTTTATACAGAGGGCATTTAGGCCTCATTTTTCAAATTTCTTACACACTAGACTTTTCCTAATTCTGTTTTTTTTTTTCCCATGTATAAATTTATCAAGCTGATCCTGGATGAGTTTTAGGTAGTTATTTGGTATAAAGGAAAGTTATTTCGGAATAAAACTCAAATTGATAGCAGCAATTCTAGGTGACCACGATAAATTAAGAGATCTCCAATTGCTCAAAATGGGTCTAATTTGCTTCATTACCTCAGTTAAGTTATCTTTATAGATATTACTCACTTTAAATGAGAATTTTATCCCCAAATGAACTATATATTCCGATTTCCAATTGAAAGTGAATGATTTCTCCAATTTTTCTCCAGATTTCGATCTATTAATCCTAAAATAGGATAGTCTGCCAAACTCCTCTAGTATTTCCTGTAATTTATGACAAGCTACCTCTGGGTTGGTCATAGTTATAATAATGTCGTTAGCGAATCCAATAAATTGAAATTCCTCCTGATCTATAATCACGCCCTCAATTTCTCTGCAGTCTCTTATATATGTCGCCAATGGCTCCATAAAGAGAATTAATAATAATGGAGATAACGGTCATCCCTGACGGGTGCCGTTACCTATTTTGAACTTGTTTGACTCAAAGTCAGGGCTCGCAACAAAGGCAGTTGGGTTCATATATATGGTTTTTACTGACCTCGAGGCAAACTCCTTAAATCCATATCAAAAGGACTGCCTGCAGAAATTCCCAACTGACCCTATCAATGGCCTTTTCGGCATCCAATGATAGGGTCAATAGGGGAAGATCATTGTCCTTAACGTAATTCAAAATATTGATCATTCGTCTGGAATTGTCGGAGGCTTGACGGCCTGGGACAAACCCAGTTTGATCACAATGGATCACCTTGTTAATTATAGTTTTCAATCTATTTGCTAAGATATTTGCATAGATTTTAACGTCCATGTTAATCAATGAAATAGGACGGTAACTCCTACAATCGTCCGGGTTCTTCCACTCTTTCAAGATATTAACTATTTTGTCTCCGACAGCTCCAGAGGAAGATCCCCTGTTTGTTTAATGTCATTAAATAAATCAAATATTTAGTCTTTTATTTCAGGCATAAGTACTTTGTAAAATAAAAGGTCAAATCCATCCACCCCTGGGGATTTATTTGATTTACCACTATTTATAACTTCAGTTATTTCATCAGTGTTTATTTCTCTATTTAAATGGCAACAATCTTTTTCTGAAATCTTAGGTAACTTAATTTTGTCATAATACTCAAAAAAATGATCTTAGTTTATTTTTTAGGCCTAGGTGTTATTACTTAAATGCGTACCAAAATATTGTCCTGTGGATCCTATTTAGGAATCCTTGAACAACCAACCAAGGTTGTACAGAAACACCTTTTATGCAGCCTTTATTTTAATTATTATTGCCACATACTAATTTTAAAAAATTCAATCTTTATTTGTACATTTAAAATGTTGTTAAAAATGCAACGATTAAAAAAAAAATTAATTTTGTCAAGGAAAGCCTCAATATCCTCCTTTACTGGAGGCTAAATCGTATATCTTTATCCAAGTTGCATAATTTCATATAAAAATCATGAAACACCTTGCCTATTTTATCTGGATGAAAGTGTAAGTTTCCATCTTCATCTTGTATTCTTAGAATCTTATTTTGATTTTGTTGCTTCTTCAGTTTATTTGCTAGATACTTCCCTGTTTTTCTAATTCTATATAAAGGCATTTTAGTGGATTTCCCTGTTGACTCTGTATTTCAGCTGATCTTGCGGTTAGAATCCCTTGAATAAAGGCTTTAAAGGAACACCATAGCATCTTCGCAGGCGCTACCGAATCCTTATTAATTTTGAAGAATTCCTTTGTATCTTTTTTTAATAGCATTAATATATTGTTTTTTTAAATATAACAGAGTTAATTTTCCATCTACTTTTTTTTGTTTGGCTTGATGATATCCTCTAGATTACACAATTCATCGAATGATTTGACCAAGGAGTCAGTACAATATCTGTCTGATGATTAATCTCGTAGTTCTTAGGTCCTCAAAGACATAATCAATACGGGAAGAAGATTCAAATCAATTTGAAAAAAAAGTATATTCTTTTTGATCCGGCTGAAACACCCTCCATAACTAAAATAGCTTGTAGCTATTTATCAGATTTGAAAATTCTGCCGCTGTTTTGATAATTAAGGAATAATTAAGGAATAATTAAGAAAATCCCCACATACTATAATCAATCCTTTTTTCAAATTAAATATATCTATTAAAAGATTCTTAAGATATCTAATCTGATTTTTGTTTGGCAGGTAAACATTTACCAGAGTTATTAATCTATTATTAACGAGACCAGTCCAAATTATATACATTCCCAGGGGGTTTATCTTTGTAAATTCCTCTGACACCGTTAATCTCGTATTAAAGAGAACGGAGACTCCATTTGATGTATTAGTAAATGCAGCATCTATTCTACCAGGATATTGCTTGTTTGACTGGAGGCAAAGAATATCGGCTTTAATTTTAGCATAATTCAGGAAGGCTATTTTCCGCTTTGTCGCTGAGTTTAAGCCGTTTACGTTTTGCAAGATAATTGTTATACCCTTATTAATTTAAATGTCACGTATTTGACATTTTAACCTGCTTTAAAAAAAAATAAAAAAAATAGTTCCATTTATGTTGACTCAATCTCTTATTGGGAGCCTTCATCATTCTATCAACGTACATAAACATCCTTGAAAAACCATAGTAAACACACACCATAATCTTTGGTTTAGCGGGGCTATCGCCCCATGTTAGGAAATGTCAAGAGTGATTTCCCACCTATGGTTGGGAGACGTAAATATGGAGGTAGACAATCTAGTCACACCATAGCCCTGGTCTATATAAAGTATCTTTGATTTTATTAGCACCTGATTCATAATCTCTATAAAGTTATCCTCAAGTGAAAAAAACATTATTTTTTTTATATATATTGTATATATATATATATATATATATTCTTTTTTATTATTCATAGGGTCTAAAACCACCCCAATAATGTTATTACTTAATTTCCCTCTCTAGTGGTAGTGATTTGAGCGATTACTATAATCTATATAAATTTAACTTGATGAAAAGATATTAAATAATTCAAATTGTGTATTCCTCTAATATTAGGATTTCTCCCATTCTTTTATTTTTATAGTGAATTTTCCCCCATCTATTATATATTTCCTACCGATAAAGGTCCTTATTTTAGAAAGGGATGATAGTTATTCTTCACTCGACTACGTACTCTTCTATACCATATTTACTTATTTCCCTTTTAGTGCAAAAAAAATTATCCACCATTTGTAATTTTGTGAGATATTACAAAATAACTATATTTATACTGTACTTCACATAATGCCTACTAAAATACTGTTCCTCCTCTGTTTTCTCACCTTTTTTTTTTTTTTCCCTGTTATATATTTTTTTTTTCCTGATTGTAATTGGATAGACTGTGGGCCTCATTCTATTACCGGCCGTAAATCGGCCGTAAGGCTGCGATTCCTTGCGGGGGTTCTGTTAACTCGCGATTCTATTATACGGCCCCGCAAGGATCTCCTCTTACGGCCGGCCGCATATCTTGGAACCGGCCGTAAGCTCAGAAATATAAAAACGCAAAAATAAATTCAAGCCTGCACTGTACAGCTCTGTAAATGCTAGGGATCATATTGGGGGACATGAGGATTAAAAGGAACCCACTCTCAAGCTTGCACATCAGCCCAAACCCGAGTTCAAATTAACTGTTTATTCTCCGGCTGCGGCGTGGGCGGGTCTGAAGTGCTCCAAGCACTCTGGACTTTTTACATGAATATTTTACGGATATTAAAAATAAAATATTTTACGGATTTGAGTATAGGATAATTATGTGCTATTTTTTCTAACACCTAAAATCCCTTTATAGTCTTCTCAAAGTGCAGGATGGCTTTATTTGAGCTATTTTATGTGCTTAATTGGTGCTAGCGGGACCTCTTTCCTGCAAGTAAGCTGCGGTTAGTTTTTAGCCTTGCAGAGAGGGTTCCCGGAGCAATTGAATTGCGAATAGGAATTTCTTACGTCCGAAACTCTTGCGGCCGTTTTAGATCAAAGGCTTTCCTCGGGCGCGAGCAGCCGCAAGAGATAGCAAGGCACCGGCCGCAAGCCTGCCAGAGCCCCCGGCCGTAAGGGAATAGAATAGCCGAATAGCTTGCGGCCGGTCTCTGCGGCCCCGCAACGGCTGCGGACGCTAATAGAATGAGGCCCTATATGAGCAACAGTCCAACCTCCATATATTATTTACTATTGCCAACTGAAGCTGACTTCTATATCCCTATTTAGTCTGCCAATTCAAATTACTGGCAGACAGAGTAGGCTTTTCCACCCCTTTGTTTACCATAGCTATTTCAATCTGCCATTCATTCAACAGTTGTATTCCCTCCTGGACTGTTTTAATCCTAAACCATTTTAAATCTTTATACACGGAGATGCCCACCGGAGATATCCATTTATATGTAATTTCTTTTATCCCTAGAATCTGGGTTATCTCAGAATATTCTCTTCTCCTGGCTAATGTCTGGGCTTATAAGTCAGAAAATGTTTTTGTATTCTCATAAGGAGATACAAAACACCTCTTATTGTATGAAGCCCTTATTATAGCTTTTTTATAAGATCTATACTGAACTAGGGATGGATTTATCTAGGTGTTTAGCTAAAAGTAGTCTGTGAATGACATCAATTGTATTTTCCGTTTTTAAACCATTTGGAACCAATGTCCTCAGTAAGTCCTTCACATAGGTCTTTAACTTACTATCTTGTAATGTCTCTGGTATGCCTCTTAGACGTAGATTGTTCATCCTACTCCAATCGTCTAAAGAGGAGATTTTAATCATTAAGTCCTTGAATTTATTTTCCGAAGTCAATGTATATTTTAATAAAGTGTTATTATCCATGATTAATTCATCACAAACATTTTCAACGGATTCAACTCTTTCATTTACTTCTTTAATAAGTTGTGTGTTATACAATATTTTTTTTGTCAGATCCGCAATAAGGTTTATTTGAAAGTTCTTTCATTTTGGAGCATGTAAGAGTTTCCTCTTCATCTGAAAAAGAGTTCCCCGCACTCATAGTTTAAGAGGCTTTATCTGGAGACTGAATGAACTCCGAGTTTAAAGTCGTATCTCCTACAGGTTTACTTATAGTAGTGCGCTTAATCCTAGGAGAGAATATGTTGGGGTTTTTTGATATGTAATTTTTTGTATCCCTAGATTTCATTTTATCCGGCATATTTATAGATAGCTATTAAATGGCTAGTATCTAGGAATATGATATTCCTACAGGGTCCTCCCCAATTCATGGAACTCTGGTTAGTCTGCTCTCTCAGTACTAGAGTAATCTCTTTTGTAGCTTTCAGGTTTTATTATCAATCCTTATGCCTCCCAGGGTCTCATCCTGGAGCTCTATCAACTTTATTTATGTTCCTTTTTTACTTTAGGGCTCCTTATGTCCACATAGGCAGATTTTCTTTTGGAGTTCAATAAATGGTACCGAGCCTTATATTCAACCACCTCTATATATTATGTATATTTTCAACCTATATGTGTAGGGTATATAGGGTGGATTTTATTGCAGGTTTTATACACTAGGTTACCCTGCAGCTCTCTGTGATGTCTCTCCTGAGCTTGACACCAATACCTAGGAGCTCTTATTAATTGTGATGGCTGTGGTCCAGGTCTTTGGACTTTGCTGGGGATTTAGGCACTTTTAAAGGTCTTTTACAAGTCCTTGTTGCTTTTGCAGCGGCCACCTATTAGTCTTTTAAAGTCCCCTTGGCTCTTTGTGTGGTTTTAAACTATTTATGTAGTGTTTAATAGAAGGTATATGTGGTACCTCTCTGCTGTCAACCGCAGCAGTATCCCATGGATTCAGTCGCTCACACCACCTTAGAGTGTATCATATCTCTCTGCCTGCTGTTTCCACAATTCTTTAGACCTGCAGTTCAAGCCAATCGCCATCACCTCCAGCAGTCCTTTCCCCTGTTTCTCTGGTGCTCCAGTCGCCTTCAACGATATTCCACGTAGCTCCCGTGGGATGCTGCGCAACTAAGTCCCACTGCCAGCTCGCTGCGTACACCACCAGCTTCAGTGCTCTAGACGTCAGCACTGACCCCCTACGTGGCACTGGTTCCTCTCGCTGAGGGGCAGACTACTGGACTCAGCTTACCCAGGAGACACATCGGTTCCCACCAGAGCCTCAGTACAGCCTTACTGCCAGCACTCTGCACACACCTTAGGTTCTGATACTTTGGAAGCCCGAGTGATTCCCCCTCGTGGCTCCCCGTCCCCTCGTGAGTTCCAAGAAGTCGTGTGTCAGCTTCCCCAAGGGGCACACCTGTTCCCACAGGAGTCTCGGCGCTGCTTTCTCGCCAGCACGCTACACATGCCACAGGCTCCGATGCTTCGAGCACAAGCCCAGAGCTCCCAGGAGCTCTGCAACCTCACGCGAGGTCTTCTATGTTAAATTTCCCTATGGGCTTTACAGCTCATACCAGACCCCCCCCCCCCCCCCCCCCGCCGACCTTCTGCAGGGGTTGTCAACGCCAGCCTGACGGTCAGCCTGCGGGAGCCGAGGTGAGAGGTAGATCCCAACTGTGTATTTCGGGATCAGCCGTCGTCAGTGGCAGTTAGTCATGGCTAGAATCACCGTCTTCCAACCATCCTGACCTTAGCTTCAGGCTAACGCAGGGTCCATTTCTCATATAGTCTACCATGTATTTTTGGATCTGGTAGTTCAGCAATGATATATATATATATATTAAAAGAGGAAACAAAGAGTAAGAACCTTGGGTACTTAATAATGGTGATAAGAATATCAGGTATGTCATGAATCAGCCAGTGGCCATATTGGATTTGGCGTGAACTGTGCCGGTGGCCATTTTGTGACTGGCACAACCATCCTGTGACTGGCAGCAGTGGTCACAATGGGAGCCATATTGGGACTGGCAGCAGAGACAAGACAGGAGGCCTGCTATTTACCTCCCTATCTGCCTAACCGAAATAAGTCTATCCTCTCTATTCTGGGACTATGCCCACCACCTGCCCACTTACCCACCTGGCAACGGCCTCTGTGGATTTTAGGTGGAACTCAGGTCAGCACTGGAACAAAACCACTTCATATCCAGAGACAAGCCAACATCAACAGTAGACAACCGGAACCGGAAGTAGATCCAGTTAGGCAGATAGGGATGTAAATAGCAGGCCTCCTGTCTTGAATGTGCTACTGTTCATTTAACTAGGGCCACAGAGGTATTGGTGTAGTCTCCCCTACCTGCCTGCATACTTCCCACCTGATAACGAAGGTGGCATGTTTATGGTATTTATACAGCGTATGCACTATGTGCTTGTATGTTGATATACAATTTTGGTATCTACCAGCATTGTGACCAAGCAAATATTGAGCCTACTTTATGATAACCATTTATTTTTAAATGACAGTGCTTGCCAATGAAAATTAGCATTTTTTTCATTAATTTACTGCATATTTATTGATCTATTTACTGCTTTATCTTCTTATATACATATGTAATTAATTCCTTTATTAGTGTTTTATGTTTTTACTTGTGTATATCGTGTAGACATCCAGGATACCATAATATTAATTTTATATTTATTGTATTTATCTTGTATATTAATAAAAGTTATATTTTAAATTATAAGGTATTTAATCATTTGTTTCCATTTAACTTTTTATTTTGTATTATCTCTTGTTGGGTTGATAATATAATTGGAATTAAAGGTGTACTTTCTCTTTCTTCTATACTAATTAAGTTCAGCAATGATGACTGAATCCACTTTGTCACCAGTATCCAATCTATCTTTCTCTTGAAGGATTATAAGAATATGTGCATGTGGAAGGCCTCTTTTTTGAAATTCTATGGTATAAACATAAGCCAGACATTTGCCAAATAACTGAGTTATGGCTATGTCACGTATTAATTCAGTTAATTTGATTTTAAAGACTCTTGCCACCAAATCTGGTCTATCGGAAGCAGTTTTTCCAATTAGCAGATTGTGTAGAATCTCTGGCCATTGTGGATTACATGTAAATGTAATAAATAAATCTGGTTTGCCATATTTAGTTACAATAGCCATGGCATCATTGTATCTTTCTTGCATACTGCGAGGAGATCCTTGGAAAGAAGAAGGTAAAATGATGGCTTTGCCAGCTGGCAGCTCTCTGGTTGTAGCAACCTCAGCGACATAATCCATCAATCCACAATACTGTTCTACACGTAGTTTATCTTGCTGATATTTGATGAAGTTTAATTTATTGGCCTCAACTTGCAAGTACGAATCAATGATCCATTGTTGTGTTAGTTTTCCTCCACATAAAATGGGATTGAATACATCTCGAATGGCAGTTTGAGCCACTTTAAATTCAAGCATGGAAATGTTATTTCTCACACGTACTTTTGAATTTGGGTAACTCTCAAGGGTTACTTTGGGTTGCCAACCTGCTTCCCCATGTGGAAAAAAAATGGGATATGTCATTGGATTCAAATTAGTACTTAAGATACTTATATTAATGAAAGGTTGCTCCTCATTTCTGGGATATATTCTAATATCCCTTTGAAATGGTCGTTCTCCTTCGTCATTTTGAAAGACCATTGCAACCTCATTTGCTGTTGTCAAGTTATAACGGCGTTTATCAGTATGGCGATCTCTTTTAAGCACCATATTGACTTTTGGGATTGGCAATTGATGTATTTCTGCATGAATTTGTTGTTCCTTTTTTACTTCTGACAATTTTTTATAAGCTTAAGTGTATGGTTTTGGGCCATAATTTTATCAAGCATATAGAGACACAATGGGTAAGCATTGTTTTTTTTCTTGCAGCTGCATACGTTGGTCAACAGCTTCCATTGTATGTAGGACAGATAGTTGAGCAAATGTTCTTTGCTCTCCTTCCTCTGGATGTAAATGGGAAGTATGATGGTAAATTTGTCCTTGTACTTTTAAGCAGTAAGGACCATGTCCTGGTACATTAGCAGCTAATGTTGCAACCATAGATGCAAAGGATATGGCACTATTGTAGGATCTTATGTTTAATTTTAAATTATTGTAGTTAGGGAAAGTAGGCTCAGCCATAATGCTTTGTAAATATGTTGGGAATTGTTGTTTTGGTGGAAGTCTTACCTTGCCTTTTTTACAGCAACTATCGAACTGGCCATCTCTGGGTCTTTCCTGTTGGAAATGATAAGCCCCACAAAACTGACAGACAATATTTATATCACCACAATTATGAACCTCTATTGGTAAAGATTTAACTAAAGGACAATTGTGAGAAGCCCAGCAAATACGATTGATGCTTCCATTTTGTATGTGTTAACAGTATTGGTTGTGGTATCTTGTTTGGTGTGTGTCACTGTTTGCATTATGCTGTTATTTTTAAGATTTAGTTATATTGCAGTGGTATTCCACATTGGCGCACACCAAACAGAAATAATGCTTCCATTTTGTTTATTTGTTAAAAAAATTCTGTGCTATCCTGTTTCATGAGCACCACTCTTGGCATTAGGAGGTTAGGTTATGGGGATAGGCTTACAGGGTTAGTTAGGCTGCAGTAGGTTTTGACATTGGTTGCACACCAAACAGGATAGATGATTTTTCTTTTTTTGTACTTGTTGTGAAAATATTAATGGTAATTTATTTTGCCAAGAGCATAGATTATTTTTGTAAATGTGCAACATTTTACCCCACAGAAACATTTATCTGTGTTTGAAATCTTCTCTTCTATTTTTTTTTTTTGTAGTTATTATTTTACTAGCGACTTGCCCATCAAAAATTGACGGTCAATAAAAGAAAGTGTTGAAATGCTGTTTGTCACACAACGTGAGTGTACTGTGTGCCTCAACTATATAGACCCCTCTAACACAGTAATGAACGCATGTAATAACACTATAAGTGACATGAGGGTCATCCAGGACCCCCATGACCCAAAGTGTAAGCACTACACCATTTTAACCCGGTCTCTTATGGGGGTCATAATATACCCTTACTGGACTGACGGGGTTAAATAGAGGCTTATAAGTGTCTGTATTGACCCCCATGAGTGACAGGGTTAATTATATGTATTATGGGGGTCTGTATTGACCCCCATGAGTGATAGGGTTAATTAGGGGTTTATGGGGGTATATATTGACCGCCATGAGTGACAGGGTTAATGAATGGTTTATGGGGGTCTATATTGACCCCCATGGATGACAGGGTTAATTAGGGGTTTATGGGGGTCTGTATTAAACACCATGAGTGACAGGGTTAATGAAGGGCTTATGGGGTCTGTATTGTACCCATGAGTGACAGGGTAAATTAAGGGCTTATGGGGGGCTGTATTGACCCCCATGAGTGATAGGGTTAATGAAGGGCTTATGGGGGTGTGTATTGACCCCCATGAGTGACAGGGTTAATTAAGTGCTTATGGGGGTCTATATTGACCCCCATGAGTGCCAGGGTTATTTATGGGCTTATGGGGGTATTTATTGACGCCCATGTGTGACAGGGTTAATTATGGGTTTATGGGGGTCGATATTGACCCCTATGAGTGACAGGGTTAATAATGGGTTTATGGGGGTCTGTATTGACCCCCATGAGTGCCAGGGTTATTTATGGGCTTATGGGAGTCTGTATTGACCCCCATGAGTGCCAGGGTTATTTATGGGGGTCTGTATTGACCCTCGTGAGTGACAAGGTTAATTAAGGGGTTATGGGGGTCTGTATTGACCCCCATGAGTGCCAGGGTTATTTATGGGCTTATGGGGTTCTTTATTGCCCCCATGAGTGACAGGGTTAATTATGGGTTTATGGGGGTCTTATTGACCCCCATGAGTGTCAGGGTTAATTATGGGTTTATGGGGGGTCTATATTGACCCCCATGAGTGACAGGGCTAATTATATGTATTATGGGGTCTGTATTGACCCCCATGAGTGAGAGGGTTAATTAGGGATCTATGGGTGTCTGTATTGACCCCCATGAGTGACAGGGTTAATTATAGGTTTATGGGAGTCTGTATTGACCCCCATGAGTGACAGGGTTAATTATAGGTTTATGGGGGTCTGTATTGACCCTCATGAGTGACGGGTTAATTAAGTGCTTATGGGGGTCTGTATTGACCCCCATGAGTGACAGGGTTATTTAAGGGCTTATGGGGTTCTGTATTGACCCCCATGCCTGATAGGGATTTTATTTTTATTTTATTACGAGTCCTTTAAGAACCTTTACGGTCCTTTAAGGACCCGTGAGGCGGGAATTTAGAATTTTCATTGCAGCGGGGGTCCCCGATAGCGTGCGATTGGGACCCCCACTGCGATGGTTAATGTGTGGTTAATGCGGGTCTCTGAGCTTATCTCGGATCCCTTCAAGGGTCAATTAAGGGTTCATGGGGGTCTGGATTGACGCCCATGAGTGACAGGGTTATTTAGGGGTTGATGGGGCTCTGTATACAGCCCCATGAGTGATAGGGTTCATTTTTTTATTAGGCGGGAAATTTGAATTTTCATTACAGCGGGGGTCCCCAATCACGTGCGATCGGGGACCCCCACTGCGTAAGTTAATGTGGGGTTAATGCGGGTTTCCGAGATTATCTCGGATCCCTTCTTGGGTAAGTTGTACGTGGCTGGGCGGTCCGAGGTCGTGAAGCCTCGTTTTTGTTTTTTTCGGCGGCCATTTTTTCTCTCGCCTTTTCTTGTGTCTTGCTGTGGGTAAGCTTATTATGTATTTTTTGTAGTTATTTTTTGTGTTTTTACTGTTTTCAGGTGCGCACGGTTCGTCCGTTAAGGTCGTATTTTTGCGAGACTCGTCAGCAATGAGCGCCTTTGACGCTCATTGCCTAAGTGCTACGTGTTTAACGGCGAGCCTCGCCTGTGGCGCTCATCTCTAAGCTTGCGAAGCATGACGACGATTGGTAGTTTGACAACTATTATATGTGATGAATTGTAATCATTAATACGTTTTCCATCTTACTATAGATAAATAATATTTTCTAATTTTGTCTGTCCATGAAAATTTTTATTTTTCTCAATATTATATAATTTTTTTTTTTTGATTAGTAATTTCTGAAGTTATTATTAATGTATTATATAGCTTACCCTTTGTTGTAATTTGCAGTGTTTGAGCTTCTAAAGTGATAATGAAGTTGCGTCAGAAGTAACGCCAACAGCGACATGTCCAGTCACACTGTTCATCACCTGAGGAGAAATGTAGAAATTTCTGGAAAGTTAGCAGTATTTATAGACTGTCAGCTCAAGTAGAAACAGTTAAAACGTAGTACGCATGCGCAATTAGCGTTCTATCCGCCATTTTGTGTAAGTTATGTGCTTGGTGTATGCAAAATGGCGTAAATGTTGTATGTGTTACGTGCCTCGCAATTTGTTAGTGGGTTTGTGTAAGTGTTGCGAGTTCGTTGTTCATTTTTACACGGTTGGGCCTCATTTTCGTTTTTTTCGGCCACCATTTTTTTTCTTGCTTAGGTGATTTTCGTTTGTTTAAAAAAGCTAAATATGGGTATATGGAACTTGCCACCTCACTCATAGACATCCTGACTGTGCTCCATGTGTTGTGTGTGAGTTTGTAAGTTAATTTGTGTGATATTTGTGTGTTTTTTTGTGTTTTTGACGTGCGGTGGTTAGTCCCGTAAATGTGTATTTTTGCGTGTTCAGTATTTGTAGAGAAGTCCGGACTTTGTGCCTTTGTACCTTTGTGCGGGTCCGTACGTTGGCAGAGTGTTACGGGTCGTATTTTTTTAATGCTATTTTTTTCAAACACCTTTAGGTCTCGGAGTGGAAATTGTAAAATGGAGCTTCGTGTTCATCTGTAGTGTGGCGGGTCGTAGGGATCATGCGTATGTGGTGTGGGTTCGTAGGGATGAATGTTTGAACATGATTTTATCAAAGTCCCATGGGGCTAGCATTATAAAGTGTATAATTGAGGTTTGTGTTCATGGTCCTGCGATGATGTGTAAGTCGTACGGGGTTGTAGGGATGAACGCCTACGGCGCTCATCTCTACCAGATCAGTGAGCGCCTTCAGCGCTCCCTGCCTAAGTCGTACAGCGTCGTAGGGATGAGTGCCTATGGCGCTCATCTCCATAAGCGCAATGAGCGCATTTGGCGCTCCCTGGCTGGCCTCAACCACGGCCCTCACTTCGCGAGGTCCGCGGTTAAGGGCCGCAGTTGCTGCGGGCTCGCTGTGTGAGCCTGCAATTTTAACTTTGCGTTACCAACGGTTTTTGGCAAGCCCGCGCTGCTAAGAACTATATATGTGATACATCCTTAATAAAAGTTATGTTTTATTTTACCTGGTTTCAGAAAATCTTTGTACTGTTCTACCTTTAACTGCAGCCACTACGAACTGTCTGGCTCACATTCTTCCTAGATTTATGTTATCGGGGGATTTAGTTCCCATCCTTATGTACTTGCACAAACACGCTCATCCATACTATACTATTGCAGATGGATTGTGCATTCCAGAGGCACAGGGCAAAGAGGAGGGTTTGTGGCAGGAGATAGTTATTAAGTTGTGGGGGTTTGGGGTATTTGCAATCCTGTGGGCAGTGCGTGGAAATGAGTGAGGGGCCTGGGTTAGGAGATATATCTCCAGCTACCAGCAGAAGGAGGAGTGACAGTGATAGGAGATGGGAGTGGGTCTTACAGAAGCGTGTTTGCTTGTGAGCTGTAGGAGATGGAGGAGATAGTGACTGGAGGAAGGAGAGAAGAAAATGAGAAGAGATGAGAGAAGGTGAAATGGTTATTGATTTGGATACATGATGTGAGGAAAATGGGGAGGAGAATCTGACAGAAAGACAGATGTGAAGATCCCAGCTAGGCCCCAACTCTTCCTGCCTTTTAGATACAAGAATTGCCCTTAATATCCTGGCAATCTTCGCTGAAGGAATGGGCCTCTCTGCAACCGGCAGTCATATCAGTCCTTCTTAAAGCAATACACCATTGTCTATGTATCTCAGAGGCATGGCTTGTAATATGGACCCTCTTACTGCATCTCTATACAGGAACTGACCCCAGACAAAGGATTTTTCCTTCCCTAGATACATCACAGTGAGCTGAACCCATTCAAGCGGCAACATAGACAAAGGCCGGTAATTACCCCAACCTCCTGCAGTGCCATGTTGTGGAAATGTCACTCTCCCCAGCAACCAATATGGCTGCAACATGGTTTAATCCATAAGAGGAAAACTGAACTTCACAAGCACTGCCCCCTGCGACTCAGCGAAAAGGGTGTAATCTCGCTGGTGTAAGTCATTGTCGGTTTTAGGAAAACAATAGTTTTGAAGAGTCCATAGTCCACGTATTTAAATAGCTTCTTGGTTTAGATCAATAATGACACCCAACCCACACAATTTCCATGCATAGTAGGGTGTCAATGGTATCCGGGGGTTTGTGGGAACAACTTCCTCTTAGACCCCCAATTGTAATCCAAAAGCTGGGGCATCCATGGAGCATCCATTCCCAACAGGATCTCCCATGTCCAAGGCAGGGAAACAGGTTGCCCTGCTAAACCTGGTACACAACAAGTATGCAACAAAACTAGGTTCTTATGGACTTGGCCGCCTCCTGCACATGGTCCAATTCTGGGTGTACAGGGCAGAGCTCCTTTAATGGTTAACAATACAGTTTCTCCTTAAAGGGCTGGTGGGTATGCCTCCTCCCACCCAGGCTCTCCCTTGCAACCTCAATCTGGCAGTCATTTTCTTTTTGCCCCATTACCTTGTCCTTAGCAATTGTGTCCCGACCACCTGGATAGGGCTGCGGCCACTGGTTTGCCATGGTCACAGGGCTGCTGGCTGAGTCTGTCCCTTGAACTGTGGCTTGCTTTCTGACATTGGCTATCATCTGGAGCCCCATGCCAGGCCCACAGTCCATTATTACCAGGGCACAGTGAGCATAGCTAATCCCATCCAGACTCTCTGAGGGCAAACAATCAAAACAGCTGTATGCATCCATGGCCTTCTGGTGACACGATGTGCCTTCCTCATCTGATTGGTGGGGCTCTTCAAAGTAATTAAGCCAGGTCCCACCTCTCCTCAAGCAGATCCTCATACTCATTTTCCAAGTTCATTTCTTGGTCAACAAAACGCTCAATCAATGCTGCATCCTCTGTCCCTGGTTCCACTTCCAATTTCCACTGGCGCCGATGACAAAGGATTTCCCAGCGCTCTGCGGTTTTGATGCCCCACTCTGGATTGCCCTGCAGGACCTCTGGGAGACCTTCCATCGGCTTCAGTGTGAAGAAGCAGAGCTGTTGCAGCAACATAGACAAAGACCTGTAATTACCCCAACCTCCTGCAGTGCCATCTTGTGGACAACAAATGGATTACAGCCAAAGCACAACACACACAATATCATAGAAAATGTCACTCTCGACAGCAACCAAACTGGCTGCAACATGGTTTAATCCATAAGAGGAAAACTGAATTTAACAACAGATTATAAAGAAGAATAAGGTGAGTGGAAACATTGTGACACTGTGTGTCTTTTAGAAGTGTAATCAGGAGTAATTAGCAGGTGTTGCTAACCTGAATGAGTCTATAAATTAAGAGAAAGACGTGGCGGGTGGGAGAGGGACAGGAAGGGGATTGGTTCCGGGTGTGACCAGGAGAGGTATAGGGCAGGCAGAATGTGAGAGTTTGCAAATGCTTCTTGTTGCAGGGTCCAAGTGGGAGCATGAGACCCGGAACCAATTCTGCATAGTTAGACCTCTGTATTCCCAGTAGTAACATACGGATTTGAGAGTTGGACCATAAAGATGGCTGAGCGCCGTAGAATTGACGCCTTCGGATTGTGGTGCTGGAGAAAGCTGCTTAAGAGTCCCTGGGACTGCAACAAGATCCAGTAAAGAAATACTACAGGAAATTAAACAAAACTGTTCATTGGAAGGTTTGATCATGAGACTAAAGCGCAAATATTTTGGTCATATCATGAGAAGGCAGGGTTAGGAGACTCTGGTGCAAGATTGAGGGCACCTGAAGAAGAGGACGACAGCGATGGAGATGGGCAAAATCCGGTCCTAGTGTATTTGGAAGCCGCATCCTGTAAGAAGACTGGGGTGCGTGTAAAACATTTACTGCAGGCAAAGAACTATTCCATCCTCCGATCTGGCTCATAAGGTGCGCCGACAGAAGAGGCCTTGAGCCATGAGGCGCGCCCGAGGCCCTGGGGGGCTGAGTGTCCGCATAGAACATAGCGATGGCCTCGCTGTCGACTCAGCGCCGTTCGAGTTGTGCCACGTCGTAGGATGGAATAGTTATTTGCCTGCAGTACATTTTGTTCACAACCTACTGGTGCTGTGGCGCAGCCGCACACCCGTGTACTGACGGGACGCAGCTTCCAAATAGACTAATATTCATTACAGCAATTTAAAAATGTATTTATTGTAATGCGCCCTCTGCGCGCCACCTCTAGCGTCCGTCTGCCACAGTGTCTGTGTGTGGGTGAATATAGTTTTAAACTATTTTAAATTAGAAAATTAAAATGTCCTTTTTGGTCGATCATCATTCACGCGCTCATCTGTGAGCGCCACCGTTACAGGATGTATTTATCTATTCTAAATATATATTATACCAGGGCGCCCTAACTAAACTCAGCCCTGTATCGAGCATTCTTTATAACATGGCTTATTATTGTTCTTCACACTCTAGGTCAGGCTAAGGCCTAGCTCTGCACGCCGTCTCTAGGGGCGGTTGCTAGGCTCATGACGTCAACGTACACACATACCCCTAATGACGTTGGCCATATCGCTTTCTTGATTGGCTGCGGCATATCTCTGATCGCCATATTTGCTACTGGCAATTTACTGCCCTCAGCTCAGAGTTATCCACGAGATTTTACCCATACATGGCCGAGTCAGGCGCGCTCACAGTCAATAACACTCCGTGCCTGGCGTATTGAGTATCCGCTTGCCACCCGTATGAAGTTATCGCTATCTACCAGTAACAATAATGGCGGCAGCGGTTTCTTGCACGCGCGTCTCCGTGGCCGCGCTCACAGGGACCGCGCGCTATTTCCGTTTCCGGTCCGCTGTATGTGAGCCGGGAGCCGTAAGGAGCTCCGCACGTGTCTGAAATGGGAGCCTATCTGAGCCAGCCTAACACCGGCAAAACCTCCAGTGATGGGGGGAACGAGCGGGTCAGCTACGGGTACAGCGCCATGCAGGGCTGGAGGGTGTCCATGGAGGTGAGAGGAGCCATATACATAATGATAGTGTACACAGAGTCAGCCATATACATAATAATAGTGTGTACACAGAGTCAGCCATATACATAATGATAGTGTGTACACACACACACAGGTCAGCCATATACATAATGATAGTGTGTACACAGAGTCAGCCATATACATAATGATAGTGTGTACACAGGGTCAGCCATATCCATAATGATAGCGTGTACACAGACACACAGGGTCAGCCATATCCATAATGATAGCGTGTACACACACACACAGGGTCAGCCATATCCATAATGATAGCGTGTACACACACACAGGGTCAGCCATATCCATAATGATAGTGTGTACACACACACAGGGTCAGCCATATACATAATGATAGCGTGTACACACACACACAGGTCAGCCATATACATAATGATAGTGTGTACACAGAGTCAGCCATATACATAATGATAGTGTGTACACAGGGTCAGCCATATCCATAATGATAGCGTGTACACAGACACACAGGGTCAGCCATATCCATAATGATAGCGTGTACACACACACACAGGGTCAGCCATATCCATAATGATAGCGTGTACACACACACAGGGTCAGCCATATACATAATGATAGCGTGTACACACACACACAGGTCAGCCATATACATAATGATAGTGTGTACACAGAGTCAGCCATATACATAATGATAGTGTGTACACAGGGTCAGCCATATCCATAATGATAGCGTGTACACAGACACACAGGGTCAGCCATATCCATAATGATAGCGTGTACACACACACACAGGGTCAGCCATATCCATAATGATAGCGTGTACACACACACAGGGTCAGCCATATACATAATGATAGCGTGTACACAGACACACAGGGTCAGCCATATACATAATGATAGCGTGTACACAGACACACAGGGTCAGCCATATACATAATGATAGCGTGTACACAGACACACAGGGTCAGCCATATACATAATGATAGCGTGTACACAGACACACAGGGTCAGCCATATCCATAATGATAGCGTGTACACAGACACACAGGGTCAGCCATATACATAATGATAGCGTGTACACAGACACACAGGGTCAGCCATATACATAATGATAGCGTGTACACAGACACACAGGGTCAGCCATATACATAATGATAGCGTGTACACAGACACACAGGGTCAGCCATATACATAATGATAGCGTGTACACAGACACACAGGGTCAGCCATATACATAATGATAGCGTGTACACAGACACACAGGGTCAGCCATATCCGTAATGATAGCGTGTACACAGACACACAGGGTCAGCCATATCCGTAATGATAGCGTGTACACAGACACACAGGGTCAGCCATATCCATAATGATAGCGTGTACACAGACACACAGGGTCAGCCATATCCATAATGATAGCGTGTACACAGACACACAGGGTCAGCCATATCCATAATGATAGCGTGTACACAGACACACAGGGTCAGCCATATCCATAATGATAGCGTGTACACAGACACACAGGGTCAGCCATATCCATAATGATAGCGTGTACACAGACACACAGGGTCAGCCATATCCATAATGATAGCGTGTACACAGACACACAGGGTCAGCCATATCCATAATGATAGCGTGTACACAGACACACAGGGTCAGCCATATCCATAATGATAGCGTGTACACAGACACACAGGGTCAGCCATATACATAATGATAGCGTGTACACAGACACACAGGGTCAGCCATATCCATAATGATAGCGTGTACACAGACACACAGGGTCAGCCATATCCATAATGATAGCGTGTACACAGACACACAGGGTCAGCCATATCCATAATCATAGCGTGTACACAGACACACAGGGTCAGCCATATCCATAATGATAGCGTGTACACAGACACACAGGGTCAGCCATATCCATAATCATAGCGTGTACACAGACACACAGGGTCAGCCATATCCATAATCATAGCGTGTACACAGACACACAGGGTCAGCCATATCCATAATGATAGCGTGTACACAGACACACAGGGTCAGCCATATCCATAATGATAGCGTGTACACAGACACACAGGGTCAGCCATATCCATAATGATAGCGTGTACACAGACACACAGGGTCAGCCATATACATAATGATAGCGTGTACACAGACACACAGGGTCAGCCATATACATAATGATAGCGTGTACACAGACACACAGGGTCAGCCATATACATAATGATAGCGTGTACACAGACACACAGGGTCAGCCATATCCATAATGATAGCGTGTACACAGACACACAGGGTCAGCCATATCCATAATGATAGCGTGTACACAGACACACAGGGTCAG
This sequence comes from Discoglossus pictus, assembly GCA_027410445.1. Lineage (NCBI taxonomy): Eukaryota > Metazoa > Chordata > Amphibia > Anura > Alytidae > Discoglossus > Discoglossus pictus. Next base: position 453,768,500 of record CM050165.1, on the reverse strand, counting down.
CCATATCCATAATGATAGCGTGTACACAGACACACAGGGTCAGCCATATCCATAATGATAGCGTGTACACAGACACACAGGGTCAGCCATATCCATAATGATAGCGTGTACACAGACACACAGGGTCAGCCATATCCATAATGATAGCGTGTACACAGACACACAGGGTCAGCCATATCCATAATGATAGCGTGTACACACACACAGGGTCAGCCATATCCATAATGATAGCGTGTATACACACACACACACACACACACACACACAGGGTCAGCCATATCCATAATGATAGCGTGTACACACACACACACACACAGGGTCAGCCATATCCATAATGATAGCGTGTACACACACACACACACACAGGGTCAGCCATATCCATAATGATAGCGTGTACACACACACACAGGGTCAGCCATATCCATAATGATAGCGTGTACACACACACACAGGGTCAGCCATATCCATAATGATAGCGTGTACACACACACACAGGGTCAGCCATATCCATAATGATAGCGTGTACACACACACACACACACACACACAGGGTCAGCCATATCCATAATGATAGCGTGTACACACACACACACACACACACACACACACACACACACACACACAGGGTCAGCCATATCCATAATGATAGCGTGTACACACACACACACACACACACACACACACACACACACACACACACACACACACACACACACACACACACACACGGTCAGCCATATCCATAATGATAGCGTGTACACACACACACACACACACAGGGTCAGCCATATCCATAATGATAGCGTGTACACACACACACACACACACACACACACACAGGGTCAGCCATATCCATAATGATAGCGTGTGTACACACACACACACACACACAGGGTCAGCCATATACATAATGATAGCGTGTACACAGACACACAGGGTCAGCCATATCCATAATGATAGCGTGTACACACACACAGGGTCAGCCATATCCATAATGATAGCGTGTACACACACACACACACAGGGTCAGCCATATCCATAATGATAGCGTGTACACACACACACACACACAGGGTCAGCCATATCCATAATGATAGCGTGTACACAGACACACAGGGTCAGCCATATCCATAATGATAGCGTGTACACACACACACACAGGGTCAGCCATATCCATAATGATAGCGTGTACACACACACACAGGGTCAGCCATATCCATAATGATAGCGTGTACACACACAGGGTCAGCCATATCCATAATGATAGCGTGTACACACACAGGGTCAGCCATATCCATAATGATAGCGTGTACACACACAGGGTCAGCCATATCCATAATGATAGCGTGTACACACACAGGGTCAGCCATATCCATAATGATAGCGTGTACACACACAGGGTCAGCCATATCCATAATGATAGCGTGTACACACACACACACAGGGTCAGCCATATCCATAATGATAGCGTGTACACACACACACACACAGGGTCAGCCATATCCATAATGATAGCGTGTACACACACACACACACAGGGTCAGCCATATCCATAATGATAGCGTGTACACACACACACACACACAGGGTCAGCCATATCCATAATGATAGCGTGTACACACACACACACAGGGTCAGCCATATCCATAATGATAGCGTGTACACACACACACACACAGGGTCAGCCATATCCATAATGATAGCGTGTACACACACACACACAGGGTCAACCATATCCATAATGATAGCGTGTACACACACACACACACAGGGTCAGCCATATCCATAATGATAGCGTGTACACACACACACACACACAGGGTCAGCCATATCCATAATGATAGCGTGTACACACACACACACACAGGGTCAGCCATATCCATAATGATAGCGTGTACACACACACACACACAGGGTCAGCCATATCCATAATGATAGCGTGTACACACACACACACACAGGGTCAGCCATATCCATAATGATAGCGTGTACACACACACACACACAGGGTCAGCCATATACATAATGATAGCGTGTACACACACACACACACAGGGTCAGCCATATCCATAATGATAGCGTGTACACACACACACACACAGGGTCAGCCATATCCATAATGATAGCGTGTACACACACACACACACACAGGGTCAGCCATATCCATAATGATAGCGTGTACACACACACACACACACAGGGTCAGCCATATCCATAATGATAGCGTGTACACACACACACACACACAGGGTCAGCCATATCCATAATGATAGCGTGTACACACACACACACAGGGTCAGCCATATCCCTAATGATAGCGTGTACGCACAGCGCCGGCCCTACACATAATGGTAGCATGTACGCACAGCGCCGGCCCTAGTAGCGTACATATTGAGAGGTTAGAAGTAATGGTTGGTATTAAATATAAAAAAGAGCAAAAATGTAATTAAAGCAATATTAAATAGTGTAATTCTAGCCGTCATTTGCGATAATAGCAATAAGAAAAGATATCACATAATAGTGATTAATTAAAGTGCTTATGCATAAATAAGGGATACGGGGTCAGTCCCTGATCTGTCTGGTGTGACAGAGCCTGGGACCCTCCACTTATCCCCTGCCAGGGCCTGGAGGAAGCCTTAGCGAAACACGCGCCATTTTCTTTCTGTCCGTTCACCTCAGATGATGTCATCTTTCAGTACGGAACCACATGGGTCAGTAAATTGTGGGAGATTTAATCCATAGCCATCCTGTTCTATGGGACTATATATAAGATACGCAACATTACCAGTATATTGTAGACACTGATATTACTCCCAGAAGTATATATTATTGTGGTGTGTTTATATGCAATCGTGTGTACACACCTCGTATATATACACCTCGTATACGTACTGGGGTCAGATAATTAGATATTTAGTGTAGATTGTTACGGGGTAAGTGATCGGCCCCCAGCTCCTTCACATGGGTAGGATATAGCAGGGGATACATGGAGGGTCCCCAGCTCTTACACCAGACAGGTCATGGACTCGCCCCGTCTTTCCCCGGTTTCTGTTGATCTTTATATTTATTTATGCATAAGCACTTTAATTATTTACTATTTTGTGATATTTTTTCTTATTGCTATTATCGCAATTGATAGATAGAATTACACTATTAATATTGCTTTAATTCAATTTCTGCACTTTTTTTCTATAGTCAACTATTTATATTTAATAGCAACCATTACTTAGAGTTTTTATCTCAATATACAGTGGATATAAAAAGTCTACACACCCCTGTTAAAATATCAGGTTTCTGTGCTGTAAAAAAATGAGACAAAGATAAATCATTTCAGAACTTTTTCCACCTTTAATGTGACCTATAAACTGTACAACTCAATTGAAAAACAAACTGAAATCTTTTAGGTATAGGGAAGAAAAAATATTTTAAAAAAATAATATGGTTGCATAAGTCTGCACACCCTTAAACTAATACTTTGTTGAAGCCCCTTGTGATTTTATTACAGCACTCAGTCTTTTTGGGTATGAGTCTATCAGCATGGCACATTTTGACTTGGCAAGATTTGCCCGCTCTTCTTTGCTCTGTCAGATTGCGAGGGCATCTCCTGGGCACAGCCCTCTTCAGATCACAATCGGATTCAGGTCTGGGCTCTGGCTGGGCCATTCCAAAACTTTAATCTTCTTCTGGTGAAGCCATTCCTTTGGTGATTTGGATGTATGCTTTGGGTCGTTGTCATGCTGAAAGATGAAGTTCCTCTTCATGTTCAGCTTTCTAGCAGAAGCCTGAAGGTTTTGTGCCAATATTGACTGGTATTTGGAACTGTTCATAATTCCCTCTATCTTAACTAAGGCCCCAGTTCCAGCCCCAAAGCATGATGCTGCCCCCACCATGCGTCACTGTGGGTATGGGGTTCTTTTGGTGATGTGCAGTGTTGTTTTTGCGCCAAACATATCTTTTGGAATTATGGCCAAAAAGTTCAACCTTGGTTTCATCAGACCATAACATGTTTTCCCACATGCTTTTGGGAGACTTCAGATGTGTTTTTGTAAAATGTAGCCTGGCCTGCATGTTTTTCTTCGTAAGAAAAGGCTTTCGTCTTGCCACTCTACCCCATAGCCCAGACATATGAAGAATACGGGAGATTGTTGTCACATGTACCACACAGCCAGTACTTGCCAGATATTCCTGCAGCTCCTTTAATGTTGCTGTAGGCCTCTTGGTAGCCTCCCAGACCAGTTTTCTTCTCGTCTTTTCATCAATTTTGGAGGGAGCTCCAGTTCTTGGGTAATGTCACTGTTGTGCCATATTTCCTCCACTTGATGATGACTGTCTTCACTGTGTCCATGGTATATCTGATGCCTTGGACATTCTTTTGTACCCTTCACCTGACTGATACCTTTTAACAATGAGATCCCTCTGATGCTTTGGAAGCTCTCTGTGGACCGTGGCTTTTGCTGTGGGATGCGACTAAGACAATTTTAGGAAAGACCAACTAGAGCAGCTGAACTTTATTTGGGGTTAATTAGAGGCACTTTAAATGATGACAGGTGTATGCTGACTACTATTTAACACGATTTGGAATGTGATTGCTTAATTCTGAACACAGCTACATCCCCAGTTATAAGAGGGTGTGCAGACTTATGCAACCACATTATTATTATTTTTTTCTTCTCTCCACCTAAAATATTTCATTTTATTTTTCAATTGAGTTGTACAGTTTATAGGTCACATTAAAGGTGGAAAAAGTTCTGAAATGATTTATCTTTGTCATTTTTTTACTGCACAGAAACCTGACATTTTAACAGGGGTGTGTAGACTTTTTATATCCACTGTATATATACATTTATAGTGCATATTTATATTACCTGATTAATATTTGCTGTACCTAGAATCTGAATGTTTAATCTACTTTATAATCAATAAAAATTCTAATTACTATGTTTTTTCCAGCTTTTTTTCATGGTATACATCTGAGGTGGCGCGGTATTGATTTGCATTTTTTTTAATTGCCATTTTTTCTTTTAACTATTCAATAATAAATTATGATTTTTTTTTTTATTGTCTGCATGGTGTTTGGAGGATACTACATTTATTACAATATAAGTTATTTTGCCTCTATGGGGTTACTCGATAGTTTTTCGGGTGTATTTTTTTCTTTATATATATAGTTTTTTTACACTTACTATTTACACTACTGTTATATTATTATTATTATAACTGGATATTTATCTTCATTAGATTTGCTTTATAGATTACAGTATTTTACCTCAGTAAATCTTGGTTTTTGGGTCGGTAGATACAGGCACGTGGGGGGCGTGGGAGGCACATACCCTGCGTGACTCATCTCTATCTTCTTGCAGGATGCTCACAACTGCATCCCAGAGCTGGACGATGAGACCGCCATGTTTTCTGTGTACGATGGCCATGGAGGTGGGTGGCTTTGTACGCCGCAGTCTGTCGTGTTCCTGTTGTATAATTCATCCATAATTAATGTGGCACCATAAAGGCACTAATGATACGTACATATGGAAGGAGACATGGGTACACTAGAAGTAATCAGAACCATACAAGTCATTGCTTAGACACTTGAGTGGGGGGCGTGGGGGTACTTGTCCTTTAAAAGGATACAGAAAAGCCATCTCTTGGTATCTCTAGCAGAGCTAGTTCATATGATAGTGGAAAATTATTTTTAAAGGGACACAGACTGCACCATTGGGTAGAGGCTCAAAAACATGTTTATATTCTTAAAATTGTCAAAGAGTTGACTTAGACATTGTCATCTCAAGAAACTGCAGAGCCTATAACTCTGGTCTTGGTACCTAGTCGGCTACATATCTGCCCCTCGCCTGGCATGCTTGTCTGTTCTTGTGCTATTTGTTGTTCTTTTGTCCAACTATTAGCTCTCCATATGTACTGCTATACTGCCAGTCTCTTATATGCCATGAGGTATGTCCCGGGTAAAGCACAAGTAGAGACATCCCTAGCTTCTACCCCAATACCCCTTAGGAATCCTTCGGAAAAGAGGATGCCAGGGTAGACAAACACTAAAGTACTACATGTTCAGCACCGAGGCGAGATGACCTAGAGCCTGGCCTATCAGACGTGTCATACTAACGTGTCAATGCTAAATGTGGTAATTCAATCAGGTCTTATCACAGTCTTGGCTAGATGGCATCTTATAAGCTGCTACCTAGGACCATCATTACAAAGATTACTAAAACCATCTCGTTCCTACCACATGGTCTCCATGCCCTACACTCTCTCCATGTCAGCAGGCCTACCGAAATACAAAGATCTACTTGATGAAGGCCTCGGGTTCCTGATGGTTCCTCACTTCTTGTGCTCTGAGATCTGCAACTATCATAATCTCTTCACAATCCTCAGGGTCCCGAGCTTTCATGTGCAGCGCCCAGACTCTGGAACCCTCTACCACACTCGGAGGCCCCTGACGTGGAGACTGTGCTCTACATCCATGACTTCCAATAACTTGAGTTGGAAGGGGGAGAGTGCCATGCTGTCTCTGCTGTGGTTTAATTTGTCTTTGCCCAGTGCATTACTCACAAGTGCCATGATGAGGGTCTCTTGTCGTCTGGGCTGTCTAATGTTCTGTCTCTTTGTAGGGGAGGAGGTTGCTCTGTACTGTGCCAAGTACCTACCTGAGGTGATCAAGGAACAGAAAGCCTACAAGGAAGACAAGCTGCAGAAGGTAAGCACTCTCCTAAAGCTGCATTGATCAATCTAAACCCTGCTCAGGAGTCGCATTTAGGAATCATCTGTACATAAACGTTACTATGTCCTTATTTGCTTCCATGTCTGATAATGGCGTTACTTCACAAACAAGTGCAGTTTTTCTTGATCTAAAGGGATCCTTTTGAGGATAAAGCTGTCGCATCTCTGAACTTATTGGTTTTGAAGCGTGGTGCAGTGATGAATGGGCTATAAATGGCACTTATGGGTTCATATCCTCTTGTTTATTTTAATCCCTTTGTGCCTCTTATCCGTCTGATCAGGAGGCTACTTTTGTGCTTTTAGTGGGTGACTCTAATCCTGGAAACATTACGTACCTTCCATAAGTGGCCTAGCTAGTTCTGTAACTAGACAGTGCAGGGGTATGTTAGAGATAGTCTAAAGCCACCATGGTAAGTGTCCTTGTATCTAACTGGGGCGGTGTGGCAGCAGATGTCTCATTGTGATTCTTTCAGGCCCTAGAGGATGCCTTCCTTGCCATAGATGACAAGTTAACCCAGGAGGAGGTCATCAAAGAGCTCTCACAAATGGCTGGACGTCCCATTAATGAGGACGTGGGGGAAAAGGAGAAAGTAGCAGACGAGGATGATGGTGAGTGAGCTTCTTACAAGCACCGATTGCAAGTCATGTATAGGTGTTATCTAGCCAGGACCTAGAATGCGCCATGAAATTTGTGATTAGTCCTATAGGCCAAGTTGTACCATTGGCGAGCCAGTGTGTGGGTGTCTCTTTCTCTATCTTTTTACATAAGACTATGTGTGATTATGCCACTGTTTCTGAGCCGGTTTTCATATGTCTTCAGTCGACAATGAGGAAGCAGCTTTGTTGCATGAAGAAGCCACAATGACCATCGAGGAACTGCTTACTCGCTATGGGCAGAATTGCAGCAAAAACGCCAAGAAGTGTCCCCAGTCTGCTGAGAAGAGCGGTCCGGAGGAGAAACCCAAGGACATAGCTGTAAATGGAGACCTGGAGCTGGCCAAAGACGGAGAGAAGAAGAATGGGAGCAAGGCTGAGGACGCGCCCCCTGTGGGCATGTCCTCCACATCTGATGGAGCCGGAGGCAGCCGTGCCCAGCGAAGCTGTTGTCCTTCCAAAGCGTTGCCAAGTAAGCGAGTTGTGTCCTCCACTGGAGAGGCCGGCCCGTCCTGCTCCTCCTCCACTTGCCAGCCACCGACTGACAAGTCCAAGATTTTTGAGGACAGCGAGGAATCTGAGGCAGAAGATGAGGAGGAGGATAGCGAGGTGAGGAGCTAGGGGATGTGATGCTCCTTCTTATTATTATTTTTCTGGTACTTGGTTAATAATTAGTAAATCTTATCGGCCTAATTGATTTCGTGATTGGAGAAACTGTACCCCCAATGTTATTGTGAAAAAGTTTCGTTCCCCACTGGTATCCGGTCATTTGAGCTTCAAATTAGCATGTGGAGTTGCATTATGACATAAAGGAGTTGTACAAACAATAATGGTCATTTAAATAATTATTTGGTATAGTAAAAATGGCTAATACAAGGTTTAACCGTAAAGCAGTTCCTTTGCTTGGTTTCCCTATTATCTAAATAATTATATGTAAGTCTCCATAACCTTTCAACTGATCCAGACTCAGAGCTGCTCTTAGTCTGTACGTCATATCCCAGAAGCAGCGGTGGTAAAACCAATCCAACGACCTGCAGTATTAGACGCCATTACTCTGTCTTCTCCTTCCCCAGGACTGCAGTGAGGAAGAGGAGGGATACAGCAGTGAGGCAGAGAACGAGGATGACGACAGTGAAGAGGAGGAAGAGGAGGAGGACGAGGAGGAGATGATGCTTCCAGGCATGGAAGGGAAGGAGGAGGTGTGTGTCCAATGCTTCTGTGGTCAGTTGTCCTCCTGCGTGGGGCACAATATGTATATTGATTGTCTTCTAAAATTAGCTACAATGAGACCCAGGAGCACAAAATCTGTTACATTTCAGTAGCTTCCAGTCGATCTGCTCCTTATTGGGTTGGCATTGTGGGTGCTTTGGTTTTTTGGACCTAGTATAACTTGACATTTGTTGTCCCCCTCAGCCTGGCTCAGACAGTGGGACCACCGCAGTCGTGGCTCTTATTAGAGGGAAGCAGCTGATTGTGGCCAATGCGGGGGACTCTCGCTGTGTAGTGTCTGAACGGGGTAAAGCTGTGGACATGTCCTATGACCACAAGCCGGAGGATGAGCTGGAGTTGGCACGTATAAAGAATGCTGGAGGGAAGGTCACTATGGATGGCCGTGTGAACGGGGGACTCAACCTTTCACGAGCCATTGGTGAGATATAGGGAATTGGCATTATGTATGGGGGCATGTTAAGCAATGTAACATAATAGTGCTTTTCCATTTTTAACTCCTTATATAGTCACTAACTATAATGTCTTCCTGGTATCTCCAGGGGATCATTTCTACAAGAGAAACAAGAATCTTCCTCCAGAAGAACAGATGATCTCTGCCTTGCCGGACATTAAGGTGCTGACCCTGAATGAGGAGCACAACTTCATGGTCATCGCCTGTGATGGCATCTGGTAAGTCTCGGAGGTGTGATGGTAACATGTGACCGGATGGGGGCCTGGCAGGGAGTGTGTATAAAGCAGCAACATGGCTACTGTGTTTAATCTCATTTCATCTTGTCCATTTTGGCAGGAATGTAATGAGCAGTCAAGAGGTGATTGATTTCATTCATGACAAGATCACACAGCAGGAGCAGAGTGGAGTCTCTGTACCTTTATCATCCATTGTGGAAGAGGTAAGAGTTTATGACCAGCTCACTGTCTGAGTCTTTGTACAATTCATGGTGTTCAGGAGCGCAATCTCGGCAGCGGCCGCATTGGTGTGGGGGGGGGGGGGGGGGGGGTGTTAGAGACGCAGCGACGGCACCTCATTGTGGGAGGGGTGCAGACCAAGAGACGCGGCGGCGGCCCTGCATTGGGGGAGGGGGACTGACCTAGAGATGCGGCCCCGCATTGGGGGAGGGGGCGGACCAAGAGACGTGGCGGCGGACCCGCATTGGGGGATGGGGGGCGGACCTAGAGGGCAGGGCATTTTCAGCATGGCACTCAGGAGTGGCCGAAATTCCATATTCTCAGCTCTGTTTTTCTCCCCAGCTGCTGGACCAGTGTTTAGCTCCCGACACATCCGGTGACGGCACAGGATGCGACAACATGACTTGCATCATAGTGCGCTTTCAGGCCTCCTCAAACAGCCACACTGAAGCCAGCAAACGGAAACTGGAGCAGGTAGAGTCGGCGTCGGGCAGTGACAACACCAAGAAAGCCAAGCGGGATGATTAGTGCGAGGCGCTGGCTGCCCGGATTGGACTGTAGACTTCTCTTCTTCAGACTGTGGAGAATTGCTCTTTTTTTAGCGTTTGGCTCCACGGGCCAATGTACAAACACTTTGTTGGAGAGGAGCAGGCGAGGGGACTACCTCTCGCAGGTTTTTTTTTGTTTTAGGGGTGGGACTCGATATCTGTAATGTTTTGTAATCATTCCATGAGCGGCGGTTCCTGAGAGCTACGAATGTACTGCATATACTGCTTTTATAAGTCTGCAGTGGGGCTTAGTCACCTTCTTAGCTCTCTGGACTTACCGTTGCTCAGCTTTGGCCCAGGCCTAGGGCACTTGTACAGATCGGTTTCAAATCACAGGTATAGTCTATTTTGCAGGTCTGGTCCACTCACTGTATTACGGACTCTCAAGCAATATCTCCTCTCTGTGGGGCTCTGGTTAATGTATATGGATTTCAGCTCCGAGAGGTGATTGTGCATTAAAGGGTTAATACACTGCCTTAATGCTTCGCTTGACGTGGGAGTTTTGCTGTGTCTACAGGTAAAGCCACTGCTTCCCTATCCTGACGGCCGTGTGGGACGCGTGGCGTTGCTCACTAGAAGCTGGCCATGTAAGAGGCCATTGTACCCACAAAGGGTGTGTTCTTGGTCCATGGGATGGCGTGTGCTCTTTCCTGTTGGTCAATGACTGATGCACGCCATCTTGTCTCTGTGATCTAATCCTATTTGCATAGTGACCTGCAGCTCCTCAAGTCTTGGCCCCTCTAATGATTAGGTTTAAGGGACTCTGTCTAAATGTTCTGCCTCTGCTTATTTAATTGTTTGTTTGTTTTCCAAGTAATTAAAAAAACTTGCTTAATGGGCCAGTGTACGCACTTTTAACGTTAAGTCTTTTTTATTTTATTAACATAAAAAAAACACGTATGTGCGGTACTTCTCCCTACCACTCATTGTACTGAGCACTATTGAAAGGAAGTGAAAGGTTTCAACCTCCTTAATACAGCCTAATCCATGTTATCTCTGTTAAGATCTTTTACTTCATTTCAGAAGAGATGAATGAGGGAGGTGGCGTTGATGAGGGCTACTGGGTTTAAATAATATTTGCTGGCTAAAACTAAGACTTTCTTGTGTTGGCACATGTATTTTTAATGTTGAAATAAAAACCTGAATAGTGTACACTGGCCCTTTAACAAACCATCACTAACAGCTGGGCGGCACCCAGAACCTCTCCTTTTCTCCCTGTACTCTTTCCTGTATGCTGCCATCTTTCACATCTGGGTCCTTCCCCACCCACCAATGGAGCATTTACATATCTGTATTTTTCACCCTTGCTCTTCTTAATTTTTTTTTCTTTATTCTATATCAAAATAAACTCTTTATAGCCAATAGTTTGAAGGCCTGCCCCTATGGGTGTGGCCTGCCCCTATGGGTGTGGCCTGCCCCTATGGGTGTGGCCTGCCCCTATGGGTGTGGCCTGCCCCTATGGGTGTGGCCTGCCCCTATGGGTGTGGCCTGCCCCTATGGGTGTGGCCTGCCCCTATGGGTGTGGCCTGCCCCTATATTGCAGTGTACCAGGTCACAGATGTGAAATCTGACGTACAGGGATGAGGGATTTGATTTCAGAAGCTAACAGGCTGTTAATTTATTGCAAATTTAGTATTTTAACACTGAGGAGGAAGTCGGAACATTTTATATAAAAGGAGTCCCTGGCCTAGGCCGTACCACTGCTCTGTCCCATGTGGCCGGGCCCCAACACTCCATCCTTATCCTTGGTAATGACGGGCAAGACTGGACATCGGGCTATTCTCAGTGGACTTAGTGTTGTGGATTATTTACAGTGTTTTCCTTTTTTATTATGGAGCCATGCCTACATGTTGTATACTTTCAATCAACCAGATTTTTTTTCAGACTAAAAACCCAGGAAAAAAATGAGTTGTATTTGAGTGTTTTGTCTGCTTTTGGCGTTCCATCTGAGGGACCCCACCTGCTTTCTCCTACTTATAATCTACAGGGGTTGGTCCACTATCCTGCCTCCCCATCTTGGCCCCTGGCCATGTGGAGGTAGTGGGCAGAGGTAACTGAACATCAAATGTTATATCGGTTTTCTAGTCATGTCAGACTCTCCATGACCCTATGGACCACTATTTCCTCCCTCTATCTCATACACAGTACTTTTAATGACCCCCATCTTGACTGTCCCCTTCTTTGTGTGCCTTCACCCTTTCCTAGTATTAATCTTCTCTGGGGAATCTTAACTTCTCATGAAATGGACACAATATTTGAGGTTTTGCCTTGTGATCAAAACTTCTACTGACCAGTTTGGCTGTATTTCCTGTAGTACTGATTTATTGGATCTTCTTTCAGTCCAAGGAACTCTACCCAGTTTTAACACCACAATTCTCTGTGGCTCGGCCTTCTTTATGGTCCAGCTCTCACATGCATATGTTACTAATGGGAATAGCGTGGTTCTAATACTTCTGGATTTTGACCACATCATGGTGAAGTTCCTTGTGTATCTCGGTGAAGCTGTGAGCTACACCGTGTAGGGTCACCCAAGATGAGCAGGTCATAGCAGAAGTCTTAGACCAATCTTGGACCACTGGCACAGGAACTAGCTGCTCACTCCAGAATCTTTACCAAGAAAAACAGGAGGTCATGGAGAGTGACACAACTGACCAACAGCAGAAAAATGTATGATAGGACCTCACAGATACTACTCAGATATTTATATTTTGTGAATTGATCCAAAGGGAGGCGAAACAACTTTATAACACTGCCAGTTGTGCCATTAGGAGAAAATTATTCCTGGTCACTCTCCTCTTTATTGTAGCTAAAGGACATATTGTATGATTTTTTTTTTTCCAGCAATATAACTAACCCAATTTTAAAGATGTTGAGCAATACATCCTCCTTTGGTAGAGAGTTCTACAATATAACTGCTGGTAATGTGAAGAGCCCTTTTTGTTTAATATGAAACCTTGTTTTCTTTACCATCCTGGGTGATCAGCTGAGAAAAACCTTCTACTGTCTCTGGATGTTTTTATATCCGGTAATAAGTTTGCCTTCTCTCAACCATTTCTGGGGGTAGAGGTGTGGTGCCCAAGACTTATTTGAAATGAGTCTTGCCAAGAGTTTAGACCCGATCAGGATTATATTTGCCCTTCTGAATACCTGTTATTGTTTACTTGCATTTGCAGCTGCTGCCTGGCATTGAGCACTCTTCCAGTACACATTCTTATTGAAACAGCAAGTTTTTGTGATGAAAAGCCATGAATTAAGATCATGTTCAATGATGTTCCATGTTTAATGTGACTTTATTACCCACAGAATTCTATGGAAAAATAAATTTAGGTTTTTGTTAGGAAAAATCATTAGAAATGAATTGCAAAATACACCCTATTGGCTTAGGCTTGACCTCCCTCAATGAATACATTTCGTAAGCCATTTATAAATAAGTCTCTGATCTTTTATACCCTTCTCCCTTTCAATATCTTTAAAAAAGATAAGTGTCGTGTGAAGTTTTGTCGGCTCTGTATGCACCATGCCTGCCCCAGTACTATATCTTATGGGAACAACTGATATTTATTTGGGGTTAATCGGAATCGAATACTCTGGTAGGTGCGGGAGAGACTTAACTTTTGGACATGGCTTTGAATATTCTTGGTTTGACGAACACTTTCGGCTCCCGATATACCTGCAATTTTAATAAAGGTGTGTAGACTTCTATATCCACAGTCGGGGTGGTCAACAAGTCCTTCTAAATCTCTTTATCTCTGATAATCCTAAATATATTGTATGTGTTTATTTGATTTACTTCCCTACAGCCTTATTAAATTGCAATTCGGCAAATTCTAAAGAGCTCTATTTAAGCACATATCATATTTTTTTTTACAGAAGTTTTTAGTTCGTGAAGACCTTGCTTTTAGATAGAAATTTACTAACTAAAAACTTCTGTAAAAAAAATATGCTCTGTGCTTATATAGGGCCCTTAAGAATTTGCCGAATTGCAATTTAATAAGGCTGCTAATGTGTAACTTTACATTTATTTGTATAACATCTCATCTGCCATTTAGTTGCCCATTTCCCGAATGTATGCAAATCCCTTTGGCGCGAAAGTCCATAATTATCTGATTTTATCATAAAATAATACATCTGTTAACAAGGAGGGGACCTAATACTGAACCACATTAGTCCAATCTGAGTGTGTTCTATTTACCACAACACTTTGCCTCTTGTCTTTTAGCCAGGAGCAAATATTTACTGCAATTCCTGTTTACACAATAGTCTCCCATGTGGCACTGTATCAAAAGCCTTTGCAAAATCCAAATAGACTACATCCACTGGTTACCTTGATCCAGGTTCCTACTAACCTCCAGATAGAAACTAATTAGATTTGTTTGACATGACCTATCCCTCATAAATCCATGTTGACTCCTACTTATAATCCTGCTCAAATAGACATATTCCTGTATATTATCCCTTATTAACCCTTCTAAAAGCTTCCCCACTACAGAAGTGAGGCTCACTGGTCTATAATTCCCCGGATTTGCTCTTGCATTCTTCTTAAATATCGGGATCACATCTGCTTACCTCCAGTCATGTGGTTGCGACCCTGTGGGGAGTGAGTCTTGATAGGTTAGATATAATGGTTTGGCTATTACAGAGCCCAGTTCCCTTCGCTGTATTCCATCAGGACCCGGGGCTTTATCATGTCTTGTGTTTCTTTTCCAAATATCGATAAAGTAAAACAATACTGCAGTTGCCATTTTGCGCAGTGAGTCTTTCTGATCCACCCACAACAATGTTTTAAAGTTATTTATTAAGGATCATTGCATTCTAATTATTTATAAGCCCCTGCACAGTTTTCTGGTCAGTGACCAGTAGCAGAAATGTTAGATTACATGGAAAGAAAGGAATAAAGCTTTAATATTTTAAATACCCCAAAAATATTTTAGGTAAGGAGAAATACAGTGGGGGTAAAAAAATATATAGAGAAATGACCTGTGAATATCGAAGCAGAAATGTATCGGTACACTGACGGAGGTAAGTCTCCAGGACAGATGATGATTTCCATAAATTCTATGGCCCAAGAACTTAAATCTCTAAAGTCTGATGAATAGCGAAAGCGAGAGAGTTCCAGAAAAACATTTACTTCTGCTTCATAGACTATTCTAAAGCCTTTGACTGTGTGGATCACAACAAAATGAGACAAGTTCTGTAAGGGAAGAGAGTACCGGATCATTATTATTATCCTTTATTTATAACGCGCCAACATATTCCGCAGCGCAATACAGGGGTTAGGTACAAGTATAAACAATACCCCACAATGAAAATAATGGAAGACCCTGTTATTGAGCTTTCAATCTGATATACACTGTGCCTTCCCTAAAGCACCTCACAAGATTAAAACTCGCAAACTTACATTCTAAAGGGTATGGGTGAGGTACAGGAGAGTGAGAGATGCATAGTGAATGAAGAGGCTAAAGATGATAGGCTTTTTTGAATAGATGTGTTTTTAAAGAGATTTTGAATGATCTGAGGCATGAAGATAGTCTGGTGGTGCGAGGTAAAGAGTTCCAAAGAATAGGGGCAGCACGTGAAAAGTCTTGAAGCCGGGAGTGAAAGGAGGTGATAAGAGAGGAGAAGAGAAGAAGGTCATTAGCAGCGCGAAGATGGCGGGTGGGAGCGTATTTTGGGATGAGAGCAGAGATGTAGGAGGGTGCACTATTGTGGAGGGCTTTATATGTTAGGGTCATGATTTTGAATTGTATTCTAGATGCTATGGGAAGCCAGTGGAGTGCCTGACAGAGAGGTGCTGCAGACACAGTGCGTTTAGTATGGTAGATGAGTCTAGCGGATGCATTCAAAATGGATTGGAGTGGAGACAGACGGGTGATAGGAAGGCCAGCAAGAAGAGTGTTGCAGTAATCGAGGCGAGATATGATGCGAGCGCGAATACAAATTTTAGTTGTGTCTTGTGTGAGGTAGTGGCGTATTTTGGATATGTTTTTTAGATGAAAGTGACAAGATTTTGTGAGTGATTGGATGTGGGGAATAAAAGAGAGGGAAGGGTCCAGTAGGACCCCAAGACAGCGGGCCTGAGAGGTGGGAGTGATGATGGCATTGTCAACAGTGAGAGATATTTGAGGAGTGGAAGCTGTAGTAGAGGGTGGAAAGATAAGGAGCTCTGTCTTAGACATGTTGAGTTTGAGTTGACGGGCAGACATCCAGGAGGATATACTAGAGAGGCAATTGGCAACATGAGCTAGAAGAGAGGGGGATAGATCGGGTGCAGAGATGTAGATTTGGGTGTCATCAGCATATAGATGATACTGAAATCCAAAAGATTGTATAAGGGGACCAAGGGAGGATGTATAGATAGAGAAAAGGAGGGGGTCTAGGACTGAGCCTTGGGGTACACCGACAGTTAGAGGGCGAGGAGATGAAGAGGTGCAAGAAAAGGAGACACTTAATGTTCGATTTTCTAGATAAGATGTGAACCAAGAGAGAGCAGTGTCACGGATGCCAAGAGAGTGGAGAATTTGGATAAGAAGAGGATGATCAACTGTGTCAAAGGCAGCAGAGAGATCCAGGAGAATTAGGATAGAGAAATTACCCTTTGATTTGGCGTTGAGCAAGTCATTAGTAACTTTTGTGAGAGCTGTCTCTGTAGAGTGTTGGGGCCGGAAGCCAGACTGGAAGGGATCAAGGAGGGAGTTGGAGGAAATTAATTGTGTAAGGCGAGTGTAGACGACACGCTCAAGTAGTTTAGAAGCCAAGGGTAGTAGAGAGATAGGGCGGTAATTAGATGGAGAAGCTGGATCAGATGTGGGTTTCTTAAGAATGGGTGTAATTGTGGCTTGTTTCAAAGGTGATGGAAACTTGCCAGTGTCTAAGGAAAGGTTGAATAGATGTATGAGAGCTGGGATAAGTGTGGTAGAGAGGGGGGGATCAGCTGTGATGGAATAGGATCATGTGGACAAGTTGTGAGACGAGAGGTTGATAGAAGGTTAGCAACTTCATCCTCAGTTACAGGGTTAAAGGAGTTTATAGGGGCTATAGGTTTGGGAAAAAGTGAAGGCAGACTGCTGTTTGTTTTTTGAGGAGAAGGTGTGATATGGCCACGTTGAGAGGAGAGTTCATTACGAATATTTTCAATTTTACTATTAAAGTATCTAGCAAAATCTTCAGCTGTAAGAGAGGAAGGGGCGGGAGGTGGGGGAGGGCAGAGGAGAGTGTTAAGAGTGGAGAACAAATGTTTGGGTTTGGAGGCCAAATTTGATATTAATGATGAGAAGTAGCTCTGTCTGGCAAGATTGAGGGCATAGTGATAGGAGCGTAGGATAAACTTGTAATGAAGGAAGTCTGATGAGGAGCGAGATTTTCTCCATGGTCGTTCAGAACTTTGGGAGCACTTCTGGTTGTAGCGTGTTTGTGTAGTGTGCCATGGTTGTAGATGAGAGCCGGGGCGTCTGCCTGCGGTTATGGGGGCTAGAGAGTCCAGGGTGGAATTTAGAGTCAAATTGTATTGTGTGGTAGCAATATCAGGGCAAGTGAGGGTACTGAGAGGACTGACAAGGGGTTGCAGTAAATTGGAAAGGTGTTGTGAGTTAAGTGTCTGCAGGTTTCTGTGGGTTCTGGTAGTTGGGCGTGATAAAGGGTAGAGATTGGAAGTGATAATGAGGCTGTAGGTTAGGAGATGGTGGTCAGAAAGAGGGAGTGGGGAGATTGTAAGATTGTAGATAGAGCAGTGATTAGAGAAAATTAGGTCCAGAGAGTGTCCATCCTGGTGGGTAGGGGATTCTATCCACTGTGAGAGGCCAAGGGAAGAGGTAAGTGCAAGTAGTTTTGATCATCTTATTCTCCTCCTGAAGAATCTGTATGTGGACCAAGAAGCCACAGTCAGAACCGAACTTGGGACAACAGAATAGTTCAAGATCGGAAAAGTTGTGCAACAAGTTTGTATATTGTCACTTTATACACAGAGTACATCAGGCGTATGGACGGGCTGAATGAGTCCAAATCCAGAATCAATATCGCTGGAGGAAATATCAACAACCTCAGATACACCGATGATACTACTCGGATGGCTGAAAGTGAGGAGGAACCAAAGGATATATGGAGGAGGGTAAAAGAAGAGAGTGCAAAAGCTGGCCTGCTGCTCAACATTAAAAAGATGAAGATCATGGCAAACGCCAATCTCACTTCCTGGCAGAGAGATGGGGAATAAGTGGAGGCAGTGACAGATTTTATTTTCCTGCTATCCAGGATCTCTCCAGGTGGTGACAGTAGCCATGAAATTAATAAGACTTTTGCTTTTGGAGAGGAAAGCTATGGCAAGCTTGGACAAGTTAGTAAAGGTATTACATTATCAACAAAGGTCCACATAGCTAGAACGATGGTATTCCCAGTTGTAACACGGATGTGAGAGCTGGACCATAAAGTCTGAGTGCAGTAGAAATGGCAGCTTTGGATTGTGGTGTTGGAAAAAACTGCTTAGAAGATCCAATCAATCAGTACTACAGGAAATCAAGATAAACTGTTTAGTGGAAGATATGATCAGGAGGCAAAAGCTGAAACATTTTGACCATATCCTGAGAAGACACGACTGAACAAATCAACAACAAATGCTCTATCAATCCTACTGTTACCTCCACCCACTGCATTTAAACTTCGCAAGAAGCTAAATTACCCCATGGCTTAAGTTGGAGAGGCAGATGAAAGGCTAGTAATGCACCACAGTAAGGTGGAGGACCAGTAACCAGAATAGCAAGGAAAGTATATATGAAAGTAAGAACAAGAAAGTGGAATCAGTTTATTGTTCAGGTCTTTCTCCAGACATGCAGAGTGGGACCAGTGTTTGGGGACCTTGTGTTCGAATGTCCATGGCGGTGGGTGACCACTTGTAATTGGTAGCGGGTCCATACTTATCTAGCATTTTAGAAAATGGAGGTGGGAGAGTTGGGATAATGGTTTATCTTAAGACTGCAGGTGGTGGTCAGAGAGAAGGATTGAAATATTACAGAGCGGAGAGACAAGTGAGAAGAAGAAATCCGTGGATTGGCCACAGTGTGTACCAGCACCGTGAAGTGGGGTATCTACACTCAGAGTATGGGAGACTTCTACATAACTCGATAATTTAAAGTGGACAAGGACGTTTGAGGTTGGCCTCCAAGAATAAACCAGGAGAAAGCGAATGAAGGCAAGGGTTGGCTCTAAAGTACTAGTTGGGGCAGAGAAGAAATACAATGCTACCTCCTTGTCTGTCCTCAAGTTGCAGGTCTGGATGGGAGAGAGCCAATCATTGTAGATGTCCACAACATGTCTGTGTTTGCTTGGAAGGAAGTGACAGAGATCTTTAAGTGACTATATCACGGGAGCGGAAATGAAGCTGCCATTGAGGGTGAAAATCGCAAGTTTGCGGAGGGTTGAGGTGAACTGGTGAGCGGCAAATAAGAAAGATGGAAGTATCCCATATAATCTAAGTAAGTACAACCTTGGGCCGAAGCTGTCTCAAGTGTCAGGATCTCGTTCCAGTCCGTCTCTAGTGATTCACTTAGACCAGCTCATACAGTCTTGACATACGGCACTAGGCGGGGGGGGGGGGGCTACTTTGGATAAACTAGTTCATAACAACTCTAACTTTTTTGGTCATAAGGGGCTAGAGGAGGTGGACAGGAGGCTAAAGGACTCTAAACACGCAAAACACCACCAGAAACACGCAAAACGGCTACGGATATTCCACCACAGGCGCATACCACGCATTAGCCGCCGTTTTAGAACAATAATTTATACAATGCGGAAGTACACGGCTACGCTAACGGTTTGGGCTCGCGCACGCACACTATTACACTGCACACATTCATCACGCTTACACAGCAGCTCCACAGCACTAATGCTGCAGCAACATCAACACAGATTGTCAGCTCTTCAACACAATGCTTCAAAATAGGTAAAGTATATTCATTTATTAATGTATTATATATTTCATTATTATACACCAAACAGCATTAGCTACCTTACAATTTCATTGCCGTCATTTTTTGACGGGCAATTCGATAGTACAGTAATAATCATACAGAGAAGTCACATAACATACAGTAATTATCATACACAGAGAAGTCACATAACATACAGTAATAATCATACAGAGAAGTCACATAACATACAGTAATTATCATACACAGAGAAGTCACATAACATACAGTAATTATCACACAGAGAAGTCACATAACATACAGTAATTATCATACAGAGAGGTCACATAACATACAGTAATTATCATACAGAGAAGTCACATAACATACAGTAATTATCATACAGAGAGAAGTCACATAACATACAGTAATTATCACACAGAGAAGTCACATAACATACAGTAATTATCATACAGAGAGAAGTCACATAACATACAGTAATTATCACACAGAGAGAAGTCACATAACATACAGTAATTATCATACAGAGAGAAGTCACATAACATACAGTAATTATCACACAGAGAGAAGTCACATAACATACAGTAATTATCACACAGAGAGAAGTCACATAACATACAGTAATTATCATACAGAGAAGTCACATAACATACAGTAATTATCATACAGAGAAGTCACATAACATACAGTAATTATCACACAGAGAGAAGTCACATAACATACAGTAATTATCATACAGAGAAGTCACATAACATACAGTAATTATCACACAGAGAAGTCACATAACATACAGTAATTATCACACAGAGAGAAGTCACATAACATACAGTAATTATCATACAGAGAAGTCACATAACATACAGTAATTATCACACAGAGAAGTCACATAACATACAGTAATTATCACACAGAGAGAAGTCACATAACATACAGTAATTATCATACAGAGAAGTCACATAACATACAGTAATTATCACACAGAGAGAAGTCACATAACATACAGTAATTATCACACAGAGAAGTCACATAACATACAGTAATTATCACACAGAGAAGTCACATAACATACAGTAATTATCATACAGAGAAGTCACATAACATACAGTAATTATCACACAGAGAAGTCACATAACATACAGTAATCATACAGAGAAGTCACATAACATACAGTAATTATCACACAGAGAGAAGTCACATAACATACAGTAATTATCACACAGAGAAGTCACATAACATACAGTAATTATCACACAGAGAGAAGTCACATAACATACAGTAATTATCACACAGAGAAGTCACATAACATACAGTAATTATCATACAGAGAAGTCACATAACATACAGTAATTATCACACAGAGAGAAGTCACATAACATACAGTAATTATCACACAGAGAAGTCACATAACATACAGTAATTATCATACAGAGAAGTCACATAACATACAGTAATTATCACACAGAGAAGTCACATAACATACAGTAATTATCATACAGAGAAGTCACATAACATACAGTAATTATCACACAGAGAGAAGTCACATAACATACAGTAATTATCACACAGAGAAGTCACATAACATACAGTAATTATCACACAGAGAGAAGTCACATAACATACAGTAATTATCACACAGAGAAGTCACATAACATACAGTAATTATCACACAGAGAGAAGTCACATAACATACAGTAATTATCACACAGAGAAGTCACATAACATACAGTAATTATCATACAGAGAAGTCACATAACATACAGTAATTATCACACAGAGAGAAGTCACATAACATACAGTAATTATCACACAGAGAAGTCACATAACATACAGTAATTATCACACAGAGAGAAGTCACATAACATACAGTAATTATCACACAGAGAAGTCACATAACATACAGTAATTATCACACAGAGAGAAGTCACATAACATACAGTAATTATCACACAGAGAAGTCACATAACATACAGTAATTATCATACAGAGAAGTCACATAACATACAGTAATTATCATACAGAGAAGTCACATAACATACAGTAATTATCACACAGAGAAGTCACATAACATACAGTAATTATCACACAGAGAAGTCACATAACATACAGTAATTATCATACAGAGAAGTCACATAACATACAGTAATTATCATACAGAGAAGTCACATAACATACAGTAATTATCACACAGAGAAGTCACATAACATACAGTAATTATCACACACAGAGAAGTCACATAACATACAGTAATTATCATACAGAGAGGTCACATAACATACAGTAATTATCATACAGAGAAGTCACATAACATACAGTAATTATCACACAGAGAGAAGTCACATAACATACAGTAATTATCACACAGAGAAGTCACATAACATACAGTAATTATCACACAGAGAAGTCACATAACATACAGTAATTATCACACAGAGAAGTCACATAACATACAGTAATTATCACACAGAGAAGTCACATAACATACAGTAATTATCACACAGAGAAGTCACATAACATACAGTAATTATCACACAGAGAAGTCACATAACATACAGTAATTATCACACAGAGAGAAGTCACATAACATACAGTAATTATCATACAGAGAAGTCACATAACATACAGTAATTATCACACACAGAGAAGTCACATAACATACAGTAATTATCACACAGAGAAGTCACATAACATACAGTAATTATCACACAGAGAAGTCACATAACATACAGTAATTATCACACAGAGAAGTCACATAACATACAGTAATTATCATACAGAGAAGTCACATAACATACAGTAATTATCATACAGAGAAGTCACATAACATACAGTAATTATCATACAGAGAAGTCACATAACATACAGTAATTATCATACAGAGAAGTCACATAACATACAGTAATTATCATACAGAGAAGTCACATAACATACAGTAATTATCACACAGAGAGAAGTCACATAACATACAGTAATTATCACACAGAGAAGTCACATAACATACAGTAATTATCATACAGAGAGAAGTCACATAACATACAGTAATTATCACACAGAGAGAAGTCACATAACATACAGTAATTATCATACAGAGAAGTCACATAACATACAGTAATTATCATACAGAGAAGTCACATAACATACAGTAATTATCATACAGAGAAGTCACATAACATACAGTAATTATCATACAGAGAGAAGTCACATAACATACAGTAATTATCACACAGAGAAGTCACATAACATACAGTAATTATCATACAGAGAAGTCACATAACATACAGTAATTATCATACAGAGAGAAGTCACATAACATACAGTAATTATCACACAGAGAAGTCACATAACATACAGTAATTATCATACAGAGAGAAGTCACATAACATACAGTAATTATCACACAGAGAGAAGTCACATAACATACAGTAATTATCATACAGAGAAGTCACATAACATACAGTAATTATCATACAGAGAAGTCACATAACATACAGTAATTATCATACAGAGAAGTCACATAACATACAGTAATTATCATACAGAGAGAAGTCACATAACATACAGTAATTATCATACAGAGAGAAGTCACATAACATACAGTAATTATCACACAGAGAAGTCACATAACATACAGTAATTATCATACAGAGAAGTCACATAACATACAGTAATTATCATACAGAGAAGTCACATAACATACAGTAATTATCACACAGAGAGAAGTCACATAACATACAGTAATTATCACACAGAGAAGTCACATAACATACAGTAATTATCACACAGAGAGAAGTCACATAACATACAGTAATTATCACACAGAGAAGTCACATAACATACAGTAATTATCATACAGAGAAGTCACATAACATACAGTAATTATCACACAGAGAGAAGTCACATAACATACAGTAATTATCACACAGAGAAGTCACATAACATACAGTAATTATCACACAGAGAAGTCACATAACATACAGTAATTATCACACAGAGAAGTCACATAACATACAGTAATTATCACACAGAGAGAAGTCACATAACATACAGTAATTATCACACAGAGAAGTCACATAACATACAGTAATTATCACACAGAGAGAAGTCACATAACATACAGTAATTATCACACAGAGAAGTCACATAACATACAGTAATTATCACACAGAGAGAAGTCACATAACATACAGTAATTATCACACAGAGAAGTCACATAACATACAGTAATTATCATACAGAGAAGTCACATAACATACAGTAATTATCACACAGAGAAGTCACATAACATACAGTAATTATCATACAGAGAAGTCACATAACATACAGTAATTATCACACAGAGAAGTCACATAACATACAGTAATTATCACACAGAGAAGTCACATAACATACAGTAATTATCACACACAGAGAAGTCACATAACATACAGTAATTATCATACAGAGAGAAGTCACATAACATACAGTAATTATCATACAGAGAAGTCACATAACATACAGTAATTATCACACAGAGAAGTCACATAACATACAGTAATTATCACACAGAGAAGTCACATAACATACAGTAATTATCATACAGAGAAGTCACATAACATACAGTAATTATCATACAGAGAAGTCACATAACATACAGTAATTATCACACAGAGAGAAGTCACATAACATACAGTAATTATCACACAGAGAAGTCACATAACATACAGTAATTATCATACAGAGAAGTCACATAACATACAGTAATTATCATACAGAGAAGTCACATAACATACAGTAATTATCATACAGAGAGAAGTCACATAACATACAGTAATTATCACACAGAGAAGTCACATAACATACAGTAATTATCACACAGAGAAGACACATAACATACAGTAATTATCATACAGAGATGTCACATAACATACAGTAATTATCACACAGAGAAGTCACATAACATACAGTAATTATCATACAGAGAAGTCACATAACATACAGTAATTATCACACAGAGAGAAGTCACATAACATACAGTAATTATCATACAGAGAGAAGTCACATAACATACAGTAATTATCATACAGAGAGAAGTCACATAACATACAGTAATTATCACACAGAGAAGTCACATAACATACAGTAATTATCACACAGAGAAGTCACATAACATACAGTAATTATCACACAGAGAGAAGTCACATAACATACAGTAATTATCATACAGAGAAGTCACATAACATACAGTAATTATCACACAGAGAAGTCACATAACATACAGTAATTATCATACAGAGAAGTCACATAACATACAGTAATTATCATACAGAGAAGTCACATAACATACAGTAATTATCATACAGAGAGAAGTCACATAACATACAGTAATTATCATACAGAGAAGTCACATAACATACAGTAATTATCATACAGAGAAGTCACATAACATACAGTAATTATCATACAGAGAGAAGTCACATAACATACAGTAATTATCACACAGAGAAGTCACATAACATACAGTAATTATCATACAGAGAAGTCACATAACATACAGTAATTATCACACAGAGAGAAGTCACATAACATACAGTAATTATCATACACAGAGAAGTCACATAACATACAGTAATTATCATACACAGAGAAGTCACATAACATACAGTAATTATCACACAGAGAAGTCACATAACATACAGTAATTATCACACAGAGAGAAGTCACATAACATACAGTAATTATCATACAGAGAAGTCACATAACATACAGTAATTATCATACAGAGAAGTCACATAACATACAGTAATTATCACACAGAGAAGTCACATAACATACAGTAATTATCACACAGAGAGAAGTCACATAACATACAGTAATTATCACACAGAGAAGTCACATAACATACAGTAATTATCACACAGAGAGAAGTCACATAACATACAGTAATTATCACACAGAGAAGTCACATAACATACAGTAATTATCATACAGAGAAGTCACATAACATACAGTAATTATCATACAGAGAAGTCACATAACATACAGTAATTATCACACAGAGAAGTCACATAACATACAGTAATTATCATACAGAGAGGTCACATAACATACAGTAATTATCACACAGAGAAGTCACATAACATACAGTAATTATCATACAGAGAAGTCACATAACATACAGTAATTATCATACAGAGAAGTCACATAACATACAGTAATTATCATACAGAGAAGTCACATAACATACAGTAATTATCACACAGAGAAGTCACATAACATACAGTAATTATCATACAGAGAGAAGTCACATAACATACAGTAATTATCACACAGAGAAGTCACATAACATACAGTAATTATCACACAGAGAGAAGTCACATAACATACAGTAATTATCATACAGAGAGGTCACATAACATACAGTAATTATCACACAGAGAAGTCACATAACATACAGTAATTATCATACAGAGAGAAGTCACATAACATACAGTAATTATCATACAGAGAAGTCACATAACATACAGTAATTATCACACAGAGAAGTCACATAACATACAGTAATTATCATACAGAGAGAAGTCACATAACATACAGTAATTATCATACAGAGAAGTCACATAACATACAGTAATTATCACACAGAGAAGTCACATAACATACAGTAATTATCATACAGAGAGAAGTCACATAACATACAGTAATTATCATACAGAGAGAAGTCACATAACATACAGTAATTATCATACACAGAGAAGTCACATAACATACAGTAATTATCATACAGAGAGGTCACATAACATACAGTAATTATCATACAGAGAAGTCACATAACATACAGTAATTATCACACAGAGAGAAGTCACATAACATACAGTAATTATCACACAGAGAGAAGTCACATAACATACAGTAATTATCACACAGAGAGAAGTCACATAACATACAGTAATTATCATACAGAGAAGTCACATAACATACAGTAATTATCACACAGAGAAGTCACATAACATACAGTAATTATCATACAGAGAGAAGTCACATAACATACAGTAATTATCATACAGAGAAGTCACATAACATACAGTAATTATCACACAGAGAGAAGTCACATAACATACAGTAATTATCATACAGAGAGAAGTCACATAACATACAGTAATTATCATACAGAGAAGTCACATAACATACAGTAATTATCATACAGAGAGAAGTCACATAACATACAGTAATTATCATACAGAGAAGTCACATAACATACAGTAATTATCACACAGAGAAGTCACATAACATACAGTAATTATCACACAGAGAAGTCACATAACATACAGTAATTATCATACAGAGAAGTCACATAACATACAGTAATTATCATACAGAGAAGTCACATAACATACAGTAATTATCACACAGAGAAGTCACATAACATACAGTAATTATCACACAGAGAAGTCACATAACATACAGTAATTATCATACAGAGAAGTCACATAACATACAGTAATTATCACAGAGAGAAGTCACATAACATACAGTAATTATCATACAGAGAGAAGTCACATAACATACAGTAATTATCACACAGAGAGAAGTCACATAACATACAGTAATTATCACACAGAGAAGTCACATAACATACAGTAATTATCATACAGAGAAGTCACATAACATACAGTAATTATCACACAGAGAAGTCACATAACATACAGTAATTATCATACAGAGAAGTCACATAACATACAGTAATTATCATACAGAGAAGTCACATAACATACAGTAATTATCACACAGAGAAGTCACATAACATACAGTAATTATCACACAGAGAAGTCACATAACATACAGTAATTATCATACAGAGAAGTCACATAACATACAGTAATTATCATACAGAGAAGACACATAACATACAGTAATTATCATACAGAGAAGTCACATAACATACAGTAAATATCACACAGAGAAGTCACATAACATACAGTAATTATCACACAGAGAAGTCACATAACATACAGTAATTATCATACAGAGAAGTCACATAACATACAGTAATTATCACACAGAGAAGTCACATAACATACAGTAATTATCACACAGAGAGAAGTCACATAACATACAGTAATTATCATACAGAGAGAAGTCACATAACATACAGTAATTATCACACAGAGAAGTCACATAACATACAGTAATTATCACACAGAGAAGTCACATAACATACAGTAATTATCATACAGAGAAGCCACATAACATACAGTAATTATCACACAGAGAAGTCACATAACATACAGTAATTATCACACAGAGAAGTCACATAACATACAGTAATTACCACACAGAGAAGTCACATAACATACAGTAATTATCATACAGAGAGAAGTCACATAACATACAGTAATTATCATACAGAGAAGTCACATAACATACAGTAATTATCATACAGAGAAGTCACATAACATACAGTAATTATCACACAGAGAAGTCACATAACATACAGTAATTATCACACAGAGAAGTCACATAACATACAGTAATTATCACACAGAGAAGTCACATAACATACAGTAATTATCACACAGAGAAGTCACATAACATACAGTAATTATCACACAGAGAAGTCACATAACATACAGTAATTACCACACAGAGAAGTCACATAACATACAGTAATTATCATACAGAGAGAAGTCACATAACATACAGTAATTATCATACAGAGAAGTCACATAACATACAGTAATTATCATACAGAGAAGTCACATAACATACAGTAATTATCACACAGAGAAGTCACATAACATACAGTAATTATCACACAGAGAAGTCACATAACATACAGTAATTATCATACAGAGAAGTCACATAACATACAGTAATTATCATACAGAGAAGACACATAACATACAGTAATTATCATACAGAGAAGTCACATAACATACAGTAAATATCACACAGAGAAGTCACATAACATACAGTAATTATCACACAGAGAAGTCACATAACATACAGTAATTATCATACAGAGAAGTCACATAACATACAGTAATTATCACACAGAGAAGTCACATAACATACAGTAATTATCACACAGAGAGAAGTCACATAACATACAGTAATTATCATACAGAGAGAAGTCACATAACATACAGTAATTATCACACAGAGAAGTCACATAACATACAGTAATTATCACACAGAGAAGTCACATAACATACAGTAATTATCATACAGAGAAGCCACATAACATACAGTAATTATCACACAGAGAAGTCACATAACATACAGTAATTATCACACAGAGAGAAGTCACATAACATACAGTAATTATCATACAGAGAAGTCACATAACATACAGTAATTACCACACAGAGAAGTCACATAACATACAGTAATTATCATACAGAGAAGTCACATAACATACAGTAATTATCACACAGAGAAGTCACATAACATACAGTAATTACCACACAGAGAAGTCACATAACATACAGTAATTATCATACAGAGAAGCCACATAACATACAGTAATTATCACACAGAGAAGTCACATAACATACAGTAATTATCACACAGAGAGAAGTCACATAACATACAGTAATTATCATACAGAGAAGTCACATAACATACAGTAATTACCACACAGAGAAGTCACATAACATACAGTAATTATCATACAGAGAAGTCACATAACATACAGTAATTACCACACAGAGAAGTCACATAACATACAGTAATTACCACACAGAGAAGTCACATAACATACAGTAATTATCACACAGAGAAGTCACATAACATACAGTAATTACCACACAGAGAAGTCACATAACATACAGTAATTATCATACAGAGAAGTCACATAACATACAGTAATTATCATACAGAGAAGTCACATAACATACAGTAATTATCATACAGAGAAGTCACATAACATACAGTAATTATCATACAGAGAAGTCACATAACATACAGTAATTATCATACAGAGAGAAGTCACATAACATACAGTAATTATCATACAGAGAGAAGTCACATAACATACAGTAATTATCACACAGAGAGAAGTCACATAACATACAGTAATTATCACACAGAGAAGTCACATAACATACAGTAATTATCACACAGAGAAGTCACATAACATACAGTAATTATCATACAGAGAGAAGTCACATAACATACAGTAATAATCATACAGAGAAGTCACATAACATACAGTAATTATCACACAGAGAAGACACATAACATACAGTAATTATCACACAGAGAAGTCACATAACATACAGTAATTATCACACAGAGAAGTCACATAACATACAGTAATTATCACACAGAGAAGTCACATAACATACAGTAATTATCACACAGAGAAGTCACATAACATACAGTAATTATCACACAGAAGTCACATAACATACAGTAATTATCACACAGAGAAGTCACATAACATACAGTAATTATCATACAGAGAAGTCACATAACATACAGTAATTATCATACAGAGAAGTCACATAACATACAGTAATTATCATACAGAGAAGTCACATAACATACAGTAATTATCATACAGAGAAGTCACATAACATACAGTAATTATCACACAGAGAAGTCACATAACATACAGTAATTATCATACAGAGAGAAGTCACATAACATACAGTAATTATCATACAGAGAAGTCACATAACATACAGTAATTATCACACAGAGAAGTCACATAACATACAGTAATTATCATACAGAGAGAAGTCACATAACATACAGTAATTATCATACACAGAGAAGTCACATAACATACAGTAATTATCACACAGAGAAGTCACATAACATACAGTAATTATCACACAGAGAAGTCACATAACATACAGTAATTATCACACAGAGAAGACACATAACATACAGTAATTATCACACAGAGAAGACACATAACATACAGTAATTATCACACAGAGAAGACACATAACATACAGTAATTATCACACAGAGAAGTCACATAACATACAGTAATTATCACACAGAGAAGTCACATAACATACAGTAATTATCATACAGAGAAGTCACATAACATACAGTAATTATCATACACAGAGAAGTCACATAACATACAGTAATTATCACACAGAGAAGTCACATAACATACAGTAATTATCACACAGAGAAGTCACATAACATACAGTAATTATCACACAGAGAAGTCACATAACATACAGTAATTATCATACAGAGAGAAGTCACATAACATACAGTAATTATCACACAGAGAAGTCACATAACATACAGTAATTATCATACAGAGAGAAGCCACATAACATACAGTAATTATCACACAGAGAAGTCACATAACATACAGTAATTATCACACAGAGAAGTCACATAACATACAGTAATTATCACACAGAGAAGTCACATAACATACAGTAATTATCATACAGAGAGAAGTCACATAACATACAGTAATTATCATACAGAGAAGTCACATAACATACAGTAATTATCATACAGAGAGAAGTCACATAACATACAGTAATTATCATACACAGAGAAGTCACATAACATACAGTAATTATCACACAGAGAGAAGTCACATAACATACAGTAATTATCATACAGAGAGAAGTCACATAACATACAGTAATTATCACACAGAGAGAAGTCACATAACATACAGTAATTATCATACAGAGAAGTCACATAACATACAGTAATTATCATACAGAGAGAAGTCACATAACATACAGTAATTATCATACAGAGAAGTCACATAACATACAGTAATTATCATACAGAGAAGTCACATAACATACAGTAATTATCACACAGAGAGAAGTCACATAACATACAGTAATTATCACACAGAGAAGTCGCATAACATACAGTAATTATCATACAG
The DNA here is from genome assembly GCA_027410445.1 of Discoglossus pictus. NCBI lineage: Eukaryota > Metazoa > Chordata > Amphibia > Anura > Alytidae > Discoglossus > Discoglossus pictus. The sequence goes on along the minus strand of CM050165.1, from coordinate 453,736,659 downwards.
AGAGAAGTCACATAACATACAGTAATTATCATACAGAGAAGTCACATAACATACAGTAATTATCATACAGAGAAGTCACATAACATACAGTAAATATCACACAGAGAAGTCACATAACATACAGTAAATATCACACAGAGAGAAGTCACATAACATACAGTAATTATCATACAGAGAAGTCACATAACATACAGTAATTATCATACAGAGAAGTCACATAACATACAGTAAATATCACACAGAGAAGTCACATAACATACAGTAATTATCACACAGAGAAGTCACATAACATACAGTAATTATCATACAGAGAAGTCACATAACATACAGTAATTATCACACAGAGAAGACACATAACATACAGTAATTATCACACAGAGAGAAGTCACATAACATACAGTAATTATCATACAGAGAAGTCACATAACATACAGTAATTATCATACAGAGAAGTCACATAACATACAGTAAATATCACACAGAGAAGTCACATAACATACAGTAATTATCACACAGAGAAGTCACATAACATACAGTAATTATCATACAGAGAGAAGTCACATAACATACAGTAATTATCACACAGAGAAGTCACATAACATACAGTAATTATCACACAGAGAAGCCACATAACATACAGTAATTATCATACAGAGAGAAGTCACATAACATACAGTAAATATCACACAGAGAAGTCACATAACATACAGTAATTATCACACAGAGAGAAGTCACATAACATACAGTAATTATCATACAAAGAGAAGTCACATAACATACAGTAATTATCATACAGAGAAGTCACATAACATACAGTAATTATCACACAGAGAAGTCACATAACATACAGTAATTATCACACAGAGAAGTCACATAACATACAGTAATTATCATACAGAGAAGTCACATAACATACAGTAATTATCATACAGAGAAGTCACATAACATACAGTAATTATCACACAGAGAGAAGTCACATAACATACAGTAATTATCACACAGAGAAGACACATAACATACAGTAATTATCATACAGAGAAGTCACATAACATACAGTAATTATCACACAGAGAGAAGTCACATAACATACAGTAATTATCACACAGAGAAGACACATAACATACAGTAATTATCACACAGAGAAGTCACATAACATACAGTAATTATCACACAGAGAAGTCACATAACATACAGTAATTATCACACAGAGAAGTCACATAACATACAGTAATTATCACACAGAGAAGTCACATAACATACAGTAATTATCACACAGAGAAGTCACATAACATACAGTAATTATCACACAGAAGTCACATAACATACAGTAATTATCACACAGAGAAGTCACATAACATACAGTAATTATCATACAGAGAAGTCACATAACATACAGTAATTATCATACAGAGAAGTCACATAACATACAGTAATTATCATACAGAGAAGTCACATAACATACAGTAATTATCACACAGAGAAGTCACATAACATACAGTAATTATCACACAGAGAAGACACATAACATACAGTAATTATCACACAGAGAAGTCACATAACATACAGTAATTATCACACAGAGAAGTCACATAACATACAGTAATTATCACACAGAGAAGTCACATAACATACAGTAATTATCACACAGAGAAGTCACATAACATACAGTAATTATCACACAGAGAAGTCACATAACATACAGTAATTATCACACAGAGAAGTCACATAACATACAGTAAATTATCACACAGAGAAGTCACATAACATACAGTAATTATCACACAGAGAAGTCACATAACATACAGTAATTATCACACAGAGAAGTCACATAACATACAGTAATTATCACACAGAGAAGTCACATAACATACAGTAATTATCACACAGAGAAGTCACATAACATACAGTAATTATCACACAGAGAAGTCACATAACATACAGTAATTATCACACAGAGAAGTCACATAACATACAGTAATTATCACACAGAGAAGTCACATAACATACAGTAATTATCACACAGAGAAGTCACATAACATACAGTAATTATCACACAGAGAAGTCACATAACATACAGTAATTATCACACAGAGAAGTCACATAACATACAGTAATTATCATACAGAGAAGTCACATAACATACAGTAATTATCATACAGAGAAGTCACATAACATACAGTAATTATCACACAGAGAAGTCACATAACATACAGTAATTATCATACAGAGAAGTCACATAACATACAGTAATTATCATACAGAGAAGTCACATAACATACAGTAATTATCACACAGAGAAGTCACATAACATACAGTAATTATCATACAGAGAAGTCACATAACATACAGTAATTATCATACAGAGAAGTCACATAACATACAGTAATTATCACACAGAGAAGTCACATAACATACAGTAATTATCATACAGAGAAGTCACATAACATACAGTAATTATCATACAGAGAAGTCACATAACATACAGTAATTATCACACAGAGAAGTCACATAACATACAGTAATTATCATACAGAGAAGTCACATAACATACAGTAATTATCATACAGAGAAGTCACATAACATACAGTAATTATCATACAGAGAAGTCACATAACATACAGTAATTATCACACAGAGAAGTCACATAACATACAGTAATTATCATACAGAGAAGTCACATAACATACAGTAATTATCATACAGAGAAGTCACATAACATACAGTAATTATCATACAGAGAAGTCACATAACATACAGTAATTATCACACAGAGAAGTCACATAACATACAGTAATTATCACACAGAGAAGTCACATAACATACAGTAATTATCATACAGAGAAGTCACATAACATACAGTAATTATCACACAGAGAAGTCACATAACATACAGTAATTATCACACAGAGAAGTCACATAACATACAGTAATTATCATACAGAGAAGTCACATAACATACAGTAATTATCACACAGAGAAGTCACATAACATACAGTAATTATCATACAGAGAAGTCACATAACATACAGTAATTATCACACAGAGAAGTCACATAACATACAGTAATTATCACACAGAGAAGTCACATAACATACAGTAATTATCACACAGAGAAGTCACATAACATACAGTAATTATCACACAGAGAAGTCACATAACATACAGTAATTATCACACAGAGAAGTCACATAACATACAGTAATTATCACACAGAGAAGTCACATAACATACAGTAATTATCATACAGAGAGAAGTCACATAACATACAGTAATTATCACACAGAGAAGTCACATAACATACAGTAATTATCACACAGAGAAGTCACATAACATACAGTAATTATCATACAGAGAAGTCACATAACATACAGTAATTATCACACAGAGAGAAGTCACATAACATACAGTAATTATCACACAGAGAAGTCACATAACATACAGTAATTATCACACAGAGAAGTCACATAACATACAGTAATTATCATACAGAGAAGTCACATAACATACAGTAATTATCACACAGAGAAGTCACATAACATACAGTAATTATCACACAGAGAAGTCACATAACATACAGTAATTATCATACAGAGAAGTCACATAACATACAGTAATTATCACACAGAGAAGTCACATAACATACAGTAATTATCACACAGAGAAGTCACATAACATACAGTAATTATCATACAGAGAAGTCACATAACATACAGTAATTATCATACAGAGAAGTCACATAACATACAGTAATTATCACACAGAGAAGTCACATAACATACAGTAATTATCACACAGAGAAGTCACATAACATACAGTAATTATCACACAGAGAAGTCACATAACATACAGTAATTATCATACAGAGAAGTCACATAACATACAGTAATTATCATACAGAGAGAAGTCACATAACATACAGTAATTATCACACAGAGAGAAGTCACATAACATACAGTAATTATCACACAGAGAAGTCACATAACATACAGTAATTATCACACAGAGAAGTCACATAACATACAGTAATTATCATACAGAGAGAAGTCACATAACATACAGTAATTATCACACAGAGAGAAGTCACATAACATACAGTAATTATCATACAGAGAAGTCACATAACATACAGTAATTATCACACAGAGAAGTCACATAACATACAGTAATTATCATACAGAGAAGTCACATAACATACAGTAATTATCATACAGAGAAGTCACATAACATACAGTAATTATCATACAGAGAAGTCACATAACATACAGTAATTATCACACAGAGAGAAGTCACATAACATACAGTAATTATCACACAGAGAAGTCACATAACATACAGTAATTATCACACAGAGAAGTCACATAACATACAGTAATTATCACACAGAGAAGTCACATAACATACAGTAATTATCATACAGAGAGAAGTCACATAACATACAGTAATTATCATACAGAGAAGTCACATAACATACAGTAATTATCATACAGAGAAGTCACATAACATACAGTAATTATCACACAGAGAAGTCACATAACATACAGTAATTATCACACAGAGAAGTCACATAACATACAGTAATTATCACACAGAGAGAAGTCACATAACATACAGTAATTATCACACAGAGAGAAGTCACATAACATACAGTAATTATCATACAGAGAAGTCACATAACATACAGTAATTATCATACAGAGAGAAGTCACATAACATACAGTAATTATCACACAGAGAGAAGTCACATAACATACAGTAATTATCACACAGAGAGAAGTCACATAACATACAGTAATTATCACACAGAGAGAAGTCACATAACATACAGTAATTATCATACAGAGAAGTCACATAACATACAGTAATTATCACACAGAGAAGTCACATAACATACAGTAATTATCACACAGAGAAGCCACATAACATACAGTAATTATCACACAGAGAGAAGTCACATAACATACAGTAATTATCATACAGAGAAGTCACATAACATACAGTAATTATCATACAGAGAGAAGTCACATAACATACAGTAATTATCATACAGAGAAGTCACATAACATACAGTAATTATCATACAGAGAAGTCACATAACATACAGTAATTATCATACAGAGAAGTCACATAACATACAGTAATTATCATACAGAGAAGTCACATAACATACAGTAATTATCACACAGAGAAGAGTCACATAACATACAGTAATTATCATACAGAGAAGTCACATAACATACAGTAATTATCATACAGAGAAGTCACATAACATACAGTAATTATCACACAGAGAAGAGTCACATAACATACAGTAATTATCATACAGAGAAGTCACATAACATACAGTAATTATCACACAGAGAAGAGTCACATAACATACAGTAATTATCATACAGAGAAGTCACATAACATACAGTAATTATCATACAGAGAAGTCACATAACATACAGTAATTATCATACAGAGAAGTCACATAACATACAGTAATTATCACACACAGAGAAGTCACATAACATACAGTAATTATCACACAGAGAAGTCACATAACATACAGTAATTATCATACAGAGAAGTCACATAACATACAGTAATTATCACACAGAGAAGTCACATAACATACAGTAATTATCATACAGAGAAGTCACATAACATACAGTAATTATCATACAGAGAAGTCACATAACATACAGTAATTATCACACAGAGAGAAGTCACATAACATACAGTAATTATCATACAGAGAAGTCACATAACATACAGTAATTATCACACAGAGAAGTCACATAACATACAGTAATTATCATACAGAGAAGTCACATAACATACAGTAATTATCACACAGAGAGAAGTCACATAACATACAGTAATTATCATACAGAGAAGTCACATAACATACAGTAATTATCACACAGAGAAGTCACATAACATACAGTAATTATCATACAGAGAAGTCACATAACATACAGTAATTATCACACAGAGAGAAGTCACATAACATACAGTAATTATCATACAGAGAAGTCACATAACATACAGTAATTATCACACAGAGAAGTCACATAACATACAGTAATTATCATACAGAGAAGTCACATAACATACAGTAATTATCACACAGAGAAGTCACATAACATACAGTAATTATCATACAGAGAAGACACATAACATACAGTAATTATCACACAGAGAAGTCACATAACATACAGTAATTATCACACAGAGAAGTCACATAACATACAGTAATTATCACACAGAGAAGTCACATAACATACAGTAATTATCACACAGAGAGAAGTCACATAACATACAGTAATTATCACACAGAGAAGTCACATAACATACAGTAATTATCATACAGAGAGAAGTCACATAACATACAGTAATTATCACACAGAGAAGTCACATAACATACAGTAATTATCATACAGAGAAGTCACATAACATACAGTAATTATCATACAGAGAAGTCACATAACATACAGTAATTATCACACAGAGAAGTCACATAACATACAGTAATTATCACACAGAGAAGTCACATAACATACAGTAATTATCACACAGAGAAGTCACATAACATACAGTAATTATCATACACAGAGAAGTCACATAACATACAGTAATAATCATACAGAGAAGTCACATAACATACAGTAATTATCATACACAGAGAAGTCACATAACATACAGTAATTATCACACAGAGAGAAGTCACATAACATACAGTAATTATCATACAGAGAAGTCACATAACATACAGTAATTATCATACAGAGAAGTCACATAACATACAGTAATTATCATACACAGAGAAGTCACATAACATACAGTAATTATCACACAGAGAAGTCACATAACATACAGTAATTATCACACAGAGAAGTCACATAACATACAGTAATTATCACACAGAGAAGTCACATAACATACAGTAATTATCACACAGAGAAGTCACATAACATACAGTAATTATCATACAGAGAAGACACATAACATACAGTAATTATCACACAGAGAAGTCACATAACATACAGTAATTATCACACAGAGAAGTCACATAACATACAGTAATTATCATACAGAGAGAAGTCACATAACATACAGTAATTATCACACAGAGAAGTCACATAACATACAGTAATTATCACACAGAGAAGTCACATAACATACAGTAATTATCACACAGATAAGTCACATAACATACAGTAATTATCACACAGAGAAGTCACATAACATACAGTAATTATCACACAGAGAAGTCACATAACATACAGTAATTATCACACAGAGAAGTCACATAACATACAGTAATTATCACACAGATAAGTCACATAACATACAGTAATTATCACACAGAGAAGTCACATAACATACAGTAATTATCACACAGAGAAGTCACATAACATACAGTAATTATCATACAGAGAAGTCACATAACATACAGTAATTATCACACAGAGAAGTCACATAACATACAGTAATTATCACACAGAGAAGACACATAACATACAGTAATTATCATACAGAGAGAAGTCACATAACATACAGTAATTATCATACAGAGAGAAGTCACATAACATACAGTAATTATCATACAGAGAAGTCACATAACATACAGTAATTATCACACAGAGAAGTCACATAACATACAGTAATTATCACACAGAGAAGTCACATAACATACAGTAATTATCATACAGAGAAGTCACATAACATACAGTAATTATCACACAGAGAAGTCACATAACATACAGTAATTATCACACAGAGAAGTCACATAACATACAGTAATTATCACACAGAGAAGTCACATAACATACAGTAATTATCATACAGAGAAGTCACATAACATACAGTAATTATCATACAGAGAAGTCACATAACATACAGTAATTATCACACAGAGAAGTCACATAACATACAGTAATTATCATACAGAGAGAAGTCACATAACATACAGTAATTATCATACAGAGAGAAGTCACATAACATACAGTAATTATCACACAGAGAAGTCACATAACATACAGTAATTATCATACAGAGAAGTCACATAACATACAGTAATTATCATACAGAGAAGTCACATAACATACAGTAATTATCATACAGAGAAGTCACATAACATACAGTAATTATCACACAGAGAAGTCACATAACATACAGTAATTATCACACAGAGAAGTCACATAACATACAGTAATTATCATACAGAGAAGTCACATAACATACAGTAATTATCATACAGAGAAGTCACATAACATACAGTAATTATCACACAGAGAAGTCACATAACATACAGTAATTATCACACAGAGAAGTCACATAACATACAGTAATTATCACACAGAGAAGTCACATAACATACAGTAATTATCATACAGAGAAGTCACATAACATACAGTAATTATCACACAGAGAAGTCACATAACATACAGTAATTATCATACAGAGAAGTCACATAACATACAGTAATTATCATACAGAGAGAAGTCACATAACATACAGTAATTATCACACAGAGAAGTCACATAACATACAGTAATTATCACACAGAGAAGTCACATAACATACAGTAATTATCACACAGAGAAGTCACATAACATACAGTAATTATCATACAGAGAGAAGTCACATAACATACAGTAATTATCACACAGAGAAGTCACATAACATACAGTAATTATCATACAGAGAGAAGTCACATAACATACAGTAATTATCATACAGAGAGAAGTCACATAACATACAGTAATTATCATACACAGAGAAGTCACATAACATACAGTAATTATCACACAGAGAAGTCACATAACATACAGTAATTATCATACAGAGAAGTCACATAACATACAGTAATTATCATACAGAGAAGTCACATAACATACAGTAATTATCACACAGAGAAGTCACATAACATACAGTAATTATCATACAGAGAAGTCACATAACATACAGTAATTATCATACAGAGAGAAGTCACATAACATACAGTAATTATCACACAGAGAAGTCACATAACATACAGTAATTATCACACAGAGAAGTCACATAACATACAGTAATTATCATACAGAGAAGTCACATAACATACAGTAATTATCATACAGAGAGAAGTCACATAACATACAGTAATTATCACACAGAGAGAAGTCACATAACATACAGTAATTATCATACAGAGAAGTCACATAACATACAGTAATTATCATACAGAGAGAAGTCACATAACATACAGTAATTATCACACAGAGAAGTCACATAACATACAGTAATTATCATACAGAGAGAAGTCACATAACATACAGTAATTATCATACAGAGAAGTCACATAACATACAGTAATTATCATACAGAGAAGTCACATAACATACAGTAATTATCATACAGAGAAGTCACATAACATACAGTAATTATCATACAGAGAGAAGTCACATAACATACAGTAATTATCACACAGAGAGAAGTCACATAACATACAGTAATTATCATACAGAGAAGTCACATAACATACAGTAATTATCATACACAGAGAAGTCACATAACATACAGTAATTATCATACACAGAGAAGTCACATAACATACAGTAATTATCACACAGAAGTCACATAACATACAGTAATTATCATACAGAGAAGTCACATAACATACAGTAATTATCATACAGAGAAGTCACATAACATACAGTAATTATCACACAGAGAAGTCACATAACATACAGTAATTATCATACAGAGAAGTCACATAACATACAGTAATTATCACACAGAGAAGTCACATAACATACAGTAATTATCATACAGAGAGAAGTCACATAACATACAGTAATTATCATACAGAGAAGTCACATAACATACAGTAATTATCATACAGAGAGAAGTCACATAACATACAGTAATTATCACACAGAGAAGTCACATAACATACAGTAATTATCATACAGAGAGAAGTCACATAACATACAGTAATTATCATACAGAGAAGTCACATAACATACAGTAATTATCATACAGAGAAGTCACATAACATACAGTAATTATCACACAGAGAAGTCACATAACATACAGTAATTATCACACAGAGAGAAGTCACATAACATACAGTAATTATCATACAGAGAAGTCACATAACATACAGTAATTATCATACAGAGAAGTCACATAACATACAGTAATTATCACACAGAGAAGTCACATAACATACAGTAATTATCATACAGAGAGAAGTCACATAACATACAGTAATTATCATACAGAGAAGTCACATAACATACAGTAATTATCATACAGAGAAGTCACATAACATACAGTAATTATCATACAGAGAAGTCACATAACATACAGTAATTATCATACAGAGAGAAGTCACATAACATACAGTAATTATCACACAGAGAGAAGTCACATAACATACAGTAATTATCATACAGAGAAGTCACATAACATACAGTAATTATCATACAGAGAGAAGTCACATAACATACAGTAATTATCATACACAGAGAAGTCACATAACATACAGTAATTATCACACAGAGAAGTCACATAACATACAGTAATTATCATACACAGAGAAGTCACATAACATACAGTAATTATCATACACAGAGAAGTCACATAACATACAGTAATTATCACACAGAGAAGTCACATAACATACAGTAATTATCATACAGAGAAGTCACATAACATACAGTAATTATCACACAGAGAAGTCACATAACATACAGTAATTATCATACAGAGAAGTCACATAACATACAGTAATTATCATACAGAGAGAAGTCACATAACATACAGTAATTATCATACAGAGAAGTCACATAACATACAGTAATTATCATACAGAGAAGTCACATAACATACAGTAATTATCACACAGAGAAGTCACATAACATACAGTAATTATCATACAGAGAGAAGTCACATAACATACAGTAATTATCACACAGAGAAGTCACATAACATACAGTAATTATCATACAGAGAGAAGTCACATAACATACAGTAATTATCACACAGAGAAGTCACATAACATACAGTAATTATCATACAGAGAAGTCACATAACATACAGTAATTATCATACAGAGAGAAGTCACATAACATACAGTAATTATCACACAGAGAAGTCACATAACATACAGTAATTATCATACAGAGAGAAGTCACATAACATACAGTAATTATCACACAGAGAAGTCACATAACATACAGTAATTATCATACAGAGAAGTCACATAACATACAGTAATTATCATACAGAGAAGTCACATAACATACAGTAATTATCATACAGAGAAGTCACATAACATACAGTAATTATCACACAGAGAAGTCACATAACATACAGTAATTATCACACAGAGAAGTCACATAACATACAGTAATTATCATACAGAGAGAAGTCACATAACATACAGTAATTATCACACAGAGAAGTCACATAACATACAGTAATTATCATACAGAGAGAAGTCACATAACATACAGTAATTATCATACAGAGAGAAGTCACATAACATACAGTAATTATCACACAGAGAAGTCACATAACATACAGTAATTATCATACAGAGAAGTCACATAACATACAGTAATTATCACACAGAGAGAAGTCACATAACATACAGTAATTATCATACAGAGAAGTCACATAACATACAGTAATTATCACACAGAGAGAAGTCACATAACATACAGTAATTATCATACAGAGAAGTCACATAACATACAGTAATTATCATACAGAGAAGTCACATAACATACAGTAATTATCATACAGAGAAGTCACATAACATACAGTAATTATCATACAGAGAAGTCACATAACATACAGTAATTATCATACAGAGAAGTCACATAACATACAGTAATTATCATACAGAGAGAAGTCACATAACATACAGTAATTATCACACAGAGAAGTCACATAACATACAGTAATTATCACACAGAGAAGTCACATAACATACAGTAATTATCACACAGAGAAGTCACATAACATACAGTAATTATCACACAGAGAAGTCACATAACATACAGTAATTATCATACAGAGAGAAGTCACATAACATACAGTAATTATCATACAGAGAAGTCACATAACATACAGTAATTATCATACAGAGAGGTCACATAACATACAGTAATTATCATACAGAGAGAAGTCACATAACATACAGTAATTATCACACACAGAGAAGTCACATAACATACAGTAATTATCACACACAGAGAAGTCACATAACATACAGTAATTATCACACAGAGAGAAGTCACATAACATACAGTAATTATCACACACAGAGAAGTCACATAACATACAGTAATTATCACACAGAGAGAAGTCACATAACATACAGTAATTATCACACAGAGAAGTCACATAACATACAGTAATTATCATACAGAGAGGTCACATAACATACAGTAATTATCATACAGAGAGAAGTCACATAACATACAGTAATTATCATACAGAGAGAAGTCACATAACATACAGTAATTATCACACACAGAGAAGTCACATAACATACAGTAATTATCACACACAGAGAAGTCACATAACATACAGTAATTATCACACAGAGAGAAGTCACATAACATACAGTAATTATCACACAGAGAGAAGTCACATAACATACAGTAATTATCACACAGAGAAGTCACATAACATACAGTAATTATCATACAGAGAGGTCACATAACATACAGTAATTATCATACAGAGAAGTCACATAACATACAGTAATTATCATACAGAGAGAAGTCACATAACATACAGTAATTATCACACAGAGAAGTCACATAACATACAGTAATTATCATACAGAGAGAAGTCACATAACATACAGTAATTATCATACACAGAGAAGTCACATAACATACAGTAATTATCACACAGAGAGAAGTCACATAACATACAGTAATTATCATACAGAGAAGTCACATAACATACAGTAATTATCACACAGAGAGAAGTCACATAACATACAGTAATTATCATACAGAGAGGTCACATAACATACAGTAATTATCATACAGAGAGAAGTCACATAACATACAGTAATTATCATACAGAGAAGTCACATAACATACAGTAATTATCACACAGAGAAGTCACATAACATACAGTAATTATCATACAGAGAGAAGTCACATAACATACAGTAATTATCATACAGAGAGGTCACATAACATACAGTAATTATCATACAGAGAGAAGTCACATAACATACAGTAATTATCATACAGAGAGAAGTCACATAACATACAGTAATTATCACACAGAGAAGTCACATAACATACAGTAATTATCACACAGAGAAGTCACATAACATACAGTAATTATCATACAGAGAGAAGTCACATAACATACAGTAATTATCATACAGAGAAGTCACATAACATACAGTAATTATCACACAGAGAAGTCACATAACATACAGTAATTATCATACAGAGAAGTCACATAACATACAGTAATTATCACACAGAGAAGTCACATAACATACAGTAATTATCACACAGAGAAGTCACATAACATACAGTAATTATCATACAGAGAGAAGTCACATAACATACAGTAATTATCATACAGAGAAGTCACATAACATACAGTAATTATCACACAGAGAAGTCACATAACATACAGTAATTATCACACAGAGAAGTCACATAACATACAGTAATTATCACACAGAGAAGACACATAACATACAGTAATTATCACACAGAGAAGACACATAACATACAGTAATTATCATACAGAGAAGTCACATAACATACAGTAATTATCATACAGAGAAGTCACATAACATACAGTAATTATCACACAGAGAAGTCACATAACATACAGTAATTATCATACAGAGAGAAGTCACATAACATACAGTAATTATCACACACAGAGAAGTCACATAACATACAGTAATTATCATACAGAGAAGTCACATAACATACAGTAATTATCATACAGAGAAGTCACATAACATACAGTAATTATCACACAGAGAAGTCACATAACATACAGTAATTATCATACAGAGAAGTCACATAACATACAGTAATTATCACACAGAGAAGTCACATAACATACAGTAATTATCACACAGAGAGAAGTCACATAACATACAGTAATTATCACACAGAGAGAAGTCACATAACATACAGTAATTATCACACAGAGAAGTCACATAACATACAGTAATTATCATACAGAGAAGTCACATAACATACAGTAATTATCACACAGAGAGAAGTCACATAACATACAGTAATTATCATACAGAGAAGACACATAACATACAGTAATTATCATACAGAGAAGTCACATAACATACAGTAATTATCATACAGAGAAGTCACATAACATACAGTAATTATCACACAGAGAGAAGTCACATAACATACAGTAATTATCATACAGAGAAGTCACATAACATACAGTAATTATCATACAGAGAAGTCACATAACATACAGTAATTATCATACAGAGAGAAGTCACATAACATACAGTAATTATCATACAGAGAGAAGTCACATAACATACAGTAATTATCACACAGAGAAGTCACATAACATACAGTAATTATCATAGAGAGAAGTCACATAACATACAGTAATTATCACACACAGAGAAGTCACATAACATACAGTAATTATCACACAGAGAAGTCACATAACATACAGTAATTATCATACAGAGAGAAGTCACATAACATACAGTAATTATCATACAGAGAAGTCACATAACATACAGTAATTATCATACAGAGAAGTCACATAACATACAGTAATTATCATACAGAGAGAAGTCACATAACATACAGTAATTATCATACAGAGAGAAGTCACATAACATACAGTAATTATCATACAGAGAAGTCACATAACATACAGTAATTATCATACAGAGAAGTCACATAACATACAGTAATTATCACACAGAGAAGTCACATAACATACAGTAATTATCATACAGAGAGAAGTCACATAACATACAGTAATTATCATACAGAGAGAAGTCACATAACATACAGTAATTATCATACAGAGAGAAGTCACATAACATACAGTAATTATCACACAGAGAAGTCACATAACATACAGTAATTATCACACAGAGAGAAGTCACATAACATACAGTAATTATCATACAGAGAAGTCACATAACATACAGTAATTATCACACAGAGAAGTCACATAACATACAGTAATTATCACACAGAGAGAAGTCACATAACATACAGTAATTATCATACAGAGAAGTCACATAACATACAGTAATTATCATACACAGAGAAGTCACATAACATACAGTAATTATCATACAGAGAGAAGTCACATAACATACAGTAATTATCATACAGAGAGAAGTCACATAACATACAGTAATTATCATACAGAGAAGTCACATAACATACAGTAATTATCATACAGAGAAGTCACATAACATACAGTAATTATCACACAGAGAAGTCACATAACATACAGTAATTATCACACAGAGAGAAGTCACATAACATACAGTAATTATCATACAGAGAAGTCACATAACATACAGTAATTATCACACAGAGAAGTCACATAACATACAGTAATTATCACACAGAGAAGTCACATAACATACAGTAATTATCACACAGAGAAGTCACATAACATACAGTAATTATCATACAGAGAAGTCACATAACATACAGTAATTATCATACAGAGAAGTCACATAACATACAGTAATTATCATACAGAGAAGTCACATAACATACAGTAATTATCACACAGAGAAGTCACATAACATACAGTAATTATCATACAGAGAAGTCACATAACATACAGTAATTATCATACAGAGAAGTCACATAACATACAGTAATTATCATACAGAGAAGTCACATAACATACAGTAATTATCATACAGAGAGAAGTCACATAACATACAGTAATTATCACACAGAGAGAAGTCACATAACATACAGTAATTATCATACAGAGAGAAGTCACATAACATACAGTAATTATCACACAGAGAGAAGTCACATAACATACAGTAATTATCATACAGAGAGAAGTCACATAACATACAGTAATTATCATACACAGAGAAGTCACATAACATACAGTAATTATCACACAGAGAAGTCACATAACATACAGTAATTATCATACAGAGAAGTCACATAACATACAGTAATTATCACACAGAGAAGTCACATAACATACAGTAATTATCACACAGAGAAGTCACATAACATACAGTAATTATCATACAGAGAAGTCACATAACATACAGTAATTATCACACAGAGAAGTCACATAACATACAGTAATTATCACACAGAGAAGTCACATAACATACAGTAATTATCATACAGAGAAGTCACATAACATACAGTAATTATCACACAGAGAAGTCACATAACATACAGTAATTATCATACAGAGAAGTCACATAACATACAGTAATTATCACACAGAGAGAAGTCACATAACATACAGTAATTATCATACAGAGAAGTCACATAACATACAGTAATTATCACACAGAGAAGTCACATAACATACAGTAATTATCACACAGAGAAGTCACATAACATACAGTAATTATCACACAGAGAAGTCACATAACATACAGTAATTATCACACAGAGAAGTCACATAACATACAGTAATTATCATACAGAGAAGTCACATAACATACAGTAATTATCACACAGAGAAGTCACATAACATACAGTAATTATCACACAGAGAAGTCACATAACATACAGTAATTATCACACAGAGAGAAGTCACATAACATACAGTAATTATCATACAGAGAAGTCACATAACATACAGTAATTATCATACAGAGAAGTCACATAACATACAGTAATTATCATACAGAGAAGTCACATAACATACAGTAATTATCATACAGAGAAGTCACATAACATACAGTAATTATCATACAGAGAGAAGTCACATAACATACAGTAATTATCACACAGAGAGAAGTCACATAACATACAGTAATTATCATACAGAGAAGTCACATAACATACAGTAATTATCATACAGAGAGAAGTCACATAACATACAGTAATTATCATACAGAGAAGTCACATAACATACAGTAATTATCACACAGAGAAGTCACATAACATACAGTAATTATCATACAGAGAAGTCACATAACATACAGTAATTATCATACAGAGAAGTCACATAACATACAGTAATTATCATACAGAGAAGTCACATAACATACAGTAATTATCATACAGAGAAGTCACATAACATACAGTAATTATCACACAGAGAAGTCACATAACATACAGTAATTATCACACAGAGAAGTCACATAACATACAGTAATTATCATACAGAGAAGTCACATAACATACAGTAATTATCATACAGAGAGAAGTCACATAACATACAGTAATTATCATACAGAGAAGTCACATAACATACAGTAATTATCATACAGAGAAGTCACATAACATACAGTAATTATCATACAGAGAGAAGTCACATAACATACAGTAATTATCATACAGAGAGAAGTCACATAACATACAGTAATTATCACACAGAGAGAAGTCACATAACATACAGTAATTATCACACAGAGAGAAGTCACATAACATACAGTAATTATCATACAGAGAAGTCACATAACATACAGTAATTATCACACAGAGAAGTCACATAACATACAGTAATTATCATACAGAGAAGTCACATAACATACAGTAATTATCACACAGAGAAGTCACATAACATACAGTAATTATCATACAGAGAAGTCACATAACATACAGTAATTATCATACAGAGAAGTCACATAACATACAGGGTGTATATATAGGGGGTGCTCACAGGGTGTATATATAGGGGGTGCCCATGGGGGGATCTGTACCACATCACAGACAAACCTCAAGCATCACCGATAATAGTTGTTAAACTACGAATCATCGTCACGCTTTGCGAGCTCGCAAGAACTGCGTTCCTCACGAAGCTTGGTCCACAAATGCGGAGGTGGAGGTTCCGTGGCGCCGCACAGGCGGTTACAAACACCCACACAAGCGGCACTTTACCAAAATACATCTATGTAAGGACTTACACAAAAAATTACGAACCGCGGGACTTAGAACAGAAAATTTACGGACTTATCAGACAAAAATACGAAACGCATTACGACCTCGCAAAAATACGACCTTAACGGCCGATTCGTGCGCACCTGAAAACATTAAAAACACAATAAATACACACAAAAAATACATAAAAAGCTTACGCACAGCGAGGGGGGGGCACCCAGGACCTCTGCAAGTGACGTTACTTCTCCATTTAAGTCCAAATTCCAGAGTTTAGACACACGAAAATCCCCTAAGCGAGAGAAAAAATGGCCGCCGAAAAAAATGAAAACGAGGCTAAAGGACCCTGAATAAGAAAGAAAAGTGAGGATTAGGATTTCCCTGGGTGTTTGCCACCGCAATATACAGTGTACAAAAAAATGGGATAAACGTATACAAAAATGAAGATAATTTTATTAAGTAAATGACAGCGGCGTCTTTAAAAACATGGAATGTTTAAAATACTAACACGGGGAATAAAAGAGGGCAAAATGTAAGGAATAGTAATGAACCCTGAAGCACTGGTATTGTGCTGTGTATAACTCTTAAGTGAGTGGGTATTACTATTCACACCTAGCGGGCGAGCCAAAATAGTTACAAAGAAAGAAGGACAGAAAAAGCCCTATTGTTTCACAAAGAATATATATAAAAAGCCCCTTGTGCCTAAATAAATGTCCTCCGAATAACTAGGGGGTACATTCAACAGAGCAATAGATTTGCATAAAAGTGAGATATAGGTCACTGTATGTCTTACTGACACCCCTTTGGTATTATGAATTAGGGTACCCAGAGTTAGTACCTATATAAGTCAGATTTAAAGGGAGCTCAACCTAAAATACAGACAAAGTCATTGCAGCAGTTATATGTTACACAGCATAGAATCCAAGCTGTGTCTATACACATTTATCGACATCTGACTGCGGTATGGCACATAAAGTGTCTAAAGCTGTGTCTACAAGGTAGAGGCTGTTCCACAGCTATTAGGGTAATAAAGGTGATATCAGATATATACAGACATAATATGAGACTAGTAGGGTGTAAGGGGCATTAGACTAGGCCGTAATTTGAACAAATTCGCGGTTTCTAGAGAGCTCGACCGCCAGGTATGCAACGCGCATGCGCACGCCTGACGTGATGACGTGCGCAGCGTCGTTGCTAGGAGCCTGACGCGTTTCGACGTACCATGTCTTTGTCAAAGGGAAATTGCATAACGCTGTCTCCAAGAGCTTTATATAGGGAGCTGTCACCTAGGCAACATGAAAATGGCGAATATATTGCCCAGAACGGGCCTGGAGAAAATAAGAGAAATTAAGGATAATATATACAATATATACAAGGGGCAAATGCGAAATATATACAAAGGAGTGGGAACGACATAGATATGAGCCCAAATGCACTTATTGTGGATATCTGTGTAAAGGACCCTGAACACACAAAACACCACCAAACATACGGATTTTCAAAAAAGCCGTACGAGATAAAGATACACACTTACCAAGGACGCTAAATCATCCGCACACGCGCACTACATACACATGCGCCGCCATGTCACACTAACTTACACAATGCAGAAGTACACACCTACACTAACGGCTTCCCCTCGCGCACGCAGCCTATTTACACTACACACCACACACATTACTGACACTTACACCTCAGCTGCACAACACTGCAAACCTACATTGTATGTGCAGGAACATCACAACAGATTGTCAGCTCTTCAGCACAATGCTTCCTGCAGATATTACTTCTAAAGAGGTAAAGTATATTCATTTATTATTTCATTGGCATACAAGAATACATATACACATAAATAAATGTTTAAAAAATTATTGCAATAAACACAAAAGCCATAGGCTGCGCGCCTCACAACGAGCGCCAACGCTGCGCGCCTCACAACGAGCGCCAACGCTGCGCGCCTCACAACGAGCTCCAACGCTGCGCGCCACACAACGAGCTCCAACGCTGCGCGCCTCACAACGAGCGCCAACGCTGCTCATAGCACACAAACTACACCAGGGACAGCCTTAAAATAAGCGCAAAAAGCAGATCAGCTCCGACCTTACAATGACAGCAAAAGCCCTTGTAATAACAAAAAACATCCAACAGGCGCGCAATGAGCACCAAAGGCGCTCAGCGCAAGCCAAGCAATGAGCGCTGAAGGCGATTATTGCGAGGTATGCGATGAGCACCAAGTTTTGCAATGAGCGCTGAAGGTCCTCAGGGTAAAAAACTTTTATGTTATGTCCAAAACAGCATTCCCTGGCTTACAGTTTCATGCCCGCCATTTTTTGACGGGCAATTCGTTAGTCTTTAATAGTCTAGTCTATTTTAATAAACGTCTAGTATCATTGAGACAATACAAAGCTAAGGACTACACCTCCCAGCATCCTCTGCTCTGCACCGGAAGCCAGGACTTCCAGGCACCGGAAGTAAAACTGCTGCAGCTGGAGCCGGAAATATACAGGGAGCTAAGCTCCAGGAGGAGTAGAGACCGGAAATACCGACTGTGGAACCGGAAGTACCGGGTGGAAAAGTGGTTTGGAGACATGCCCCGCCGAAAACAGTCACACCCCCAGCCTGTGAAATGTGAGAGAGCCGAAATGTACAGAAATAGGGCTAATGTGTGTATATGTGTGTATGTATGTATGTATATACACACACACACACACACACACACCTGTAATGTGCTCTGCGGTATAATGTCATATACACCCAGGCTGTGAGAGAACAACATGTACAGGGACAATGTATAATATATATATATATACCTGTAATGTGTTTGTAAGTATGTAGAAAGTCTCACCAGAGACACTTAATGTGTGTGTGTATATATATATATATATATAGAATGTGACTATACATATGCACTGATATATATATATATGAGAGAGACACAGAGAGAGAGAGACACAGAGAAAGAGAGACACAGAGAGAGAGAGAGAGACACAGAGAGAGAGAGAGAGACACAGAGAGAGAGACACACAGAGAGAGAGACACAGAGAGAGAGAGACAGACAGAGAGAGAGACAGACAGAGAGACAGACAGAGAGAGAGAGAGAGAGACACAGAGAGAGAGAGACACAGAGAGAGAGAGAGACACAGAGAGAGAGAGAGAGACACAGAGAGCGAGAGACACAGAGAGAGCGAGAGACACAGAGAGAGAGAGAGACACACACACACAGAGAGAGAGAGAGAGACACAGAGAGAGAGAGAGACACACACACACACAGAGAGAGACACACACACAGAGAGAGAGAGAGACAGACACTCTCCAGAATGATGAGCAGCAGTGATGTCATCATACCTTTTTTAGATCTAGATATGACATTTTACCACGGGTCACTGAAGTGATGTTTGCGAGAAGGTTGTGGCAAAATACCACGTTATTGTAAAAAGTGCGCACGTAAGGAAGTGAATCTAAAGCTGATTCAGTGTATGAGTTAAGTAGCAGGAGTGGTTAGTTAAGCAGATTGATCTCCCTCTATATAAGTTTCCTTATCTAGGGTTGTTAATACACTTTTGCAGTGGAGGTTTATAATGAAAATGAAGTTCGTATAGAGAGGTATAATGACAGAGACTTGGGCGTTCTCCTCTTCCTTGTCGACCCCCACTTTAAGGGTCAATTAATGGCCATAGATAAGGAGGATTAGATAGAGGGGTCCTGTATATATACATAATATTGTCAGTAGAACTGTTCTTTTCTGGCCTTCTTTCAGGGGGCAGTGAGGACCCTCTGGACTCTAACCCTGGAAGTCTGGTTCTAGAGAGTGATCTTCTGCTTGGCCATGAACTGGAATTCTCGGACAGCAGTGACCGGCTCTTGTCCTTCTGCAAGGACTCCGAGGGTGAGTGTCACCATGTTGTGCGAATGCCCTCTGATGCACGTTATTAAAGGAAGTGTGTGTATAATGATCTTACTGGGCCAGATTCATACTGGCCTAACGTGGCTGCGGATCCTATACTCAGGGTGCCAACTGGCTGTACTGGTGAGACAAGGCAGTGGGTCGTACAGGTGTCATGCTGACTGCATGTAAGTCGTTCACATGTCAAGCTGACTGGTCTATAATTCCCCGGATTTGCTCTAGATCCCTTCTTAAATATAGGTATCACCTCTGCTTTTCTCCAGTCATCTGGTAGAGACCCTGTGTTGAGTGAGTCTTGATAGATTAGATATAATGGTTTTGCTATTACAGAGCCCACCTCCCTCAGTACCCTTGGGTGTATTCCATCAGGACCCGGGGCTTTATTAACATTTATTTTTTCCAATCTCTTTTGTATTACTTCCTGTGTTAACCAATTATTTGGTGATGGTAGTGTATCCCCATTATGTTGCAGTGTCCCAACCACTGGTACCTCCCTTGTGTATACCAAAGAAAAGAACCTATTTAGCTCATCTGCCTTTTCCTGGTCACTAATTATCAGACTGTGTCACTTTGTAATGTTCCTATGGTTTCCTTCCTCGCCTTCTTCCCATTAATATATTTATACACATGTTTAGGGTTAGTCTTACTCTCCTTACATATAACTTGCCATTTTCTATGTTAGCCAGTCTAATAGCCCTTTCCTTGGTGATTTCCTTGTACGTAAAGCCGTCTCTGTCCCCTCTTGTTTGTATAATATAAATGTCTATTTCTTACTCCTCAACTTCATCTTTAAGCCACTTACTCCTTTACTTTTATTCCCACACGGTATATGCCGATGTGTATGTATATTTAGTAAGGATTTAGATGTTGTCCATTTATGGTCATTGTTTTTACCCATCATGCCTCTGTCCCAGTCTATACTTTGTATCGCTGCCCTTAGACCGTTAAAATCTGCCCTTTTTTAAAATTAAGAGTTTTTGTTGGCCCCTTACAGTTTTGTTTTTGAATTCAATCTCAAATAAGACTGTGTTGTGATCACTGTTTCCCAAAGCCCACTGTACTTGAGTCACTTAGTAATACCTCCCTATTGACTATAATAACCCTCCCCCTTCTCCTCCCTCATGAGTAGTTAATTCCTTACCCCATTACTTCTACCTAGTCCCCACCTACTAGTTTAAGAACTCCTCCAGCCGTTCCACCATCCTATCCCCAGCACACAAGCTTCCTCATCATTAAGGTGCAATCCATCCCTGCTATAGAGATTGTACCAAGTGAGAAGTCAGCCCAGTGCTCTAAACACCCCAACCCCTCCTTAGTGCACCACATCTTTAGCCAAGCATTAACCTCCCTAATCTCCTTCTGCCTCCCTGGGCTAGCACGTGGCACTGGTAGTATCTCAGAAAATACTACCTTGGAGGTCCTTGCCTTCAGATTATTACCTAGTTCTATAAAATCATTCTTTAGGACGCTCCATCTTCCACTAACTTTGTCATTGGTACCAATATGTACAAAGACCGCGGGTTCATTTCCAGCCCCTCCCAATAATTTATCTACCTGATCCACAACATGACGAACCCGAGCACCCGGGAGACAGCAAACTGTTCGACTGCTGGGATCTGGGTGACAAATCACCCTGTCTACCTTCCTAATAATACAGTCCTCTACCACTAACACCTGTCTGTTGCTTCCCCTTGTAACTGTAACCCATCTACCTCCCTGGACATCCTCAATAGCCCCATCTCCGCCCTCCATGCTAGGCCCAGGCATCCTCACTAGCCCCAGCTCCACCCTCCATGCTAGGCCCAGGCATCCTCACTAGCCCCAGCTCCACCCTCCATGCTAGGCCCAGGCATCCTCACTAGCCCCAGCTCCACCCTCCACGCTAGGCCCAGGCATCCTCACTAGCCCCAGCTCCACCCTCCACGCTAGGCCCAGGCATCCTCACTAGCCCCAGCTCCACCCTCCACGCTAGGCCCAGGCATCCTCACTAGCCCCAGCTCCACCCTCCACGCTAGGCCCAGGCTTCCTCACTAGCCCCAGCTCCACCCTCCACGCTAGGCCCAGGCATCCTCACTAGCCCCAGCTCCACCCTCCAGGCTAGGCCCAGGCATCCTCACTAGCCCCAGCTCCACCCTCCACGCTAGGCCCAGGCATCCTCACTAGCCCCAGCTCCACCCTCCACGCTCGGCCCAGCTTCACCCTCCACGCTAGGACCAGGCATCCTCACTAGCCCCAGCTCCACCCTCCACGCTAGGCCCAGGCATCCTCACTAGCCCCAGCTCCACCCTCCACGCTAGGCCCAGGCATCCTCACTAGCCCCAGCTCCACCCTCCACGCTAGGCCCAGACATCCTCACTAGCGCCAGCTCCACCCTCCATGCTAGGCCCAGACATCCTCACTAGCCCCATCTCCACCCTCCACGCTAGGCCCAGACATCCTCACTAGCGCCAGCTCCACCCTCCATGCTAGGCCCAGACATCCTCACTATCTGCATCTCCACCCTCCATGCTAGGCCCAGACATCCTCACTAGCCCCAGCTCCACCCTCCAGGCTAGGCCCAGGCATCCTCACTAGCCCCAGCTCCACCCTCCACGCTAGGCCCAGGCATCCTCACTAGGCCCAGCTCCACCCTCCACGCTAGGCCCAGCTCCACCCTCCACGCTAGGCCCAGGCATCCTCACTAGCCCCAGCTCCACCCTCCACGCTAGGCCCAGGCATCCTCACTAGCCCCAGCTCCACCCTCCACGCTAGGCCCAGACATCCTCACTAGCGCCAGCTCCACCCTCCACACTTGGCCCAGACAGCCTCACTAGCCCCATCTCCACCCTCCACGCTAGGCCCAGACATCCTCACTAGCCCCATCTCCACCCTCCACGCTAGGCCCAGACATCCTCACTAGCCCCAGCTCCACCCTCCACGCTAGGCCCAGACATCCTCACTAGCCCCATCTCCACCCTCCACACTAGGCCCAGACATCCTCACTAGCCCCATCTCCACCCTCCACACTAGGCCCAGACATCCTCACTATCGCCAGCTCCACCCTCCATGCTAGGCCCAGACATCCTCACTAGCGCCAGCTCCACCCTCCATGCTAGGCCCAGACATCCTCACTATCTGCATCTCCACCCTCCATGCTAGGCCCAGACATCCTCACTAGCCCCAGCTCCACCCTCCAGGCTAGGCCCAGGCATCCTCACTAGCCCCAGCTCCACCCTCCACGCTAGGCCCAGGCATCCTCACTAGCCCCAGCTCCACCCTCCACGCTCGGCCCAGCTTCACCCTCCACGCTAGGACCAGGCATCCTCACTAGCCCCAGCTCCACCCTCCACGCTAGGCCCAGGCATCCTCACTAGCCCCAGCTCCACCCTCCACGCTAGGCCCAGGCATCCTCACTAGCCCCAGCTCCACCCTCCACGCTAGGCCCAGACATCCTCACTAGCGCCAGCTCCACCCTCCATGCTTGGCCCAGACAGCCTCACTAGCCCCATCTCCACCCTCCACGCTAGGCCCAGACATCCTCACTAGCGCCAGCTCCACCCTCCATGCTAGGCCCAGACATCCTCACTATCTGCATCTCCACCCTCCATGCTAGGCCCAGACATCCTCACTAGCCCCAGCTCCACCCTCCAGGCTAGGCCCAGGCATCCTCACTAGCCCCAGCTCCACCCTCCACGCTAGGCCCAGGCATCCTCACTAGGCCCAGCTCCACCCTCCACGCTAGGCCCAGCTCCACCCTCCACGCTAGGCCCAGGCATCCTCACTAGCCCCAGCTCCACCCTCCACGCTAGGCCCTGGCATCCTCACTAGCCCCAGCTCCACCCTCCACGCTAGGCCCAGACATCCTCACTAGCGCCAGCTCCACCCTCCACACTTGGCCCAGACAGCCTCACTAGCCCCATCTCCACCCTCCACGCTAGGCCCAGACATCCTCACTAGCCCCATCTCCACCCTCCACGCTAGGCCCAGACATCCTCACTAGCCCCATCTCCACCCTCCACGCTAGGCCCAGACATCCTCACTAGCCCCATCTCCACCCTCCACGCTAGGCCCAGACATCCTCACTAGCCCCATCTCCACCCTCCACACTAGGCCCAGACATCCTCACTATCGCCAGCTCCACCCTCCATGCTAGGCCCAGACATCCTCACTAGCCCCATCTCCACCCTCCACGCTAGGCCCAGACATCCTCACTAGCCCCATCTCCACCCTCCACACTAGGCCCAGACATCCTCACTAGCGCCAGCTCCACCCTCCATGCTAGGCCCAGACATCCTCACTAGCCCCAGCTCCACCCTCCATGCTAGGCCCAGACATCCTCACTAGCCCCAGCTCCACCCTCCACGCTAGGCCCAGGCATCCTCACTAGCCCCAGCTCCACCCTCCACGCTAGGCCCAGGCATCCTCACTAGCCCCAGCTCCACCCTCCACGCTAGGCCCAGGCATCCTCACTAGCCCCAGCTCCACCCTCCACGCTAGGCCCAGGCATCCTCACTAGCCCCAGCTCCACCCTCCTCGCTAGGCCCAGGCATCCTCACTAGCCCCAGCTCCACCCTCCACGCTAGGCCCAGGCATCCTCACTAGCCCCAGCTCCACCCTCCACGCTAGGCCCAGGCATCCTCACTAGCCCCAGCTCCACCCTCCACGCTAGGCCCAGCTCCACCCTCCACGCTAGGCCCAGGCATCCTCACTAGCCCCAGCTCCACCCTCCACGCTAGGCCCAGGCATCCTCACTAGCCCCAGCTCCACCCTCCACGCTAGGCCCAGGCATCCTCACTAGCCCCAGCTCCACCCTCCACGCTAGGCCCAGGCATCCTCACTAGCCCCAGCTCCACCCTCCACGCTAGGCCCAGGCATCCTCACTAGCCCCAGCTCCACCCTAGGCCCAGGCATCCTCACTAGCCCCTGCTCCGACCTAGGCCCCGGCATCCTCACTAGCCCCAGCTCCACCCTAGGCCCAGGCATCCTCACTAGCCCCAGCTCCACCCTAGACCCAGGGAGAGAGACAGAGGCAGAGTGGTAGATGGGGGGGGGGGGGGAGGCAGAGTGGTAGATGGGGGGGGGGGGAGAGGCAGAGTGGGAGGGAGAGAGAGGCAGAGTGGGAGGGAGGGAGAGAGAGGCAGAGTGGGAGGGAGGGAGAGAGAGGCAGAGTGGGAGGGAGGGAGAGAGAGGCAGAGTGGGAGGGAGGGAGAGAGAGGCAGAGTGGGAGGGAGGGAGAGAGAGGCAGAGTGGGAGGGAGAGAGAGAGAGGCAGAGTGGGAGGGAGGGAGAGAGAGGCAGAGTGGGAGGGAGGGAGAGAGAGGCAGAGTGGGAGGGAGGGAGAGAGAGGCAGAGTGGGAGGGAGGGAGAGAGAGGCAGAGTGGGAGGGAGGGAGAGAGAGGCAGAGTGGGAGAGAGAGAGAGAGAGGCAGAGTGGGAGAGAGAGAGAGAGAGGCAGAGTGGGAGAGAGAGAGAGAGAGGCAGAGTGGGAGAGAGAGAGAGAGAGGCAGAGTGGGAGAGAGAGAGAGAGAGGCAGAGTGGGAGAGAGAGAGAGAGGCAGAGTGGGAGAGAGAGGCAGAGTGGGAGAGAGAGGCAGAGTGAGAGAGAGGCAGAGTGAGAGAGAGGCAGAGTGAGAGAGAGGCAGAGTGAGAGAGAGAGAGGCAGAGTGAGAGAGAGAGAGAGAGAGGCAGAGTGGGAGAGAGAGAGAGAGGCAGAGTGGGAGGGAGAGAGAGAGAGGCAGAGTGGGAGGGAGAGAGAGAGAGGCAGAGTGGGAGGGAGAGAGAGAGAGGCAGAGTGGGAGGGAGAGAGAGAGAGGCAGAGTGGGAGGGAGGGAGAGAGAGGCAGAGTGAGAGAGAGGCAGAGTGGGAGGGAGAGAGAGAGAGGCAGAGTGGGAGGGAGAGAGAGAGAGGCAGAGTGGGAGGGAGAGAGAGAGAGGCAGAGTGGGAGGGAGAGAGAGAGAGGCAGAGTGGGAGGGAGAGAGAGAGAGGCAGAGTGGGAGGGAGAGAGAGAGAGAGGCAGAGTGGGAGGGAGAGAGAGAGAGGCAGAGTGGGAGGGAGAGAGAGAGAGGCAGAGTGGGAGGGAGAGAGAGAGAGGCAGAGTGGGAGGGAGAGAGAGAGAGGCAGAGTGGGAGGGAGAGAGAGAGAGGCAGAGTGGGAGGGAGAGAGAGAGAGGCAGAGTGGGAGGGAGAGAGAGAGAGGCAGAGTGGGAGGGAGAGAGAGAGAGGCAGAGTGGGAGGGAGAGAGAGAGAGAGAGGCAGAGTGGGAGGGAGAGAGAGAGAGAGAGGCAGAGTGGGAGGGAGAGAGAGAGAGGCAGAGTGGGAGGGAGAGAGAGAGAGGCAGAGTGGGAGGGAGAGAGAGAGAGGCAGAGTGGGAGGGAGAGAGAGAGAGGCAGAGTGGGAGGGAGAGAGAGAGAGGCAGAGTGGGAGGGAGAGGGAGAGAGGCAGAGTGGGAGAGAGGCAGAGTGGGAGAGAGGCAGAGTGGGAGAGAGGCAGAGTGGGAGAGAGGCAGAGTGGGAGAGAGGCAGAGTGGGAGAGAGGCAGAGTGGGAGAGAGGCAGAGTGGGAGAGAGGCAGAGTGGGAGAGAGGCAGAGTGGGAGAGAGGCAGAGTGGGAGAGAGGCAGAGTGGGAGAGAGGCAGAGTGGGAGAGAGGCAGAGTGGGAGAGAGGCAGAGTGGGAGAGAGGCAGAGTGGGAGAGAGGCAGAGTGGGAGAGAGGCAGAGTGGGAGAGAGGCAGAGTGGGAGAGAGGCAGAGTGGGAGAGAGGCAGAGTGGGAGAGAGGCAGAGTGGGAGAGAGGCAGAGTGGGAGAGAGGCAGAGTGGGAGAGAGGCAGAGTGGGAGGGAGGCAGAGTGGGAGGGAGGCAGAGTGGGAGGGAGGCAGAGTGGGAGGGAGGCAGAGTGGGAGGGAGGCAGAGTGGGAGGGAGGCAGAGTGGGAGGGAGGCAGAGTGGGAGGGAGGCAGAGTGGGAGGGAGGCAGAGTGGGAGGGAGGCAGAGTGGGGGGGAGGCAGAGTGGGGGGGGAGAGAGAGGCAGAGTGGGGGGGGGAGAGAGAAAGAGGCAGAGTGGGGGGGGGGAGAGAGAAAGAGGCAGAGTGGGGGGGGGGAGAGAGAAAGAGGCAGAGTGGGGGGGGGGAGAGAGAAAGAGGCAGAGTGGGGGGGGGAGAGAGAAAGAGGCAGAGTGGGGGGGGGAGAGAGAAAGAGGCAGAGTGGGGGGGGAGAGAGAGGCAGAGTGGGGGGGAGAGAGAGGCAGAGTGGGGGGGGAGAGAGAGGCAGAGTGGGGGGGGGGAGAGAGAGGCAGAGTGGGGGGGGAGAGAGAGGCAGAGTGGGGGGGGAGAGAGAGGCAGAGTGGGGGGGGGAGAGAGAGGCAGAGTGGGGGGGGGGAGAGAGAGGCAGAGTGGGGGGGGAGAGAGAGGCAGAGTGGGGGGGGAGAGAGAGGCAGAGTGGGGGGGGAGAGAGAGGCAGAGTGGGGGGGGAGAGAGAGGCAGAGTGGGGGGGGAGAGAGAGGCAGAGTGGGGGGGGAGAGAGAGGCAGAGTGGGGGGGGAGAGAGAGGCAGAGTGGGGGGGGAGAGAGAGGCAGAGTGGGGGGGGAGAGAGAGGCAGAGTGGGGGGGGAGAGAGAGGCAGAGTGGGGGGGGAGAGAGAGGCAGAGTGGGGCAGAGTGTGGGGGGGAGAGATGGAGAGGAGAGATGGAGAGGAGAGATGGAGAGGAGAGATGGAGAGGAGAGATGGAGAGGAGAGATGGAGAGGAGAGATGGAGAGGAGAGATGGAGGGGAGAGATGGAGGGGAGAGATGGAGGGGAGAGATGGAGGGGAGAGATGGAGGGGAGAGATGGAGGGGAGAGATGGAGGGGAGAGATGGAGGGGAGAGATGGAGGGGAGAGATGGAGGGGAGAGATGGAGGGGAGAGATGGAGGGGAGAGATGGAGGGGAGAGATGGAGGGGAGAGATGGAGGGGAGAGATGGAGGGGAGAGATGGAGAGGAGAGATGGAGAGGAGAGGCAGAGGGGAGAGGCAGAGGGGGAGAGGCAGAGGGGGAGAGATGGAGGGGAGAGATGGAGAGGCAGAGGGGGAGATGGGGGGGAGAGAGGCAGAGGGGGAGATGGGGGGGGGAGAGGGGGAGAGGGGGAGATGGGGGGGGAGAGGGGGAGAGAGAGGCAGATGGAGAGGCAGAGGGGGAGAGGAGAGATGGAGAGGCAGAGGGGGAGATGGGCGGGAGAGAGGGAGAGGGAGAGGCAGAGGGGGAGATGGGGTGGAGAGGGGAAATGGGGGAGAGATATAGAGGATAGCACACAGTGGCGCTCATTGCAGCTGGGGGGGAGGAGCCTTGGGGACGCCAGACCTTAATCCCATAGAAAATCTATAGAGGGAGCTGAAGGTTCGAGATGCCAAACATCAGCCTCGAAACCTTAATGACTTGGAGAGGACCCGCAAAGAGGACAAAATCCCTCCTGAGATGTGCGCAAACCTGGGGGCCAACTACAAGAGACGTCTGACCTTTGGGATTGCCACCAAGTCCAAGGGGTCACATACTTATGAATGTGTAGTAATTTATCAATTATATATAAGTGCTTCACTCTTCAATTATATATTTTATAAATATACAGTGACTTGTTAAAGTATTCACCCCCCCTTGGCATTTTTCGTGTTTTGTTGCCTCACAACATGGAAGTACCACGGATTATTTGAGGATTTGTATCATTTCATTTAAAAAACCTGCCACAACTTTGAAAATGTTTGTTTTTTTGTTTGTTTTTATTATGAAGCAAACAACAAATAGGACAAAATAACAGAACAAGTCCCTGTGCATAACTATTCACCCCCCTAAAGGCAATACTTTGTAGCGCCACCTTTTGCAGCAATCACAGCTCCAAGTCGCTTTGGATAAGTCTCTATGAGCTCGCCACATCTTACCACTGGGATTTTTGCCCATTCCTCCTTGCAAGACTGCCCCAGCTCCTTCAAGTTGGATGGTTTGCGCTTGTGACCAGCACCATCTTTAAGTCTGACCACAGATTTCCTATTGGATTGAGGTCTGGGCTGTGATTCGGCCATTCCAACACATTTACATGTTTCCCCTTAAACCCCCCAAGTGTTGCTTTAGCAGTGTGTTTGGGGTCATTGTCCTGCTGGAAGGTGACCCTCCGTCCTAGCCTCAAATCACGCACAGAGTGGTACAGGTTTTGCTTAAGAATATCCCTGTATTTGGCACCATCCATCTTCCCCTCAACTCTGACCAATTTCCCATCCCCACAGCATGATGCTGCCACTGCCATGTGTCACTGTGGGGATGGTGCTCTTTGGGTGATGTGATGTGTTGGGTTTACGCCAGACCTAGCATTTTCTTTGATGGCCGAAAATTTTTGTCTCATCAGACCAGAGCACCTTCCTCCATACATTTTAAGAGTCTCCGACATACCTTTTCGCAAACTCAAAATGGGCCATTTTGTTTTTTTGCTGAAAGTAATGTCTTTCTTCTGGCCACTCTGCCATAAAGCCCAACTCTATGGAGCGTACGGCTTATTTTTAGTCCTATGTACAGATGCTCCAGTCTCTGCTGTGGATCTCTGCAGCTCCTCCAGGGTTACCTTAGGTCTCTGTGCTGCCTCTCTGATTAATGCCCTCCTTGCCCGGTCCGTGAGTTTTGGTGGGCGGCCGTCTCTTGGCAGGTTTGCTGTTGTGCCATGTTCTTTCCATGTGGTTATGATAGATTTGATGGTGCTCCTGGGGATCATCAAAGAATTGGATATTTTTTTATAACCTAACCCTGACTTGTACTTCTCAACAACATTGTCCCTTACTTGTTTGGAGAGTTCCTTGGTCTTCATGGCAGTGTTTGGTTAGTGGTGCCTCTTGCTTAGGTATTGCAGCCTCTGAGGCCTTTCAAAAAAAGGTTTGTATATGCAATGGCAGATCATGTGACACTTAGATTGCACACAGGTGGACATCATTTCACTAATTATGTGACTTCTGAAGGTAATTGGTTGCACCAGAGCTTTTTATGGGCTTGATAACAAAGGGGGTGAATACATACGCACATGACCATTTTCTGTTTTCTATTTCTAAAAAATAGTTTTATGTATATATTTTTCTCATTTCACTTCACCAACTTAGACTATTGTGTTCTGATCCGCCACATAAAATTCAGATTAACAAAACATTGAACTTAAGGCTTTAATGTAACAAAATAGGTAAAAAGTTACGGGGGGTGTATATGTGTATATATATATATATATATATATATATTTTTTTTTTTCTCTTTCTTCAGATTCCGTGGTGGCAAAACTGGAGATTCCCTGCTACTCCTTGAGTGAGGATGAATACTCTGGATATCGCCCCCTGAGTGCTGACAGTGACCATGAGGAGATGGGGGTTGGAGGTTCTGCCTCACTGTGTGGGCAGTGTGGGACCAACTTGGAGGACACTACCCGTTGCCTGGACATGGAATTTGGGCATCGCTGTTTACCCAGTCTCACTTCCTCTTCCTCTTCTGGGAAATCTCCTGCTTCACCATCCAAGCCACCTCCCCCCATCACAGAGGAAGGTGCCCAGGGCCACAAGGAGCGCATACTCTTCCCTTGCCAGGTGTGCCCTTTCTCAACACACTACTCAAGCCACCTGAAGCGCCACATGAAGACACACAATGGGGAAAAGCCGTTTCGCTGTCCGCATTGCCTATATGCATCCGCCCAGCTGGTCAACCTCAAGAGACATCTGCGCACCCACACAGGTGAGAAGCCATTCCGCTGTGATCATTGTGGCTTCTCCTGCAGCAGCCCTGGCAACTTGAAAAGACACCAACGAGTCCACACCCAGGAGAAGCCTTACAGTTGCAACATGTGCCCGTACCGCTGCAACCAGAGCCGGAACCTCAAGCGACATCTGCTGGGACATAGGAGGAGAGGACAGGAACGGCAGAGAAACAAAGCAAGGAGAGAGCAAGAGGATGGAGAAGAGGGAGAGGATGAGGAAGAAGTGGAGACTGAAATGAAACATTCAGAAGGTCAGTGTTTCATAAGTCCATTATTATGTCTTTTATTATATTTAAAACAGAATCTTTTAAGTGAACGAGAGAAAAATTAGCATTCTGTGTTTTTTTTTTGTTTACTATTTTTCATCATCGGATACGGAGTTTATGTTGAGCTTGTCCTAAAACTTTGTCTCCTCTTCCCAACAGACCTTGCAGTAACTTCTCTGACTCTTACTGTGGCCTCCAGTGATCCTGATACATTCCTTCCAACATGTGCCCAACTGAGTCATGTCCCCTCCCCACCTGTGCCTCCTACCCCCCCTGATGATGGCCTCCCAGAGCTGCTGTTCCCCTTCACATGTCGTTCTTGTGGTCTAGTTCTAGATGAGGGCTGCCATCAGGATGATGATGATGATGAGAATGGGGAAACTGAAGGACAGTTTTGTGCCCGTTGTAGTGCCTCCCCAGCACCTGGCTCTGGAAGCCCTGGTAAAGGCTTCTCCTGTGTCCTGTGTCCTTTTATTACCCACTATCCCAACCACCTATCTCGCCACATGAAGACGCACAGTGGGGAGAAGCCCTACAAGTGTCAATTATGCTCCTATGCCTCTGCGCATTACGATAACTTAAAACGCCACCAGCGTGTTCACACTGGAGAGAAACCCTACAAGTGCCAGTTGTGTGACTATGCCTGTGGTAACCTCGCCAACCTTAAGAGACATGGGCGCATCCACTCAGGAGACAAGCCCTTCCGTTGCGGCCTATGCAACTACAGCTGTAACCAGAGCATGAACCTCAAGCGCCACATGCTCCGGCACACAGGGGAGAAGCCTTTTCGGTGTGCACAGTGCCACTACACCACTGGGCATTGGGACAATTACAAGCGCCACCAGAAGACACATGGACATTCTGTGGAGGGTTGGGTGAACCCTAGGTGCAGTAATAAAACAGCTTCTCTAACTAGTGGTCACCCATGACTGGGAACATTACATTTCAGTCACTTGCAGGGTGATATTACAGCGCTTAGGTCATTTGTTATACTTCACCCCACACTGCCTGACCCAGAGAAGTGAAAGATCTTCTACACATAGATGATGAGCTTCTTACAGAAGTCTTGCTTCTTTTCCATGTTTGGAAGAACTATGTGAAATCATGAGTCTGAGAAGTTGGTTTTAATGTTCCTCACAAGTGTTTCCTCCATAAATCAGCATTGCTGCTCCAATCCTCTTTACTTGGGCCAATGGGAATGGACCAGCTGGGCATTCTTCTTCAGAAGTGTTTGTTACTATTTTAAAATAGTATATTTTTTAATATTTCAGCTTATCTATGTCTGCCCCTCCGGTAATGCTCATATAATTTATTTTCAGCAAACTACACCATGAATACTGATAATGTAGGCTACAAATTAACAATTACAAGGATCAGAGGAGATCTAAAAAGGTTGAACTTGATGAACTAAACGTCTTTTTTTTTTTTTTTTAACTTTAATTACTTTGTAAAACATTGATCTTCTCCAGAGCGTTTTGATATTGTTGTATTTGTCACTTCTCCTTTAAGGTTGGCTCTTGGTCAGACGTGTAGTGTGAAGTAGACTGGAACCATAGACAGGGCCACCGCTTCAAACTTGGCTGGTGATTACATTGTATATCATTGATATAAAATGTTGGCCATCGACCAGAACAAGTGGACTGGATTTGACTTTCTGACTTCTTTTCTTACCGGACTTCTACCTTTCAACAACCTTCTCCCTCCTCCATTTTTTGCCTGTATAGTTCCTCCAGCAGATCCTCCAAAATAGCCAGGTCCCAGAAAAATGTTTTTTATCCATCATGTGGAACTTTTCCTGTAAAGGTCCACCTAATCTACGTGCTGACGGCAGTTGGTGACCTCTCTCATGGGGCTTTCACTGAAGGCATGGTCATTTCATTGCTGGTGCTAGAGTAAAATGGGTAAAACCCCAAATAAGACAAAAGGCATGGAGTGTGGGTTGGAGGCCAACAAGAAGGCAAGCCCAGTGACTACTGCAGCTTAAACGGGTTCTTCAGCCTATACAATACATAGTAGTAGAGGAAGGCCGTTATCGTAGATGATATAATGTATCATTTTACCAAAGGAAGTACTGGAGCGGGTTAGTATCTTACCGTCCATACGCAACAATTTCCCTTTGACGCAGAGACCAATAATTTCTCTTTATATAGAGATTCACATCCTCTTTTGACGCATTGCCACCTTCCCCTCTCCGTGACTGCTAATTTTATATTTTTTATTTAGAAAATATTAATCTTTCTAATTTTTTCAAGTATTGACAGAGCTGCTTTAAAACTGATAGATGAGGATAACATAACACAGACCATCATGGAGTCTGATAGAAGAGCGCTTCAGCAGGAGGAAGAGACACTAACTCGGACTGGGACAATTTATGGTATCAATATACACTGAGATTTAGCATCAACGCAAATAAATATTGTAGCATTTTGTTCTTCGTATAGGCTAACAAATGCAGGGAAAGTGCCATGATTTTCCATGTATAGGAGGCCTGTCCTGCTAAGTGTAGATATGCCCTGAATCTTAAGACAGATGGTGGTTCATTCTTCTCAGACCATTGCCTTCTACTTTAAACCTTAGCTGCTCCTAATGAAAGTTTTTGTATATCTCTGGGCAATGGTTCATTCAACGTTGACCCAACACCCTGAGTGGAAATCACCAGATGGATTACACCATGTGTATCCTAAGACAGCATTTCTGAAGATGGATATCGACCATTTGTTCCATCTTTAAATGCTCAAGACTACTTGGTGTTTTGGACTCTACAACTTCTGCACTTTATTAATGAATTTACAATTATGATCCTTGTTCAAGGCTTTTGTTGACTCATTGGATTGTGTATCATTTTTAGCCCTTTCTCCCGCTCCATGTTGATTGGCCTTTGTGATACAACATCATGACCCTGATACTTCATATATATCAGGCAGGTAGAGTGCAAGCTGCGTGGGCAAGATTCTTTGTGCTTGTAAATCTTCCTGTGGACAGTATTGCTGACAGTGTCAGTTTTATGAACATTAATTTAAGACAGTTGTGTTGCATGCCCCCTGTTGTTGGGAGTGTGTTGGAACATGGAAATTAAATTATAGACTTTATTCTAAAAATGAGATACGTGTTATTTGTACATGTGTTGTCATTTTGCTTTTAATTAAGGATATTGAGCACCCCCCCCTAAAGTGCCAGTAAAACTGGTCTTTGCTGAATAAGCAAGTTTAGACTTTTCAGCTACAGGTATGGAGCACACTTCACTGAACCATCTAAGTCAAGGTCTTGCAAAGCAGGGAGTGCACTGGAAGACCTTGACTTAGACGGTCCAGTCCACTCGAGCCCTGTCTTCCATTATCTATTAAAATGATTGTTACTTTTTATGTAATATGGACTTGCTAACCCACATTCAATACTCTACATCACGAGAGCTTCTCCACTCCAACCTCTGCTATGTTAATGGCTAGTCCTCCTCATCACTGGAACCTTCCATCCCTCGCTCAGTGTAGCTACTGTGTAGTCCTCTGCATCCCCTCCAGGCAGCCATCAAAGAATATGCCACACCTCTTTCTTCTACCAATATATATTACTCCACATCACCAATATCATTAACGGAGCCTTCTGCCCCCCCCTGCCCCCTTTTTTTCCAATGCAACATCATTTTTATCACCTGAGCCCCCTATACCACTGTATGTGAGGTGAGGCATTTGAAAACCTCTGCTATTAAGAAATAAAGTTTATAAATATCCTCCCCACCTATAAGAAGGTTTACCTGTGGTCTTCTCTAGAATAGATATTGGTTTTACTATTTGACCTGTGGCCGAAGCTTAATGCACCAATGAAGTCACCATCCCATCTGTTCTCTACACTGGACAATCAGTGGGATTCAGGGATATCTATCTGCTGCCTGTGGCCTGAATCCGCCATGGGCCTTTCAAAGCACGTGGATAATATTAATTACAGACAGTGGCCATGTCATATGTAGCTACTTGTGTATGTTTTAGCTAGAGTTCCACAGCAAACTATGGAGCTAACTTTACTAATTCAAGCCAAGGGGACTTTAACCAATAACCTCAACTCCACAGTCAGCAACCTAGCGGAGTATACTATCAACCCTATTAAATTCCGCCAACGTGTAAAACCGTATCCGGCTATTAAATTGCCCTGTAAAGCTACCCGCAAACAACCTTCAGGTAACGGGCTGTCGAAATCTCAACTCCGTCGCGGCAAAACCTTTGCTCTATCAAGCCCATAACTGTTACGTTCGAAAATCGCTATTAAATTGCTATGAATCCACTGGCGTTCAAACCCGTAAAACGCGAATGGAGCCAGAAAGCCAATGGGTACTAGAGAGCAACCGCAAGGGGGTTAAAGTCCTATCTGTAGCACTGTAAATGCAAATATACACACACTACAGTACTTATAAAGGCAAATTTATGTTTTAGAATTAATAGCACAACATTCTCAAGCCCGCAAATCTGCCAAATAAAATACTTTTATTTCTGTTTAATTTCCGTGTTATATTGATCCCAACAATCAATGTGTTAATACATATAATGGAACTCGCATGGACTAAAATATCATATTTACTGATTTATTAATATTGCATTATTTCTGGAATGCGGGTTCGAACGTAACTCGTAATTGAAACCCGTAAGACTTTGAAATCACACCTCTATTTTTCAGTGACGTAATGATGATGATCTCTTTTGCCATTGGCTCCGTCTAAACCCGTAACTACGGGTTTGACTAATTGATCATGTTAACGGCCGCACATGCAATTGCGCAAGAATGGTTTACGGGTTTGCGTCTCCGGTTCGTTGGTCGCGCCATGGTTGAATGTAATAGCTCTGTAACACAGCCGAATTTCAAGCCTGCAGGCTTTGCGGGTGTACCGGTGTTGCTACAGGCTTCTAATTTAATGGTGCTATATGTTTCAGCAACAGGAATACCAAGTGCACACAGACACAAATAGCTACATAGGACATATATATAAGAAGGGTGGAGCATATAACTATGACAAAAAATAAAAAATCAACATTACAACACCTCCCCACTACAGAAAAAAATAAATAAATTACACACCTGAAAAGGAAATACATACAAAATATATACATTACAATACAAATAAAATACCCCCTATCTAAAATACATTGAATCCTATCGAAAATACACACATCTCCCCTATCTAACATACAATAAATCCTATCTAAAATACATACATACCCCTCTATTTTAGATATAATTTAATGTATTTTAGATAGAGGGGTATGTATGTATTTTAGATATAATTTAATGTATTTTAGATACATACATACCACCTATCTAAAATGCATTAAATCCTATCTAAAATACACAAACC
Source organism: Discoglossus pictus (assembly GCA_027410445.1). Classification (NCBI taxonomy): domain Eukaryota; kingdom Metazoa; phylum Chordata; class Amphibia; order Anura; family Alytidae; genus Discoglossus; species Discoglossus pictus. The sequence goes on along the minus strand of CM050165.1, from coordinate 453,698,355 downwards.
CTAAATCTAACCTAAAATAAAATAATTAAGACCACTTAACTTTGCAGATGTCCCTCCAGATCACCCCCCTAGGGAAAAAAACAACAAAATAAATTAGTACAACACAGTACATACAATAAATAAACATTCAAAATTTGTACAAATATTGAACTCACCTTTCCAGCATGTTCCCATCCTTCTTATTTTCTTCTCTGGCACGGCCCCTGTTAAACATAAACATTAGATTATTACTAAATACATACACAAAACCAAATAAAATCAACATAATATACATTCAACTTACCTCCCCGCGCTCCTCCTCTTCTGCCCGGCAGGGCCCTGGAAGAATCTGCACTCTAAAAAAAAAAAAAGGAACGGAGCTACGCATTTAAGGAGCTCCCTGACGTTAATGAGCCCCCTAGAGTCTTTTCCGGAAGAAAATTGGCAATGGCGTCTTCTGATTGGCTGAAAACGCTGTCAAATTTCAGCCATTCAGAAGATGCCATGGTGTGAGCCAATGAGAATGGGATACACCTCCGTGTGGTGATTGGCTGGAGGCATCTTCGTATTCTGTTTGGCTGCAGTGACAACAGACAATCAGAAGGCGCTATTCCCTTCAGCCAATCACAATGGGATACACCCCCACGGGGTGATTGGCTTAAGGCATCTGCACCTTCTCATTGGCTGTTGTCACTGTCAATTAGACTGCAGCCAATCACCCCATGGAAGTGTATCCCATTGGCTGAAAGCAATAAAGCCTTCTAAATGATTTAAAAAAGATTGACAGTTGCATTAGCAAATCCGAATGGGATATAGGGGCCTTCTGATTTGCTGGAATTTAATTGACAGCGTTTTCAGCCAATCAGAAGGTGCATTGCCAATTTTCTTCCGGAAAAGGCTATAGGGGCCTCATTAGCGTCGGGGAGCTCTGCGAGTGTGGAGCTCAGTTAGTTTTTTTATTTTTTATTTTAGAGCGCAGATTCTTCCAGGGCCCAGTCGGGGCAGAAGAGGAGGAGCATGGGGACATGGCGGGGAGGTAAGTTGAATGTATATTATGTTGATTTTATTTTATTTTGTGTGTATGTATTTAGTAATAATCTAATGTTTATTTTTAACAGTGGCCGAGCTGGAGAAGAAAATAAGGACGGGGACATGCTGCAAAGGTGAGTAAAATATTTATTATATTTCGAATGTTTATTTATTGTATGCACTGTGTTGTACTAATTTTTTTTTTCTAGGGGGCCGATCTGAAGGGACATCTGCAAAGGTAAGTGGTCTTAATTATTTTATTTTAGGTAAGATTTAGGGTTTGTGTATTTTAGATAGGATTTATTGTATGTTAGATAGAGGGGTATGTATGTTTTTTTAGATAGGATTAAATGTATTTTAGATAGAGGTATGTATGTATTTTAGATAGGATTAAATGTATTTTAGATAGGATTTAATGTATTTTAAGAGACTGTATTAAATAGGCTTTGATGGGGTTAAATAGGCCCAGTTAAGGTTACATAGGTACTGTTAGGGTTAAATGTGTACTGTTAGATTTAAATACGCCCAGGGTTGGGTTAATGGGGTATAGTTAGGGTTAATAGTGTAGTGCTTACACTTTGTGTCATGAGGGTCTTGAATGACCCTCATGGCACTTATAGTGTTATTACATGGGTTAATTAGTGTCCTATAGGGGGCTATATAGACTGATAGGGTTAATTATTGGCTTATGGGGGTCTGTATTGACCCCTTTGAGTGACAGGGTTATTTAGGGGCTCATCTGGCTCTGTTTAGAGCCCCATGAGTGATAGGGTTAATTTTTTTTTATCGCGGGTACTTTGCGGTCCTTTAAGGACCCGCAAGGTGGGAAATTCAAATTTTTATTGCAGTGGGTGTCCCCCACTGGGAGGCTTAATGTGGGGACCCCCAGCATTGTGGGGTTAATTTTAGGTGCCGGTGGGGCTACTTAAAGTACCCCCGCTGCCTGCCTTTATGTTTGTGTGCCACGGGCCCTTTAAGGAGCCGCGGCAGGGACTTGACACCTTTTAAATACATCGGGGGACACGATCGTGACCCCCACTGCACGGGTTAATGTCGGGGGTCCCCCATGGGGACCCCCAGCACGGGCTTAATGTGGGTAGCAAGGGGTTAATGCGGGGTTCCAAGCTTATCTTGGATCTTTTGGCAAAGTTGTACGTGGCTGGGGTCATGGAGCCTCGTTTTAATTTTTTTCAGACGCCATTTTTTTTCTCGCTTAGACTATTTTCTAATTTCGGGGAATTTCGGGTTAAATTTGCGTGTAACCTCACTTCCAGACGTCCTGGCTTCCCCCCGTGCTGTGGGTGTTTTTTTTTTATTATTATGTTTATCAGCGTGTTTTTCGTGTTCTTGAGTTTGCGCGGTTGGGGGAGTTAGTGCGTTATTTCTGCAGCTCGTAATATTGGCTCGCAGGCAATGAGGAGTGGAAGACACAGGGGAGGGGAGGAGGGGAAGAAAGACACAGGGTAAGGAGAGGAAGAGAGACACAGGGTATGAAGAGAGGAGGTGAAGAGAAACATGGGGAAGGGAAAGGACTAAGTGCTGTGAGTTGAGTCTTTTGTGGGGGTTGTTACATAGGTGAGGCGCCGAAGAGCCTCCACCTCCGTAAATGCGGCTCCTCGCTTCACGAGGGTTCCACATTTGTGGCCAGAACTGCGTCCCTCACTTTGCGAGCTCGCAAAGCGTGACAACATCTCGCAGTTTTACAACTATTATATGTGATTATTATTTTAAGTGATTGGTTTGATTTCACAAATCACTTTTGGGAAGGAAAGCTTTGGTAGGTCTGGACAATCTATTAAATAGTAAAGGTATATCATTATCCACCAAGGTCCGCACAGTTAGAACTCTGGTATTCCCAGTAGTAAGATAAGGATGTGAGAGCTGGATTATAAAGAAGGCCCAGCACGGAGTAGAATTAATGCCTTTGAATTGTGGTGTTGGACTGTGCCTGGCAGATGTACCTGTCGAGGTGTGCCCATAAAGGCCACAGAGAGTCAGACATGACTGAATGACTATACAACAACAGAAGTTAAAATATATGTAATTACTTAATTATCAAAAAAGATGAAGGCATGAGTTTGAACAGTGACAATTGAAAAAATCTAAAGACAACACATTGACCACCACACCTACGTGTAAGAAGGGCGTATAACAATGGCTGTATCTACAATATGTCACAATGCAAGGCTATACAAACAACTAAATGTCACAACATTGAAAAACTTGAAAATATAGTAACAACTTTTCCACATGATTTTCAAGCCTATATGTGATGCTGCCGATGTCTTATTTCTGTATCTCCCTTTTCCCACTCCGATCATCCAGATTTTTCTACTTCTCAAAGGTGAGGGATGTGGGAGGAAGTGGAAGACGAAGTGAAAACCCCACCCTGAGTAAATGCTTATCATGAGTGATCTCTGATGTGACCTATAATATCTTGTAAGGAACAATTGTATTGTGTGGAATGGGTCCTGTATGAAGGAGGGAGGGGGGCCCTGTATGAAGGAGGGAGCAAGGAGGCCCGTGGACAATGGCAGCATGTCCGTCTAGACAAGAATCTAATGGTGTCACAGCCTACTCAGGGCCCCATTCGGTTTAGTTGTACCGATCCTACGCCTAGGTCCATTTAGGTTCTGAAATCCCCCACAAAGGACCAGCACAAAAGAACATACATTACATATGTGTCCCCACAGAGGGCATGGAACTTTATTTCTTGACACCTTTTTATACATTTCTGAACAATACATTGTAAGAAACATTAACCACAAAACCAATATTGCTTGAATCCTTGTTACTAAACTGGCCAATGAGAATACAATATGGTGGGCGCTGTTCTGATTGGCCTCCTGTCTGTCAAGTTGGCCATTCAGGCTTCATTACTTCACTGATTTTTCATACTTTACAGTGTAGTACCAGAGACGTAGCTACAGGGGTTCCCAGGGGGCAGATTGGCGCCACTAGCAGCCCCATAAATTCCAACCCTGTAAGTGTGAGAACTGCAACGACTGCGTGCTTGAAACAGAGCTATTCAATTAGAACGTGCTGCGAGCTACGGGCTCGAGACGCAAACCCGTAAACCATTTTTGCACACATTGAATGTGTGGCCTGAACAGCATCAATTAGTCAAACCCGTGGCAAAAGAGATCGTCATCATGACATCACTGAAAAAAAGAGGTTGGATCTCAAAGTCTTACGGGTTTCAATTCCGAGTTTGGATCAGACCCGCATTCCAGAAATAATGCAAAATGAATAAATCCATAAATATTATATTCTAGTCCACGCGAGCTCCATTATATGTATTAACACATTGATTGCCGGGATCGATATAACACGGAAATTACACACAAAAACAGTATTTATATTGCTGATTTGTGCGCTTGAGAATGTTGTGCTATTATATCTACCCAACGCCACTTTCATATCATGCACAGTAGTGTGTTCATATTTGCATTTACAGTGATACGGATAGGACTTTAACCCTCTTGTGGGTCCTCTCTAGTAACGGTTGGCTTTTGGGCTCCATTTGCGGGTTACGGGTTTGAATGCCAGTGAATTCGTTGCAATTTAATAGCGTATAATTATAGAAATAATAATTTTCAAACGTAACAGTTATGGGCTTGACAGATCAAAGGATTTGCGGGCGCGCAGTTTTCTCACTCCTAATCCGCAGATCATCAGCGGGTTGCTTTACGAGGCCAATTTAATAGCCGCAAGTCTTGTGGACTACGTTACGCGCTGTTTGTACACGCTGAGGGAATTTAATAGGGCTGTAGGTTTGCTCCTAACAATAGGTAGTCTACGTGACTCTGGTATCTGCCCTAGTTAACGTGACAATACTGGGTGGGCTAAGGCTGGTTAATCCCAGTTAGTAGGCGATGCAAAACACAAGTAATAGGAAAAATACCTTAAGGGTTAACTTGTCATGATGTTAGACCTCATGGAGTGTCATAGCCTACAGTGGTATGCTGGCCTTTAATCAAGGCTTATACATTTTTTTTCCTGGCAATACAACATGGTGGTAATAGCTTTAAACTGATCAAGTCTTTGTAGGTCTAATAATCGCTGGACAGTCCTTTGGAGGGGGTGCTGGTACCTCCATTGTGTGGCAACCCGACGGCAGACCTGTGGATCTGCAAATTAACTTTATATATTTAATCTAAGTGAATGTGGGTCAGCTGCTAGATGTATCTACGGGTAAGATGCAAAAACATCAGCAGCCATAGGGGACAGAGACGATGTCCATAGTGTGGTAAGAGAGTGGAGCCCTATTAATAATACCACAAGCTTGCTGGGGTATCTGGGAGGATGTCCCAATGGGATATAAGATCTCATCACAAGAGGCCACTTCTGGGAGGTAATATATGTTCCAATGTACTTTTCCACTGCAAAGGGCTACGTGTTCCAGTAGCAAAGTGGGCACATGAAGATTGTGAGTTTTGGTGTCCTCTTTCCAGAGACTCTACACAAACCAAGAATCCTTCTCAAAAACTATGGACAAGCTAGTAAAAAAGTAAATATATTATTTTATCAACAAAGCTCTGCAGAGGTGGGCTTTGGTAATTCCAGTAGTAACATATGGATGTGGGAGCTGGGCCATAAAAAAGTCTGAGAACCCAAGTACTGACACCTTTGAATTGTAGTGCTGAAGAAAAAAAGGAAAGGGGAGAACCATGGCAAGTCTGGACAAGCTATTAAAGAGTAGATATTACACTATCTTCCTCTAAACAGTAGACAGACGTAACATTCAGTAACCAACTGATTCAACAGCAGCAATAACTTGAAATAAATCTTTCTTGTAAATATTGCTGCTCATGGGAGGAGTTCTGGTCCACTCCTCTTACAGATTGTGACATTTTAAGTATTTGGTTAAGCTCGGCTCTCTAGGTTCCCCACAACATCTCAGTAGGGTTTAGGTCTGACCCACTTGGCCATGCCATACATTTAGTCACAGATTTAGTGGTATGTTTTGGATTTTAGCCGTTGGACAAATAGTCTCGCGCCGCATAGCTTACCAAATCCAACCCATTCTGATGGCTCTCATGGTTTCATCAAAAAATACTTAAAACTGGAGCAGAATAAAACTAGAGTAACAAATAGTATATCGTGACACTTTGGAAATACCCTCCAAGTACAACAGCCAAGAACAACTTTATTAAGGAACATTTCAGGACATTAATAGGAGTGATACTTATAGGAAAATACAAGATGAGGACAAGATAAACATAAGCCATAACCCTGGGATAACTTAGGATAACCCATTGAGGTAACGTCTCTTGATGGGATGATGGTGATCCGAATCCAATGCAGCAAGCTCAGGTAGCACATAACATAACCATTACTGAGGTTTGGCAGAAGTAGGGTCTTCCATTATATAAAGTATTTGGCTCTAAGCAGGAGGAGGGTGACGAAACGCAAATCTAAATGACACAAACAGTTTTTTTTTACCAGTGACACAAGATATCAGGAATTTAATTAATATTGCCCAGAAATGTTAAAACATACCAAGAGAAGGGCTGAGGAATGTTTATGAATCCGACTCTATTCCTTTATCAGAAATATGCGTACTTCAGAGTGACCCCAGTAGGACAAGAGATGGGAATAATGACTAACAGCCCAACTAAATAGTGAATAAAAAACACACGCGGCTCAAGAGGGTAAGTGAAAAAAAAAAAAAACAACTCCATATATGGACTAATAATGTCCCTGTTCTCCATTCCTCCTCCAAGAACACCAGCCTAGCTGAGTGGGGCCGTCCAGTTCTGAGAAAAAAAAAATATATATATATATTTATCATTCAAACCACAACAACCAATAAATGGTTTTAAACTAATAACAAAATGGAGCCACTGTCAGATCATAGAGCCGGACAATTTAGTCTTTAGTCTGCTTTGAGTACTGAACGCAGAAGAAATCCCGAAGGCAAATGATGTCTTTTTATACAGATCACAGTACGATTCAGAAACCTCTCAACCTTCCAGCTCACTTTTCATTAGTAATATCTCCTGAGGTCCATGGTCTTTCAAGCAAAGGGTTGTAGATCAGCATCTGATTGTGTGAGATCCAACCAAGATCTTGTAATTTGAGTCTACAATTGTAACGCAACCAGAGGAAATGGAGCAGCTGGAGATTGCAGACCACATGTCCATCCAGTCTTCAGGATAGAGGAGTTTGCCCAGGTCAGCTTTAGATAAAAGAAACGTTGCGGGACTGACACTAAATAACGGTGACATGAAATAGGGATGGTGGCGATAATTTAATGATAACACGTTCTGCAGAGAACTCGGTATAAGAACGATTTCCGTCCAGTTTAGCAATCACGCCTACCAGATTCAAGATGTCCAATGTATATCTCATAGCAGCAGAATTTGGGATAAAATAGGAGAAGAATTTGTGATGATTTCGGAGAATGAAAAAGATTTAAAAGTCAACCTGGATAAACTCCTCACTCCTGAAGATAGGCAAAACATAAGGTCAGCAATCTCCAGCTCCTTATTTTCTTCAGGTATGCTACAATTTTAAAATAAAGTTACAAGATGCTCTGTCGGTTGAATCTCATCATTTAGAGAGGGGGATATATTACCTATGTGCTGGTTGTTGTACACTCAACAATCCCATGTTTGACAAGATATGTTAAACCCAATCTCAGTCACAAGATATCCCTATCCTGTTGGATCCATGGGCCTATCTCCTCCATGTCAGGAATGTATTCGTTATTCTCCATTTTTGTATCCATTTTAAATGTTGTAAAAAGTCACACTTGTTAATACTGTTTTATGATTTTTTTTATACAGGATTCCAAAATAATATTAATACGGATATAGGAAAATGAGAGCTTTTTATGTACCTGGCAGTATAAAAGTTGTCAGCTGATGGCAATAGAAGACGGGGGTTACTGTCCAGGGTATTGGAGAGCTGTGCTGCTTCTTCAGGGGACACTGTCCACAGCTATGTCCTATAGGTATAGATACAAAAAAGGGATGGGGTGGGAGAAGAAGGGCAGGTTCTCCTGGTGCAGGCCACTACAATATATTGGATGGACAAACATACCTATGTAGATGCCCTCACCTTAATCTACCTGGTGGGTGGGCTTGAGTAGTCCCTTCAAACACTCATACCAAAATGTTCTGTTCTCTACTAGAAACATGTTCTCATACATGCAATCAACCACAGGAGGAGGTATTTTTAGATCCAATTTCAATTAAGAAATTATTTGTATTTATAAAGTAGATCAATGCTTCAATTTGTACAATAAAAATATATAAAAAATAAGCAGTATACACTAGTAGTAAATAATTCATGAATCCCGATTCACACAATTCAAATAGAGCTCGTGGTGGTGATTATGACCACATGCATGGTCATATAAACAAGGTTTATATAAACTGCTAGTAGTATACAGACGCGTTTCATCCCTTCTGTGATTAGTGGCCTTGTAAGGCTGTGACCCTGGAACTCTCACTCTGTGTAGGAAAAAACGGTTGAGTATGATAATCTTCCATTGGGTTCTATGTGAAGATGGACTTGTTATGGAAATACATTTTCGAAATAGAGATTTCTGTTCTTTTTTTCATACCTTAACTGTTGTTATCTCTGCGAATGACACAAACAAATAAGAGTTAATGGCGTGGACCAAGGAAACTTGGTTGCAGTGGCCATTTTTATTGAGACATAAAAATTGGAGGGAATATAAAAGGAGACTTTGGTTCTAAGTGACGAGAAGGTTGGCCCTGGTAGGCTGGTATGTGAAAAAATCTTTATAGAAATAAGGGGCACAATATTTCCATAAAGACAACAATGTGTTACATGGTTCCTGCTCAGAAGAGCTTACAGTCTAGTTATATGGGAAATGTGCATATGAGATGAAGTAATCTCTAAGTGTCTCTCTGTTGGAAATATTTACTTTGTAAACATAGTGAACTTGGGGATTTTTCTAATTTTGTGCATCGGGATGTTTTAGAGTTTAGCAGAAAAGGTGCGTTTGGAACACTTGAGAAGAAAGATGATGACAGGATGGGAGTATGACAGATGAGAAGTGAGATATAAGAACTGAGGACTGAATAGTCTTGAAGAAGAGATGACTTTTATACAACACAGACTCCATTGGAAGCCAGTAGAGGAGTAGCATGGGAGAAGAATGGAGGAAATTATCTGTTTGGCTGTGTCCTTATAAAACAACATGGTTTGGTGGTATCACACTTGAGTGTGGCGGGGGTGCAGAACCGGCAATGAGTAGCTCAGCCGCTTGACTAGAGATTGGATGCTCCGGCATGTCTCCAGGAAACTTGCCCTCCAATGTGAGGAGGCGTCCAACTGGAGGTGCCGCAGCTTTTGGGGCAAAGTGTATTACATGAAGAGACGCAGAGGTGGGAAACTTTCTTCCTTTCCCACGCAGCAAGCCTGGGAATGGCAAAGAGAGAGGAGATGAGACGCTTTGTGTCTACTGAGTGGTGACCACAATGTTTGGTCTCAGCTACTGACCTTTGCTACAGTTAACACACGGAGGGGGACCTCAGATGGACGCTAACGAAGTAAAGCTTCATAGTTTCTATTGGAGCTGGATACAAGAAATTATTATAAGAATAACAAAACGAGAGCAAGACTGGACATTTATATATATGAGTGAGGTCTGACCCAATCATAAGTTTTCATTCCGATGTCAAACTGTTAAATAGCATGACCTGGAGAGGATTACACCTCTGTTTGGTTATCACTCTTTATAGATGACGGGAGAGGAATGGATGGAAAAGGGAGCTCTGGCACAGGGACTTGAAAGAGTTACTTAAACACGGTCTAAGAAAAAAAGTTAATAAGATCTAATGGGATTTAATATCTGGTAGATTAACGCATGGTAAGCCTTATAAAAGCATCCACTTTATAACCAGCTGGAGATCTATCTCAATTTCCCTTATTCTTGCTAGCATCTATACTTGGATATTATTGCACTCAATGACTCTTTGGGTTATATTTATGGATAAATATTTATTTTAAAAAAGAAAAGGGAAAGAAAAGAAGGTAAAGGAAAAAGAAAAGGAGAAGCAAGGAAAAAAGGTGGAAAAAAGAGAAAAGAACGGGAGAAAAGAAAAAAGGCAGAAGAAATGAAACTCCCCTGACTTCATCCATTCCCGATCAAGCCATATAATGAAAAATAAAGAAAATATGCCAAGCAGAAAGAAACCAAAAGAAAAGACAAGTATAACTCAGAAACCATCTTATATTTTTCCCCAAGAACAAGGATGATCTACAAGATACCTCTGATGGGGAAAAATCACTCACAGACCAACGTCTCACTCCGAAACTCAGGCCTGACACCAAGACAAACAGAGTCTTCTTTATTTCTCATTATTAGATTTTATTAGAAAAGAAATGTGAATTAGTAACAATTACACCCAAAATGGCTGTCACTAATTCACTTACCGGATTGCAACTGAAAAAAATCAGCATACATAACTTTTTATATCTGTTTACATAAGAATGAACTAATCCATATTAGTCCCCCATATATAGACATGGCATTTCACACCAACAACCAGTTACATTTGATCACATATAATAGTTGTCAAACTGTGAATCATCATCACGCCTGCACGCCATAAATAAAAGGATATTATTTATTTTTTACCCCACCTCCTTCCCCTGCATCTCTTCCCCCCTCTTTTCTTTTTTTTTTCTCTCTCTCTGTGTGCGCTCTCTGTACTCCTTCCTCTCTGTGTCAATTTCTGTGTGCTCTCTCTATCTGTGCACTCTCTGTGTCCCTCTGTCTCTGTGCACTCTCTCTCTCGCTCTGTGTGCGCTGTGTGTGTGTACTCTCTCTCTGTGTTGATCTCTCTGGGCGGGCGCGCGCGCGCCACCTCTCTCTCTAGGTACTGTAGGTGTTAATAGGTTAGTGTAGAGGGGGGTTAGTTTAGCAAAGTTTATGTTAGCAATGAGCACCAAAAGGTACTCAGAGGACTAAAAGGTAGCTTGCGCTCTCTCTCTGCGCGCTCCCTCTCTCTCTGGCAAAGAAAGCACGCGTGCACAGAGTGAGAGAGCACGAGCAGAGAGAGAGCGCAAGCTACCTTTTAGTCCTCTGAGTACCTTTGGCGCTCATTGCTAACATAAACATTGCTAAACTAACCCCCCTCTACACTAACCTATTAACACGTACACTACCCCCTAATAGACCCCCACCCCACTAATTGCAGAAAATAATAAAAGCTAAGTCACATAAAATAAAAAAGCTACATTACATAAAAGAAAAAAATGTACATTAGAAAAATGAAGAAATCTACATTCCAAAAAATAAAAAAGGCTAAGTTACCAGCAAATAAAAAAAGTACATTACAGAAAATAAATAAATACTACATTACAACCCCCCCACACTACAGAAAATAAAGAAAATTACACACCTGAAAAGGAAATATACACAATACATACAGTACATTACAATACAGTACAAATGAAATAAAATTCCCCCTATGTATAATATATTAAATATACTAACTCAAATACACACAGACCGCACTATGTAAAATACATTACATCCTATCTAAAATATAAACAAACCGCACTATCTAAAATACATTCCATCCTATCTAAACTATACATATACTACACTATCTAAAAAACATGAAATACTATACATCCCCCCTATTTATTATACAATAAATCCTATCTCCATATCCTAACCCTAATTGTAAGCTAAAATGAAATAATTAAGACCATTTACCATTGCAGATGTCCCTTCAGATCACCAACCTAGGTAAAAAAAACAAAAACAAATTAGTACAACACATTTACATACAATAAAAAAACATTCTAAATATTGTAAATATTCTACTCACCTTTCCAGCATGTCCTCCCCATCCTTCTTATTTTCTTCTCCGGCGCTGCCCTGTTAAAAAAAAACCATTACATTAATACAATATACAAACACACACACAAAATAAAGTATCATCAAAATAATACACATTGAACATACCTCCCCGCGATGGCCCCGGCCTCCTCCTCTTCTACCCCGGCTGGGCCCTGGAAGAATCCGCCGGAAAAAAATAAAATAAAAAATAAATAACAGAAGTCCGTGCTCGCGGACCTCCCCGACGCCAACGAGCCTCCTACAGACTTTTCCAGAATAAAAATGGCAATGGAGCATTCTGATTGGCTGAAAACGCTGTCAATTAAATTCCAGCCAATCAGAAGGCGCCAAGGTGTAAGCCAACCAGAAAGGGTTACACCCCAATATCCTATTCTGGTTAGCTAATGCACCTGTCAACCTTTTTTAAACCAATCAGAAGGCTTTATTGCCTTCATCCAATACACCCCCTGAGGTTGATTGGCTGGGGGCATCAGCGCATTCTCATTGGCTGCAGTCTAATTGACAGTCACAACAGCCAATCAGAAGGCGATGTTCCCTTCACCCAATCACAATGGGATACACCCCCACGGAGTGATTGGCTAAAGGCATCTACTCCTTAATGGCTGTTGTCACTGTCAATCAGATTACAGCCAATCAGAAGACGCAGATGTCTTCAGCCAATCATACCATAGGGGTGTATCCCATTGTGATTGGGTGAAGGGAATATCGCCTTCTGATTGGCTGTTGTGATTGTCAAATAGACTGCAGCCAATGAGAATGTGCTGATGCCTCCAGCCAATCACACTGTGGGGGTGTATCCCATTGTGATTGGCTGAAGGCAATGAAGGCTTCGGATTGGTTTAAAAAAAAAATAACAGGTACATTAGCCAATCAGAATAGGATATGGGGGTGTATCCCTTTCTGATTGGCTTACACCTTGGCGCCTTCTGATTGGCTGAAGTTTAATTGACAGCATTTTCAGCCAATCAGAATGCACCATTGTCATTTTTATTCCGGAAAAGTCTGTAGGAGGCTCATTCGCGTTGGGGGGGTGGGGGGATGGGATTTGTGCGCGAGTGCGGACCTCTGTTATATATTTTTTTTTTCGGGCGGATTCTTCCAGGGCAGAAGAGAAGGAAGGCGGGGACATCGCGGGGAGGTAAGTTCAATGTATATTATTTTTATTTTACTTTATTTTGTGTGTGTTTGTATATTGTATTAATGTAATGTTTTTTGTTTTTTTTGAAGAAAATAGGAAGGATGGGGAGGACATGCTGTAAAGGTGAGTAGAATATTTAGAATATTTAGAATCTTTATTTATTGTATGTAAATGTGTGTACTCATTTTTTTTTCTGCAAGTTGGTGATCTGAAAGGGACATTTGCAAAAGTAAGTGGTCTTAATTATTTTATTTTAGAATTAGGGTTTGTATATGGAGATAAGATTTATTGTATATTAAATAGGGGGATGTATTTTAGATAGATAGGGGTATGTATGTATTTTAGATAGGATTTATTGTATTTTAGATAGTGGGGCATGTATGTTAGGTAGTTTTTCATGTATTTTGGATAGTGTGGTATGTGTATAGTTTTGATAGGATGTATTTTAATAGTATATTTTAGATAGGGGGTATTGTATTTTATTTGTACTGTATTGTAATGTACTGTATGTCTTTGCTTTTCAGGTGTGTAATTTGTTTGTTATTTTCTGTAGTGGGGGGGTTGTAATGTATTTTTTTTCTTTTTTTCTGTAATGTTCCTTTTTTTATTTTTTGTGACTTAGAAAAAAACAAAAAATCTACATTAAACAAAATAAAACAACCTGTGACTTTTTTTGTAATTTGTGGGGTGGGGGTTATTAGCGGGTAGGTAGTGTAGGTGTTCAGAGGTTAGTGTAGAGGGGGGTTATTTTAGATTTAATGGTTTATTGGGGGTTAAAGTGCAGTGTAGTGTTTGTAGTTAGTGTGATGAGGGTCCTTGAGGACCGTCATGGTACTTATGTGGGTAATGTTAGGATTGTAACTGCCCCATAAGGGTCTTTCTATACTCTTATGGGACAGATGGGGTTAAATAGCGGGTTATGAGGGTCTGTATTGACCCCCATGAGTGACAGGGTTAATGAAGGGCTTATGGGGGTCTGTATTGACCCCCATGAGTGATAGGGTTAATTAAGGAATTATGGGGGTCTGTATTGCCCCCATGACTGACAGGGTTAGTGAAGGACTTATGGGGGTCTGTATTGATCCCCATGAGTGATAGGGTTAATTAAGGGATTATGGGGGTCTGTATTGCCCCCCATGACTGACAGGCTTAATTAAGGGATTATGGGGGTCTGTAATGACCCACCCCCCATGACTGACAGGGTTAATTAAGGGGTTATGGGGGTCTTCATTGACCCCGATGAGTGACAGGGTTATTTATGGGCTCATGGGGCTATGTATAAAGCCCCATGAGTGATGAGGTTAATTTTTATTTTTTGCAGGTCCTTTAAGGACCTTTACAGACCCTCAAGGTGGAACATTGGAATTGCGGAACATTGGAATTTGGATTTCAGCGGCAGGGACCCCCACTGCGAGGGTTAATGTGGGGACCCCCATCACTGTGGGAGTAGTTACAGTCCCCCCGCTGGCAGGCCTAAGTATTTGTGTGCCGCGGGCCCTTTAAGGAGCCATGAGGGGGAATTTTGAGGTTTGAAATGTAGGGAGGGACACTCGAACGTGTTTAGCAGTGTTTTTCTGGGTCCTGGAGCCACGTTTTATTTTTTTCAGCGGCCATTTTTTTTATCGCTTAGGCGATTTTTGAGTGGCGAAACGGGGCAAATTGGGGTTAAATTGGCGTTTAACCTCACTTCTAGAGGTCCTGGCTGTCCCCCTGTGCTGTCGGTGAGTGTTTTTTTTATTCTTATTGTGTTTTTGTGTGTGTTTTCATGTTTTTTTGTTTGCACGGTTATGTGTGTTTTAAGACTTGTGTATTTTTTCCCCCAAGTCCTGCGGGTCGTAATTTTGGTCGCAGGGTATATATTTTTTCCTAAGTGCCCCAGGTCGTAATTGTGTGTCGCTGGCAGCAGGCAATGAGCGAGGAGAAGGGAAGGACAGGAGGAGGAGAAGAGAGATGCACGGGAGGACGAGGAGGAGGGGAAGAGAGACGCAGTGGAGGAGAGACACAGGGGAGGGAGAGGAGGAGGGGGAAGAGAGACGCAGGGGAGGGAGAGGAGGAGGGGGAAGAGAGACGCAGGGGAGGAAGAGGAGGAGGGGGAAGAGAGACGCAGGGGAGGGAGAGGAGGAGGGGGAAGAGAGACGCAAGGGAGGGAGAGGAGGAGGGGGAAGAGAGACGCAAGGGAGGGAGAGGAGGAGGGGGAAGAGAGACGCACGGGAGGGAGAGGAGGAGGGGGAAGAGAGACGCACGGGAGGGAGAGGAGGAGGGGGAAGAGAGACGCACGGGAGGGAGAGGAGGAGGGGGAAGAGAGACGCACGGGAGGGAGAGGAGGAGAGGGGGAGGGGGGGCGCACGGGAGGGAGAGGAGGAGGGGGAAGAGAGACGCACGGGAGGGAGAGGAGGAGGGGGAAGAGAGACGCACGGGAGGGAGAGGAGGAGGGGAAGAGAGACGCAGGGGAGGGAGAGGAGGAGGGGAGGAGAGACGCAGGGGAGGAGAGACGCAGGGGAGGAGAGACGCAGGGGAGGAGAGACGCAGGGGAGGAGAGACGCAGGGGAGGAGAGACGCAGGGGAGGAGAGACACAGGGGAAGGACAGGAGGAGGGGAGGAGAGACACAGGGGAAGGACAGGAAGAGGGGAGGAGACAAAGGGGAGGGAGAGGAGAAGAAGAAGAGAGACACACGAGAGGGAGAGGAGGAGGAGAAGAGAGACACAGGGGAAGGAGAGGAGGAGGGGAAGAGAGACACAGGGGAAGGAGAGGAGGAGGGGAAGAGAGACACAGGGGAAGGACAGGAGGAGGGGAAGGACAGGAGGAGGGGGAAGGGCGACACGCAGGGGGAAGGGCGACACGCAGGGGGAAGGGCGACACGCAGGGGGAAGGGCGAGACGCAGGGGAAGGGCGAGACGCAGGGGAAGAGAGGAGGAGGGGAAGAGAGGAGGAGGGGAAGAGAGACACAGGAGAAGGAGAGGAGGAGGAGAAGAGAGACACAGGGGAAGGAGAGGAGGAGGGGAAGAGAGACACAGGGGAAGGAGGGGAAGAGAGACACAGGGGAAGGAGGGGAGGAGGGGAAGAGAGACACAGGGAAAGGAGAGGAGGAGGGGGAGGAGGGGAAGGAGAGACGCAGGGGAAGGAGAGACGCAGGGGAAGGTGAGACGCAGGGGAAGGTGAGACGCAGGGGAAGGAGAGACGCAGGGGAAGGTGAGACGCAGGGGAAGGTGAGACGCAGGGGAAGGAGAGACGCAGGGGAAGGAGAGACGCAGGGGAAGGAGAGAAACACGTAAAGGACAGGAGGAGGGGAAGGGCGACGCAGGGGAAGAGAGAGGAGGAAGGGAAGAGAGAGGAGGAGGGCAAGAGAGAGGAGGAGGGCAAGAGAGAGGAGGAGGGCAAGAGAGAGGAGGAGGGCAAGAGAGAGGAGGAGGGGAAGAGAGAGGAGGAGGGGAAGAGAGAGGAGGAGGGGAAGAGAGAGGAGGAGGGGAAGAGAGAGGAGGAGGGAAAGAGAGAGGAGGAGGGAAAGAGAGAGGAGGAGGGAAAGAGAGAGGAGGAGGAGGGAAAGAGAGAGGAGGAGGAGGGAAAGAGAGAGGAGGAGGAGGGAAAGAGAGACACAGGGGAAGAGAGACACAGGGGAAGAGAGACACAGGAGAAGGAGAGGAGGAGGGGAAGAGAGACACAGGGGAAGGAGAGGAGGAGGGGAAGAGAGACACAGGGGAAGGAGAGGAGGAGGGGAAGAGAGACACAGGGGAAGGAGAGGAGGAGGAGGAGGAGAAGAGAGACACAGGGGAAGGACAGGAGGAGGGGAAGAGAGACACAGGGGAAGGACAGGAGGAGGAGGGGAAGGGAGGCATGGGGAAGGACAGGAGGAGGAGGGGAAGAGAGACACAGGGGAAGGACAGGAGGAGGAGGAGAAGAGAGACACAGGGGAGGGAGAGGAGGAGGAGGAGGGGAAGAGAGACACAGGGGAGGGAGAGGAGGAGGGGAAGAGGTCCTGCGGAGTCGTAGGGATGAGCACCTACGGCGCTCATGTCCACCAGCGCAAGGAGCGCCTTTGGCGCTCCTTGCCTAAAACTGCGAGCCCGCAAGCGTTAGCAACAACTCGTATTGCTCACAACTATATATGTGATAAAAAAAATAATCAAACCCCTGACCTTACTTAACACATTGTATGCTGTATGTCTTTGTATTGCATCACATATTATAATTGTCCAACTACAAGATGTCGTCACCCTGCGTGGTGTGTACGACTTAACGAAGAGCGCCGCAGGCGCTCATCGCCGGCGAGCCTCAGAACAGCGAGGCGAGCCGTTAAACTCTGAGCACTTAGGCAATGAGTTCTGAAAGCGCTGAGCCGTTAAACCCGGAGCACTTAGGCAATGAGCTCATTCCCCGCGAGCCGTAAAACTCTGAGCACTTAGGCAATGAGCTCATTCCCCGCGAGCCGTAAAACTCGGAGCACTTAGGCAATGAGCTCATTCCCCGCGAGCCGTAAAACTCGGAGCACTTAGTGGGACTTAGAAAAAAAAGATATGAAACGCAAAAACGTATGAGATTAGCCGCTGAACCAAAAACACAAAAAACACACTAACTACTGCAGCCAATTACCTTCAGAAGTCACATAATTAGTGACATGATGTCCACCTGTGTGCAATCTAAGTGTCACATGATCTGTCATTACATATACACACTGTAACGGAACCCATCACTGTTTTACCCTGTTTATGGTTATTTAATTCTTGGTTAAAATATGATCCTAGTAATATACTGTATGTATGTTGGTTTATGCTCTGCAGAATATTGGCCCCAGGCTAGTGCAGACCTTGGCAGGAGAGATAATCCTGTTACAGATAAGCAAGTCTATTCATTCTCAAACATAAGAAAAAAGACGGCTGATTTAATTATTGTCTGATTATATCAAGGAGCCTCAGGGAGGGGTGACCACACCTATTGTTCTCTTTATGTGTATTGTGTGACCAACTATGGGGGATGTGGATTGCCTGTGGGAAGAGATGAGTATAAATATTTCTGCACATAACAAAATAAAGTCAGTTCTGCTCCTGAAACTGTGTGTCGTCCAGTTATTGGGATTGTGGTTGGGATATTGCTATTATTTTACCTGTTGGAAACCTTGCCTGTGGATTTACTATTTACTTGTTCCTGAGCCTCACTGGGATTATAAGCGGAGATACCCTGGGGAATATTGCCCCTCCGCTACATTGGTTGGCAGCGCTGGGATCCAGACTCACAGAGGAACAAGCATAAATGGAGTACGGATGGAGATTGATTTTGCCACACTAAAACGCTCCACGCTAAAAGACCTCCTGGAGGCAAGGGGTATACAAGCCAGCAATAAGAAGAAAGCGGTACTCATTACTGAGCTGATGGAGGAGTACCGAATGGACGGAGATTCGGTTCCCGAACAGGGGGATTCGGGAGAAAATTCGGAACAAGTGAAGTTCCGGAGGCAGGTACAATTTCGGCTGTCTTTTTATGGGGAACAACCTCCAACAGAAATTATTTCAAGGACCATGACAGAAGTCCAGGAATTTATGTTGAGGAAACAAACAACCCTAGAACGCAGCTCTGCAATAAATATGCCACAAGAAGGTAAGCCTAAGATACCATACCAGGCTTTTAAATCGTATGTGGAGGCAGAGGAAGATATAGACGCTTTCCTGCAGGATTTTGAAAGACTGTGTGCCCTGCATAGAATCAGCACAGAGGACTGGGTACCGATTTTGGCAGGAAGGCTAACGGGGAGGGCAGCCGAGGCATATAGTACTGTACCTAATGAGGAAATAAGGAACTATAACAAAGTAAAGGAAATTATTCTGGCCAGGTATGCTATAACACCAGAAGCATACCGGCGGAGATTCAGGGACTTAAAGAAGATGGAAAAAGACTCACACGCAGAGTGGGCATGCAGGCTACAAAGGGCAGCACTTGGGTGGGTACAAGCGAGCAAGGCACGGTCCATGGAGGATATGATACAGATGATGCTGTTGGAGCAGTTTTATGAGGGAGTAACTGGCGAGGTACAAGAGTGGGTAAGAGACCGAAACCCTACCTCCCTCACCGAAGCTGCCAGGAAGGCAGATGAGTACCTAGATGCACGCAGGCAGCAAAAACCTGTAACACCAAAGACTCCTTTTAAAACCTTTGGGGAACCAGCTACACCCCAGCCCCACCGAGAACACTGCCACCACCACCACCGCCCGCTGCACAGCCACGTTTCCGCCAGCCCGCTTCTGGCCCCTGTCACCACTGCCAGAAATGGGGACACTATAAAAGGGAATGTCCCCAGCTGCGAGACCGGTCCACCTGGATACGTCCAGGCCCACCACCACCACCGAGAGCAGCCGCAGCCCACCACTACCAGGACATAGTAGCCACGCCATATGGTTCAGCTGTTCCCATTACAACCGTGGAACAATGGGAGGTGCTGCACGAGGCAAATCCAGTCCAGGCCAATGCTGATAATTGGCAGCATCACAGGCAGACCGTATACCTGGAGGGTAAAGCGGTCCAAGGGCTGCAAGACTCAGGGGCTACCATCACCTTGGTAAAAAGTCACCTGGTTTCAGACCAGGCTAAACTTAACAAGACTGTGGTCGTCAGGGTAGCCGGGGGAGCAGTATACCGGCTACCCACTGCAAGGGTTCATTTGCATTGGGGAGCGGGGGCAGGGCATGTGGAGGTGGGGTTGATGCCGCAGTTACCAGCGGAGGTTTTATTGGGGAACGATCTGGGGAGGCTCACGTCTGCTTTTGAGCCCCAGACCCCCACCACAGGAGAAGCTTACCCTGTGGTCACCCGCTCACAGACCCGTACCGAGGACGATCCTACAACAGGTCGGGAGACCCAGGTAAGACACAAGCAGAAACTTAGCACTAATGCCACAGAGAGACCCATAGCGTGGGACAACCCCGAAGAGCTTGGGAGGGAAACTAGACAGGACCCCAACCTCCAAAAGTACCAAGCATTAGCCGACGATAGAATGGATGAGCGGGAACGTTTTATATGGAAAGGAGTATCTATGGGACAGAGATTGTGGCCCACCTTTTGGACACTGGGATCCTGGATTGTTGGGATGGGATCCTGGATTTTTTTGGGTGGGTGTACAGGGGAAGAACAGTGGGCCCTGTGCAATAGGGGCCCGACCACGAGCTGGGGGAGGAATGTACTCTGCAACTTGGGATGGTTTTGCTAAAGGACTTCAGTTCATTTGGAAGGCTGATGCTTCTCGGCTTCATTATTTAATTGTCTGAAACCAGTTTGTAAAATGTATTTTCCCTCCCCTTGAAATGTTTATTGCTGTGAATGCTGTATGAAGTGTGCGTTTGTTTTGTTCTTGAAATGTGAGTAAATGTGAATTGCAGTAATGCTGATGGGTTGTCAAACTAGAGAATTGACCAACAAATACTTTTGTCCGGACATCCCCAGGCCGATCCGTTGGGATCAGACTGTGTATGACGGCTTATGGTCACGGGGGAGGTGTGTAACGGAACCCATCACTGTTTTACCCTGTTTATGGTTATTTAATTCTTGGTTAAAATATGATCCTAGTAATATACTGTATGTATCTTGGTTTATGCTCTGCAGAATATTGGCCCCAGGCTGGTGCAGACCTTGGCAGGAGAGATAATCCTGTTACAGATAAGGACGTTTATTCATTCTCAAACATAAGAACAGAGACAGCGCATTTAATTATTGTCTGATTGTATCAAGGAGCCCCAGGGAGGGGTGACCACACCTATTGTTCTCTTTATGTGTATTGTGTGACCAACTATGGGGGATGTGGATTGCCTGTGGGAAGAGAGGAGTATAAATATTTCTGCACATAACAAAATAAAGTCAGTTCTGCTCCTGAAACTGTGTGTCGTCCAGTTATTGGGATTGCGGTTGGGATATTGCTATTATTTTACCTGTTGGAAACCTTGCCTGTGGATTTACCATTTACTTGTTCCTGAGCCTCACTGGGATTATAAGCGGAGATACCCTGGGGAATATTGCCCCTCCGCTACACACACCTTTTTTTGAAAGGCCCAGAGGCTGCAACACCTAAGCAAGAGGCACCACTAACCAAACACTGCCATGAAGACCAAGGAACTCTCCAAACACGTAAGGGACAATGTCGTTGAGAAGTACAAGTCAGGGTTAGGTTATAAAAAAATATCCAAATCTTTGATGATCCCCAGGAGCCCCATCAAAGATATCATAACCAAATGGAAAGAACATGGCACAACAGCAAACCTGCCAAGAGACGGCCACCCACCAAAACTCACAGACCGGGCAAGGAGGGCATTAATCAGAGAGGCAGCACAGAGACCTAAGGTAACCCCGGAGGAGCTGCAGAGATCCACAGCAGAGACTGGAGTGTCTGTACATAGGATGACAATAAGCCGTACGCTCCATAGAGTTGGGCTTTATGGCAGAGTGGCCAGAAGAAAGACATTACTTTCAGCAAAAAACAAAATGGCACATTGTTAGGTATTTTAATTTCTTTATTTAGAAATTAATTAGCTAAGAATATCATGATTATAAAAAGTATGTCAGCATGTTTCTTATCTCACTAGAATTTTTAAGTGCGTCATCTGTAGAATGTTTACGTTAATGTTCTTTAAAACATCTGTATCCTGTGTCCCGTTTTTTGCTTCAGATACTACTGAGACAATGTATCTGAAGCAAGCAGGGATTTTAGATAAGGTTTTGCTGAGTCTAACATAAAAAGACACTTGCTTGCAAATATGTATTTAACCCTATTTCCAACTATGCTAATAAGCTGTGACTATATAAGGGACAGACCGTCCAAATATAAACTCAGAGATTATTCTGATGACACTCTGACTTCTGTGCATTATTTTCTCTCATTATATCTTGGTACTCAGATATAATTGATACACACATAAGAATACATGATTACTCACTAATCTGATCCTATCACACATTTTGAGTTTGCAAAAAGGCATGTGGGAGACTCCCAAAATGTATGGAGGAAGGTGCTCTGGTCTGATGAGACTAAAATTGAACTCTTTGGCCATCAAAGAAAACGCTATGGGCCTCATTCTATTAGCGGCCGCAGCCGTTGCGGGGCCGCAAGGACCGGCCGCAAGCTATTCTGCTATTCTATTCCCTTACGGCCGGGGATTCCGGCAGGCTTGCGGCCGGTGCCTTGCTATCTCTTGCGGCCGCTTGCGCCGGAGGAAAGCCTTTGATCTAAAACGGCCGCAAGAGATTTGCAATTCAATTGCTCCGGGAAACCTCTCTGCAAGGCTAAAAGCGAGCCGCAGCTTACTTGCAGGAAAGAGGTCCCGCTAGCACCAATTAAGCACATAAAATAGCTCAAATAAAGCCATCCTGCACTTTGAGAAGACTTTTTAGGTGTTAGAAAAAATAGCACATAATTATCCTGTACTAAAATCCGTAAAATATTTTATTTTTAATATCCGTAAGATATCCATGTAAAAAGTCCATAGGGCTTGGAGCACCTCAGACCCGCCCACGCCGCAGCCGGAAAATAAACAGTTAATTTGAACTCGGGTTTGGGCAGATGTGCAAGCTTGAGAGTGGGTTTCTTTTAATCCTCATGTCCCCCAATATGATCCCTAGCATTTACAGAGCTGTACAGTGCAGGCTTGAATTTATTTTTGCGTTTTTATATTTCACAGCTTACGGCCGGTTCCAAGATATGCGGCCGGCCGTAAGATGAGATCCTTGCGGGGCCGTATAATAGAATCGCGAGTTAACTGAACCCCCGCAAGGAATCGCAGCCTTACGGCCGATTTACGGCCGATAATAGAATGAGGCCCTATGTCTGGTGCAAACCCAACACATCACCCAAAGAGCACCATCCCCACCGTGAAACATGGCGGTGGCAGCATCATGCTGGGGGGATGGGACTGGGAAACTGGTCAGAGTTGAGGGAAAGATGGATGGTGCTAAATACAGGGATATTCCTGAGCAAAACCTGTACCACTCTGTGTGTGATGTGAGGCCAAGATGGAGGTTCACCTTCCAGTAGGATGATGACCCCAAACACACGGCTAAAGGGGGGGAAACATGTACATGTGTTGGAATGGCCGAGTCACAGCCCAGACCTCAATCCAATAGGAAACCTGTGGTCAGACTTAAACATTGCTGTTCACAAGCGCAAACCATCCAAATTAAAGGAGCTGGAGCAGTTTTGCAAGGAGGAATGGGCAAAAATCCCAGTGGTAAGATGTGGCAAGCTCATAGAGACTTATCCAAAGAGACTTGGAGCTGTGATTGCTGCAAAAGGCGGTGCTACAAAGTATTGGCTTTAGGGGGGTGAATAGTTATGCACAGTGACGTTTTCTGTTATTTTGTCCTATTTGTTTTTTGCTTATCAATAAAAAAAAAATAAAAAAAAAAAAAAAAAAAAACATTGTCAAAATTGTGAGCATGTTCTGTAAATTAAATGATGCAAATCCTCAAACAATACATGTTAATTCCAGGTTGTGAGGCAACAAAACACGAAAAATGCCAAGGGGGGGTGAATACTTTTGCAAGGCACTGTATATCATTTAATTATGTTCTTATGGAACAAAAAAGGATTAAGTCTTTTTGTTTTGGATGGATGACAGTTATTGATTAATTAACGTATATTAATATTTTAATTAATAATTAGTAAGTTACAAAAAAAAAAAAAGGTTTCATTTTTTACTGCAATAAAAACAACAACATGTTTTAACCTGCACTTATATATCCATCTGCCTTACTGCTCATTCATGTACATTGCTTTTGGAACTATTAATTAATAATAATAATAATAATAAAAAAAACAAAAACATTTATAATAGATACAAAAATATGTACATTTTACAAAGCACTTACATATCTGGAGTGCTTATAATTGCTTGACAGGGATAGGACCTTCAAAGCACTTAAATATTTAAAGCAGTTTCTTAGATTCTGACACATGCTATATTTAATATTTTATACTGATTTCATTTATGAATAAATTGCTGATTATGCGTTTATGTTTTGCATGTATGCCAATTGAACATCATAGTTTCAATGAGTCACAAATTAATTGAATACAAACATTCAAAATGATTTTCATGTCGTTTCACAAATTTCTCATCTCTGCACCTGAGTGAAGACAGAGAGTGAGCTCTGAGGGATTTTATCTGCAATAACATCAATTTCACAGGGATATGATTTCATGATGCCCTTTTTGTTTTACATTGATGACACATAATGATTAATTAATTAACCTATATTCATTTAGGGCCACATTCAATTGCGATTTACCCAATTGAATAGGGCTCTATATAAGGACATAGCATACCAACTAAAAACTTTGGTAACAAAAATATACTATGTGCTTGTATAGAGCCCTATTCCATTGCACAAATTGCAAATGAATGAGGCCCTTATTATTTAATTATTCAATAATAATAATAATAAAAAAAATAAAATAAATTATGCTTACCTAATTAACTTTTAAAGAATGCAGATTACACCTCATAAGTTCACTGATTTATTATTATAGTTCATTTATAACACACCGACATATTCCATAGCGCTGTACATAAGTTAAGTTCAGACAAAGATAAATACAAATTAACATTTAGCAAAGGAAGGAGGGCCCTGTCTTTGAGCTAGGAATCCAATGTCCATGGGGCATTCCCAAAGCCGAGTTTTTCAGCCCTTTTTTTAAGGCTAAAAAGGGCCCCCTCGGCTTAAACTCGAGTCACTCCCCCCCCCGTGTCTCTCTAACCCCCCCCGTGTCTCTCTAACCCCCCCATGTCTCTAGAATGAGGAGAGGGAGAGAGCGAGAGAGAGAGAGAGAGAGAGGAGAGGGAGAGAGAGAGGGAGAGGGAGAGGGAGAGAGAGAGAGGAGAGGGAGAGAGAGAAAGGAAAGAGGAGAGAACGAGAGAAAGACATAGAGAGGTAGCAGAGTGAGAGACAAAGAGAAAGGAGAGAGATGGGAGAGAGAAAGGGGAGGAGAGAGAGAGAGAGAAGGGAGAAAGAGAGAAGGGAGAAAGAGAGAGAGAGAAAGGAGAGAGAGTGAGAGAGAGAAAGGAGAGAGAGTGAGAGAGAGAAAGGAGAGAGAGTGAGAGAGAGAAAGGAGAGAGTGAGAGAGGGAGAGAGGAGAGAGAGAGAAGGGAGAAAGAAGGAGAGGAGAGAGAGAGAGGAGAGAGAAAGAGAGGGGAGAGAGAGAGAAAGCGAGAGAGGGAGGAGAGAGGAGAGAGAGAGAAGGGAGAAAGAGGGAGAGGAGAGAGAGAGAGAGAGAGAGAGAGAGAGGAGAGAGAGAGAGAGAGAGAGAGGAGAGAGAGAGAGAGAGAGAGAGAGGAGAGAGAGAGAGAGAGGAGAGGAGAGAGAGGAGAGAGAGAGAGGAGAGAGAGGAGAGAGAGAGAGGAGAGAGAGGAGAGAGAGGAGAGAGAGAGAGGAGAGAGAGAGAGGAGAAAGGAGAGAGAGAGAGAGGGGAGAGAGAGAGAGAGGGGAGAGAGAGAGAAAGAGAGAGAAAGAGAGAGAGGGAGGAGAGAGAGAGAAGGGAGAAAGAGGGAGA
>CM050165.1:453602839-453667839 GCA_027410445.1 Discoglossus pictus | reverse complement strand
TTCCCAGTATCTTGGAGACAACAGATCATTCCTCTCCAATCTTGTGTGCAAATTTCTTGGTTATATGTGCAAGCTGCGTTCTAGATAAGGAACAATATGGCTGCATTTCGCCTCATATTTCTACAGCAGACACAAGGCACCGGATGGAACGCTGGTATATATAACGCATGCCCCCTGCGCCCCACCATCTTGGTAAAGCATTGTGATGGCACAGGCCAGCCTTGTGCGTGCAATGGGTGAAAGGTCATGCCCACTGCTGCTATTTAGTAGGTGGAGGGAGCGCAGCCTGGCGTGCCTGCAGAGGATGCAGACGGCAGCTCACAGATCATCGTCTCCAATGCCCTCGAAGGCGTAGTTTCCATGGAAGTCATTCGCAGTGATGTCATTGGCAGAGCTGGAGTTGCTCATCCCACGGAGGCTGACGGAACTGATCTTACTCTGCGGAGGCAATGGCCGTGGTTAGATGGGCAGACAAGAAGTTTAAACGACCTCTGTGGTCAAAATATATTGTTATGATGAACTACTTGAAAATAGGTCACAACGGGACAAGAAAGTAAATAACATAACCCCCAATGTCTTACCTTTTATACGCACAATAGGAACATGTCTACAACGCTTTCTTTAAGTTATTATCCTTTCAAACACTCACTGCTTCAAGAAAACAAATCAGCCAATGCTGATCAATGACCCTGAAAACCTACAAAACACTAATCACCCTGAGATTGGCGATACTTAGATGCGCAGCCATGCGTGGTTTCTAGAAAACGGAGGGCAGTTAGTAAAGAAAACGATCATCTTAAGGACCTGCCTCCAAATGATCACTCAGACTCAAAATAAACAATGTAACAAAATAAGTCATCCCAACACACTTACTGCTTTCTCCATACTAATCACCCTAAGGTGGCGTGTTCACTTGAGTGCCCTTACTAGGCTCATTACACCAGCACGTGCAAACACGCAGCCCCAGGAACGGTTATCGATACGCTAAATGTGTAGCCAGCAAACTAGCGCAACATCCTCAGAACGGGTCATATGTAAGGGCGATGTCCTCTGACCCCAAACACATGCAATGGGTCCTGGAATATAACCATGCTGGCTCACTGTGATTGGTCAGGTATTTTAGGAGTTGAGCGTCAAGCGTGCACTTACCGATAATTTGACCAACGGCTCTCTGGTGGAGTCTGGAGAGTCCTAGAGGGATAGAAGAAAAAAATCATGGAGAAGGCATCAATGGATAGTGAGAAATCACAGACAGACAGAATTAGAGAGAAGGAATAGGCCGAGAGCCTAAAGAGACCTAATGGGCAAACGCCAGGGGAGGAGAGAAAGGAAGGAAGAGACATAGAAGACCGCTGAGGATGTACGAGAAAATGTTGGGATGGAAAGGTCATGAGAGTGCTGGGACCTAAGGTGAGAGGCAGGTAGAGCATGTTTCAGGAACAGAGAGAGCGCAAGAAAACGGAAGGAGAAGACCAGGAAGGTGTTAGAGAGCGGAGATAGAGATGAGGAGAATGCCATAGTATAGAAAGCGCACAACAGCTTAGGCAGAAGAAGACGGAACACCAAGGAGCTGAGAAATGAGAGGAGGAGAATGCCATAGTATGGGGAGACGCAGAGAAAGGGCACAACAGGCAGCCGATGAAGATAGAACACCCAGGAGCTGAGAAATGAGACGAGGAGAGATCGAGGCTAAAAGAAGAGAGAAGCTCCAGAAAGCCAAGACTGTAGTACCCGAGAGCAGAGGCCAGGTCATGAGCGCTGCGTTAGGAAAAAGCAGCGCCTCGTTCAGGTAGCAGATGAAAAAAGCCAGATGTGCTCAATCTTAGTACGAACAGCAGCTAAGCAGGCCGAGTAACCTACTCTGAGAGCCCCTTATCTAGAACCCTTCAAAGGGAGAAATATCCTGTAGTATATCAGTCAGGTCTGCCTCACTAGAGTGATCCAGCCCCAAAATACCAGGCAATTCTACCATGAACAGGAGTAACAGCAAACCCCAGACGTTTGTTTCGGCCCCTCTTGGGCCTCGTCAGGGTGGTTTAGCTGACTCCTTGCTTGCTGTGTTTCCTTGTTCTCAGAATCCGCACCTCAGGAAGCAGAAGAGCCAAAAAAGACTCCAGTTGTAGAATAGGAAAGCGATAGACGGGGATAAGAAGAGTAAGAATCGGAGAATGAAAGGATGCTGGGGAATTGTGACGCCAAGACTTATGGAAGAAACATTCTTGGGAGCGATATGGCCCTTACCAGAAGTGGGGGAGACTTCACAGCCTGCTGGCTGTCAGAACGGCGCACCAAGGAGGACTGGCGCTTCCGCAGCATCTAGGAGAGATTAAACATGTTACACACATGACACCACATGTACATATTACATAACAGAATACTTAACACAGATCAAACATAGTAAACCAGCCATGTCCGTAACATAGAAAATACATTTATTCCATTAATTCCACCACTTTACAGCTCCCGATTCTTGTAATAAATTAATTGACTGTATAAAAAAACAGCCCGCAGCTGAAAGATGGCCAATAATCTCATAAATCCTGGCAATGGGATTCCTCCCTGGATCAATACTCCTCCATCTTAAGTTACCCAGGATAACCCTGAATGCCCTTTTTATTTAGAAATACATCCAGTCCCTTTTTAAGTTATCTATCAAATCCGCCGTCACCTCCTTTGGTAGAGAATTCCACAGACTAACCACCCTTACTGTGAAGTACCCTTTTCTTTTCTTTCTTTAATCTTTTTACTTCTATCCTCAGGATGTCCTCTTGTCAGTTGGAAACCTCTCGGCACAAAAAGCTCCCGTGACAAATCTTTATGCTGCCCCTGGATGTATTTATATAAGGTAATCATATCTCCTCTTAGACGCCTTTTTTCTAGAGAACATAAGCTTAATTTCCTTAGTCTCTCTTCATAACTTAGCCCCTCCATTCCCCTTATTAGTTTGGTTGCCCTTCTCTGTACCTTTTCCAGCTCTAAAATGTCCTTTTTATGAAGTGGTGCCCAAAATTGTCCTCCATATTCCAAATGAGGGCGTACTAGAGATTTGTATAGTGGCAGAATTATATTTGCTTCCCTCGCTTCTATACCCTTCCTAATACATGCTAATATTTTATTTGCCTTTGCAGCTGCTGCTTGGCTTTGAGCACTGTTACCTAGGTGGTTGTCCACAAGCTCCCAAATCCCTTTCAATATCGGATACCCCTTGCTCCTCCGCTATTTAACTCTACCCACAAACATTCAACTTTATCACTAGGTCCACCATAAATATCTTCTCTGACTATTGGCTTAAATTCAGGCTTAACATACAGACAAATCCCTCCTCCTCTTTTACCATTGCCCCTATGTTTCCTAACTAGGTTATAAGCATCCAGATTAACAGTTCAGTCATGAGAGTCATCCCACCATGTTTCAGTAATGCCGATCACATATTATAATTGTCGAACTACGAGACGTCATCACGCTTTGTGTGGTGCGTACGACTTGCCTCGCATAGCGAGGCAAGCCATTAAGGCACTAACACGCACAGCAATTGGGAGATGAGCACCAAAGGGGCTAATCGCCCGCAAGCTGTTAAGCCACTACAACTCACAGCACTTGGGTAATGAGTGACGAAGGCGCTCATCACCTGCGATGCGAGCGGTGGAGGCAATGAAACACGTGAGACTAAGCCTACAAACACTTAGGAAACGCAGGATCACCTTGCAGACTTATTAAATTGCCATTCGCCCAATTGAATAGGGCTCTATATAAGCACAGAGCACCTTTTTTTTTAAAAGAAGTTTTTAGTTAGTGAAGACCTGGCTTTTGCATAGAAGGTCACTAACTAAACACTTCTGTAAAAAAAAAATGCTATGTTCTTATATAGAGCCCTATTCAATTGCCCAAGTCACAGTTTAATAAGTCTGTTTGGCTGCAAGCAGTTGGCGAACGCGCGACTTAGAAAAAAAACAATACGAGACAGGGAATTAGAAAAAATAAATATGATACGTGAAAAACACAAAAAATACCCATATTTGATCCATATTTGGGGGTTTTCGTCAATCCAAAATCGACTAAGCGTGAAAAAAAAAACCTAAAACATTTGGAAACTGCATGAAAACGAGGCGGAGCAACGCCAGGCACGCGAGACTTAGAAAATACACGACGGCAAAAACACTTACACCAACAACGCCGGGCACGCGGGACTTTGAAAATAAAAGTAACAGCAGTCAACAGACACACAGAGAAACACACAGGGAAGGGTCAGGAGGAGATGGTGGAAAGAGACACATGGCGTCCCAAGAACAAAACTGCCAGGTTAACGAACCCTGCAATGAGTGGCCCGTACAGTAGGCGGGAGGAAAGGTCCGCAATGAGCGCCAAAGCCATGCATTGTGTGGCACACAGCATTGCCTGGCTTACAATTTTAATGCCATAATTTTTTGCCGGGCAAGTCACTAGTCATATCATCTTCCTCATTTACGGTTTATATTTCTAGCCTGCCCCCTTTAGACTTTATATTGTTATGTCTCAGGTTTGCCACTGTGTGAGTTACTTACTATGACCCCCCCCTATATACTACACTAAGCCCCCATGGAGTATATACCCACCTTACACTTTATTCCCTATTCGTTCCATCTAGTCCCTCCGACATCTACGAAGGCCTTTCTACATCTTCTTCCCAGAACAGAACCTCCTTCTTCATTAAGGTATTTCTGCCTTTTTGCTTGGAGGCAACTTAATTGTGTGTATTGTTCCCTCAGAGGGTGCTGTGCCAGTCTATGTACTGTTCCCTCAGAGGGTGCTGTGCCAGTCTGTGCACTGTTCCCTCAGAGGGTGCTGTGCCAGTCTGGGCACTGTTCCCTCAGAGGGTGCTGTGCCAGACTGTGCACTGTTCCCTCAGAGGGTGCTGTGCCAGTCTGGGCACTGTTCCCTCAGAGGGTGCTGTGCCAGTCTGGGCACTGTTCCCTCAGAGGGTGCTGTGCCAGACTGTGCACTGTTCAGTCAGAGGGTGCTGTGCCAGTCTGGGCGCTGTTCAGTCAGAGGGTGCTGTGCCAGTCTGGGCGCTGTTCCCTCAGAGGGTGATGTGCCAGTCTGTGCGCTGTTCCCTCAGAGGGTGATGTGCCAGTCTGTGCGCTGTTCCGTCAGAGGGTGATGTGCCAGTCTGTGCGCTGTTCCCTCAGAGGGTGATGTGCCAGTCTGTGCGCTGTTCCCTCAGAGGGTGATGTGCCAGTCTGTGCGCTGTTCAGCCAGAGGGTGCTGTGCCAGTATGGGCGCTGTTCCCTCAGAGGGTGCTGTGCCAGTATGAGCGCTGTTCCCTCAGAGGGTGCTGTGCCAGTCTGTGCTTTGTTCTGTCAGAGGGTGCTGTGCCAGTCTGTGCTTTGTTCTGTCAGAGGGTGCTGTGCCAGCTGGTGCATAGTTAGATCAGACCTGTACCCATGTACATACATGTAATGTGTTCTCACCTTTTTGATGCTGCCTCCGGATTTCTTCACCATCAGCTCGTCCACCATGGACTGCAGACAGATGCTCATCATGATGGCCTTGGGCAGAGAAGGTACAAGGGCAGTGTTATGCATTGCTATGCAAGGGCAGTGTTATGCATTGCTATGCAAGGGCAGTGTTATGCATTGCTATGCAAGGGCAGTGTTACGCATTGCTATGCATGGGCAGTGTTACGCATTGCTATGCAAGGGCAGTGTTACGCATTGCTATGCAAGGGCAGTGTTATGCATTGCTATGCAAGGGCAGTGTTATGCATTGCTATGCAAGGGCAGTGTTATGCATTGCTATGCAAGGGCAGTGTTATGCATTGCTATGCAAGGGCAGTGTTATGCATTGCTATGCAAGGGCATGGCATCTGCAGACACACTGGGGGGGGGGGGGGGAGAATAACAACAATGGAGGAAATGAACAAAGAAAGAACTACAAAATGTTTCAGGCAAAACATGGAAGAGATTAACTCTGGTGGCATTAATCATGGTGGGAGTGCCAAGATCTTAAAATGACAGTCTAGTGATGCCCGAATGTGCAGCTAGTCTGAGTATCTGCAAGAAAAGTGTCTTGGATAGTATGTCTGCCATCAGCCCTGACCCCTTCCTTGTCTTGGATACTCTGTTGCCTGTTGTCAGCCCTGACCCTTTCCTTGTCTTGGATACTCTCTTGCCTGTTGTCAGCCCTGACCCTTTCCTTGTCTTGGATACTCTCTTGCCTGTTGTCAGCCCTGACCCTTTCCTTGTCTTAGATACTCTCTTGCCTGTTGTCTGTCCTGACCCTTTCCTTGTCTTGGATACTCTCTTGCCTGTTGTCAGCCCTGACCCTTTCCTTGTCTTGGATACTCTCTTGCCTGTTGTCAGCCCTGACCCTTTCCTTGTCTTGGATACTCTCTTGCCTGTTGTCAGCCCTGACCCTTTCCTTGTCTTGGATACTCTGTTGCCTGTTGTCTGTCCTGACCCTTTCCTTGTCTTGGATACTCTCTTGCCTGTTGTCAGCCCTGACCCTTTCCTTGTCTTGGATACTCTCTTGCCTGTTGTCAGCCCTGACCCTTTCCTTGTCTTAGATACTCTCTTGCCTGTTGTCTGTCCTGACCCTTTCCTTGTCTTGGATACTCTCTTGCCTGTTGTCAGCCCTGACCCTTTCCTTGTCTTGGATACTCTCTTGCCTGTTGTCAGCCCTGACCCTTTCCTTGTCTTGGATACTCTCTTGCCTGTTGTCAGCCCTGACCCCTTCCTTGTCTTGGATACTCTCTTGCCTGTTGTCAGTCCTGACCCCTTCCTTGTCTTGGATACTCTCCTGCCTGTTGTCAGCCCTGACCCCTTCCTTGTCTTGGATACTCTCTTGCCTGTTGTCAGTCCTGACCCCTTCCTTGTCTTGGATACTCTCCTGCCTGTTGTCAGCCCTGACCCCTTCCTTGTCTTGGATACTCTGTTGCCTGTTTGCATTTGAATCTTTTACTGTTGGCAAACGTGATAATGCACCATCTTGGAAAGCCAAATGTTTGGTCGACCATGTGGTCAGGTCTATTTTTTAGGATACACTATGGTGTGCTCCACTTATGATGTCACCGCTATACAATACACAAAGATCATGGAGTTGGTGCCTGTGACACCTGAATATTTACACAAGTACGTGAGGAAACAGCAAAACTTTCAGCAATCAAGTCCCCATCTTGACACTGGACGTGCTCCTTTAAACATTTGCGGTTTTCTGAAGTACCTACATCAAGTGAATGTGGGCAAGTAAGTCTGGAATGAATTGTATTGCAATGGAGGCTGAGACTGTGAGAGTAGAGATGGATTCGAGTTGTAGAGAGAGTCATGGAACACATGGGAGAGATTAGTGGGGCAAGATATGAGGAGCCAGACCATGTAGGTCAAAGTCAATTCAAGAGAGTAACAATATCTGGACTGTCTGTAAATATCATGGAAGGGGTCTCACCTGTGGGCTGGAGATGGTGATCCATTGCAGACGCTCCTTGCTCATCAGGTACTCAAAGGCCAGCTCCAACCTTACTTCTGTCTTGTTGGGGCTTCCTGTCCCATTGCTTAATGGCACCTAATTAAATATTACATTATGACAATTCTGTACTATTCATGAGCACAGTTTAATCAGCTTGTGTAGTTCTTCTCACTAGCAAAAGTATGGATATAACAGAACAGAACTTCCTGCAAAGCTTTGAGATGATATGGCCCGATATCATCAGACTCTTTTGATCAAGCGTTTCAGAAGCGGGACGTCTACATCCCCATATTACACCGCGACGTCTACATCCCCATATTACACCGCGACGTCTACATCCCCATATTACACCGCGACGTCTACATCCCCATATTACACCGCGACGTCTACATCCCCATATTACACCGCGACGTCTACATCCCCATATTACACCGCGACGTCTACATCCCGAAATTACACCGCGACGTCTACATCCCCATATTACACCGCGACGTCTACATCCCCATATTACACCGCGACGTCTACATCCCCATATTACACCGCGACGTCTACATCCCCATATTACACCGCGACGTCTACATCCCCATATTACACCGCGACGTCTACATCCCCATATTACACCGCGACGTCTACATCCCCATATTACACCGCGACTTCTATACCCTCTTTACACCGCGACTTCTATACCCTCTTTACACCGCGACTTCTATACCCTCTTTACACCGCGACTTCTATACCCTCTTTACACCGCGACTTCTATACCCTCTTTACACCGCGACTTCTATACCCTCTTTACACCGCGACTTCTATACCCTCTTTACACCGCGACTTCTATACCCTCTTTACACCGCGACTTCTATACCCTCTTTACACCGCGACTTCTATACCCTCTTTACACCGCGACTTCTATACCCTCTTTACACCGCGACTTCTATATGCCCATATTACACCGTGACTTCTATATGCCCATATTACACCGTGACTTCTATATGCCCATATTACACCGTGACTTCTATATGCCCATATTACACCGTGACTTCTATATGCCCATATTACACCGTGACTTCTATATCCCCATATTACACCGTGACTTCTATATCCCCATATTACACCGTGACTTCTATATCCCCATATTACACCGTGACTTCTATATCCCCATATTACACCGTGACTTCTATATCCCCATATTACACCGTGACTTCTATATCCCCATATTACACCGTGACTTCTATATCCCCATATTACACCGTGACTTCTATATCCCCATATTACACCGTGACTTCTATATCCCCATATTACACCGTGACTTCTATATCCCCATATTACACCGTGACTTCTATATCCCCATATTACACCGTGACTTCTATATCCCCATATTACACCGTGACTTCTATATCCCCATATTACACCGTGACTTCTATATGCCCATATTACACCGTGACTTCTATATCCCCATATTACACCGTGACTTCTATATCACCATATTACACCGTGACTTCTATATCCCCATATTACACCGTGACTTCTATATCCCCATATTACACCGTGACTTCTATATCCCCACATTACACCGTGACTTCTATATCCCCATATTACTCCGTGACTTCTATATCCCCATATTACATTAATATCAGGAAGCAGTTTATTCGTCTCTAGAACCGAATTTTCAAAAAAGAACAGCGTCAAATGACCGCGTGCCCCCTCTCAGACGCTATCAATGATCATTTAATATGAGAACGAGTCTAACAACCATTAGCTCACCGATGAGGTCACTCTCCAGCATCTCATGCGCGTCACCTTGAAGCTACCCTCCTTCATCTGCTCATTGGGCAGTTTGACCTGGAAGTTCAGCTCGTTGTTTCCTGCGCTCACGATCACGTGGCAGCCCTTCTCCGGAAAGTCCGTGATACACGGCTCAAACTTCAGGTATCCATAATACTTCAGGGTCTGTGCAAGCTGGATGAGCTGTGGGAGGAAAGAACAAGGGGTAAGAGCATGACACTGAACTCAGCTCTAAAATATAACCCACACTGAGCAGGACACTGAATTCAGCTCTATAATATAACTCACACAGAGCATGACACCGATTCCCAGCTCTATAATATAACTCACGCTGATCATGACACCGATTCCCAGCTCTATAATATAACTCACACAGAGCATGACACCGATTCCCAGCTCTATAATATTACTCACACTGAGCATGACACCGATTCCCAGCTCTAAAATATAACTCACATGGAGCATGAAACTGAATCTGGCTCTATAAACGTAACTCCGATCATGACACTTAATCCAGTTCTATAATATAACTCACACCGAGCATGACACGGATTCCCAGCTCTATAGTGTAACTCACACTGAGCATGACACTGATTCCCAGCTCTATAGAGAATCTCAAACCATCTTATCGCACTCTCTCATACATCCGTGGTATTAATGGCGCCCGCACCTCTTTCTTGGAGACCTTCTCCTGCAATGATTTGAGCTGTCGATGCTGCTCCTTGCTCACCAGCACCCATCCACGCTCGATATCGGAGAGGGTCTAAAACAGAAGATAAGTATGAGAGCGCGGCAGAAGGTGGGAGAGTTAGAGATGTTATCAGACAAGAGCGGCCATTCCCATTTCATGTCAACCAAGACATGTGTAGATAGGGGACCAGCAGGTGTGCACAAGATGGTCTTTAGGAGAGCTAGCCCTCAAAAGGGTTAAAACTCCTATGACCCCACCTGCTCCAGTCCTTATGATGTACACGGCACAGAGGTGCCAGGGACAGAGGGTCTTGTCAGGCTCCTTACCTGGGCATACAAGAGGTTGAGCCCCACTCTGCTCTCCATCAGGTCATCATCATAGGAGGAGTCCCAGTAACTAATGGGAAAAAGTAAAGGTATTGAGTTAGAGAGTATTCACTGCCCCTCTAGCCGCGCTCCTCCCGGCCTGGCCGCGCTCTCTCCCGGCCTGGCCGCGCTCTCACACATTTGACCTTGCAGCTCCCTGTTGTGTACTTTCATGTGGTAGTGTTTCCATACTCTCTGCTACTCCTGCAGTATTGCTCTACTTCTCACAGTACCTGTAGTGTTTCCATACTCTCTGCTACTCCTGCAGTATTGCTCTACTTCTCACAGTACCTGTAGTGTTTCCATACTCTCTGCTACTCCTGTAGTATTGCTCTACTTCTCACAGTACTTGTAGGGTTTCCATACTCTCTCCTACTCCTGTAGTATTGCTCTACTTCTCACAGTACTTGTAGGGTTTCCATACTCTCTCCTACTCCTGCAGTATTGCTCTACTTCCCACAGTACTTGTAGTGTTTCCATACTCTCTCCTACTCCTGTAGTATTGCTCCACTTCTCACAGTACTTGTAGTGTTTCCATACTGTGACGAAGTGCCCTTCACCACTTTGTCTTGGAGAGGACTGTTTGCCAGCCTCCTGCCCTGCGACTATGGCCCTGGTACATATTGCCCTTCAAACACAGTATTCGGCCATACCAGAGTGTATGTGACTCATTCTGGCCCTTTACATACAGGGGGGTCATTCGGTACTTGCCCTGTGGGAGCGGTGATACCCCAGATAGCTATGCCATGGAGCCCATTCATATAATGAAAGACTATGGGAAAGACTTTAGCTACATGGCAATTGAACTGTGTGAAGAGGATCTGAGCGCTATTCGGTAGTTTTGTGCGCTCAGACCCCAGCTGTAACGGAACCCATCACTGTTTTACCCTGTTTTATGGTTATTTAATTCTTGGTTAAAATATGATCCTACTGTTATATTATATGTATGTTGGTTTATGCTCTGCAGAATATTAGCCCAGACTAATGCAGACCTAGGCTAATAGATAATCCTATTACAGAGACTCCAGAGATAAGGGAGTCGATTGTATAAAGTGTTTTCATTCTCAGATAAGAACAAAGAAGGCTGATTTAATCAATGTCTGATTATATCAAAGTTGCCAGGGAGCCTCAGGGAGGGGTGACCACACCTATTGTCCCTCTATGTGTATTGTGTGGCCAACTATGGGGGATGTGGATTGCCATGCTGCCAGTAAGATACTTTTACTAACTTTTGAACCCCTGGTCTGATTCATGCCATTTTTTATATGTTGTTCCCCTGGGTGAGAGCTATTGAACAGTGCTGGACTTAAAGGTGTACCCCCTGTTTTTGGGGTACATCCAGAATGTGGTTAAAATTGTGTCTGTTTTAATTGTGTTAACTGTTATCTGAGGGGAGGAGACGTGGGGGTTGAACCATGTATATAATTGGCTGTGATAATTATGTGGGTGTAGCCCTTCAGAGGGCACCATTGCATAAAAGGAGATCCCCTGTCATTAAAGTTATAGTTCTACTTGACCCTTCAAAACGTAGCCTCGTCTCGTTATTGGAGGGTATCGCTATATCATACTGGGGATTGCTATGCTTTGGCATACTCCCTTGAGCTGTAACTACTGAACGCTTGTTCCTGATGTACTCTCCTTGGAGGAGAGGTCTTCCCCACACGGTCCTGGATGCTGGAGATTCATAGAGGGTGGAAGGAAGACGGCACGGCTCCAGCTAAACTACGGCGGTTGTGGAGTCTGTGGTGGTTGAGGTGTCCGGTGCAGTGCTTGTAGGCCTCAACGCAAACTAGGACGCGTCTATCAACAGAGGTACCCGGTCGGGGTGCCAGTAGATCCGTTACATTGGCTGGCAGTGGTGGGATGGCGTCCTAGTAAGAGGAAAAGCAGCACGGAGACACCGGTAACGTTTGGAGTTACAAATTGAGGGCAACGCTAGTATCCGTACAGTGCCCCTGGCTACAGCAGGATGGAACCGGCTAGTTTTCGGACAGCGTTCCATGATGAGGATGAGGAGGAGGCCGCGGACTACAGGGATGCAGACAGAAAGGAACTCTGATATGATGCCCTGGAAGATGCCCAATGGCGGCGAGGTGAGAGTCTCCCCAGTGATGAGCAGCGGCTACAGAAGCGTGTGGCGATGCGGATGTATCTATTGGGAGAGCAGCCCCTGGATGAGTGGGTGACAAGACTAGAGACCCTGGTACGGCGAGAGATCTGGCTAGACAACGCATACCAGGCCCTCTGGTGGCATACCGTTCGACTTACCCCCTGGACGGCTGAACACGACTTACCGGAGGGGGATGATTATGATGGCCCGGGATTATTATGGGATGCCTTGGAGGACGACATTGATCTTGGCAGCACGGAGGGGTCTAGGTTTTGGGACATCTACGACTACCGGATGGGCATGTATGTCTGGGATGACGAAGGCGAGGTGAGCAAAGACATGACCCACCTGGTAACGAGAGAGTGGGAGCTGGAGTAGGACTACCAACACCTGCTCAGCTTCGTGCAGCCCCAACCTACTCGACAAGCAGAACCAGACTTCAATGACTGCTCCTGGGATGACCTCCAGAGGGCAGGTAGAGATGGGACCGAGGTCTCTCTACCGGCCCTACAGGGGGCAGAAGGTGTCGTCCCTCCCCCACAGCGGCAGTGTGAACCACAGGGGGCAGAAGGTGTCGTCCTTCCCCCCCAGCGGCAGTGTGAACCACAGGGGGCAGAAGGTGTCGTCCTTCCCCCCCAGCGGCAGTGTGAACCACAGGGGGCAGAAGTTGTCGTCCTTCCCCCCCCAGCGGCAGTGTGAACCCCAGGGGGCAGAAGGTGTCGTCCTTCCCCCCCAGCGGCAGTGTGAACCCCAGGGGGCAGAAGGTGTCGTCCTTCCCCTCCAGCGGCAGTGTGAACCCCAGGGGGCAGAAGGTGTCGTCCTTTCCCCCAGCGGAAGTGTGAACCCCAGGGGGCAGAAGGTGTCTTCCTTCCCCCCCAGCGGCAGTGTGAACCACAGGGGGCAGAAGGTGTCGTCCTTCCCCCCCAGCGGCAGTGTGAACCCCAGGGGGCAGAAGGTGTCGTCCTCCCCCCCCCCAGCGGCAGTGTGAACCACAGGGGGCAGAAGGTGTCGCCCTTCCCCCCCAGCGGCAGTGTGAACCCCAGGGGGCAGAAGGTGTCGCCCTTCCCCCCCAGCGGCAGTCGGAACCCCAGGGGGCAGAAGGTGTCGTCCTTCCCCCCCCCAGCGGCAGTGCGAACCCCAGGGGGCAGAAGGTGTCGTCCTTCCCCCCCAGCGGCAGTGTGAACCACAGGGGGCAGAAGGTGTCGTCCTCCCCCCCCCCCCCAGCGGCAGTGTGAACCCCAGGGGGCAGAAGGTGTCATCCTTCCCCCCCAGCGGCAGTGTGAACCACAGGGGGCAGAAGGTGTCGTCCTTCCTCCCCAGCGACAGTTTACCCTAACCAGGGGAGACACCAATCTCCCAGACGGCGCAGATGGGACCGTGGTCTCTGCGCCCACAGCCTGTCCAGATCCCCAACTACCGTCACTGGGACAACCGGAGGAGGGGGTAAGTACAAATTCCCCTCCCCAGCTAACTTCTAATGTGGCCCCAGGGTTAACAGAAGAAATGTTAACCCCCACCTTTCCCTGGCTACTGAGCCGGAATATGTCCCAAGTACCCCAGCAAATGAGCTGACAGTGGGGCAGAGTGCAGTCGGCCTCAGCCCTCCCTTGGTCCCTTGTACAGAGCAGGATGTCCTGCAGGTTATACCAGCAGAAGAGCTGGCATCAGGGCAGAGTGCCGCTGGCCTCTGTCCCTTAAGTCCCCTCAGCGTGTTACCCCATCACCACAGCGAAATATCCAGGTGCCGTAACTGTTTGTTGTGGGTGGGCTGCTCTTGCACTTTGTTGTTGCGGGGGGGCTGCTCAAGCACTGGTTTATTGTGGGTTGGTGGATCGTCTAACGGAGGCACTGACCGGCAGAAGGTCAGGTGCCTGGTTAGACTTCCCCCCAAAGGGGAGATGTGTGACCAAGTGCCCTTCGCCACTTTGTCTTGGAGAGGACTGTTTGCCAGCCTCCTGCCCTGCGACTATGGCCCTGGTACATATTGCCCTTCAAACACAGTATTCGGGAATACCAGAGTGTATGTCACTCATTCTGGCCCTTTACATACAGGGGGTCATTCGGTACTTGCCCTGTGTGAACCATGATACCACAGATAGCTATGCCATGGAGCCCATTCATATAATGAAAGACTATGGGAAAGACTTTAGCTACATGGCAATTGAACTGTGTGAAGAGGATCTGAGCGCTATTCGGTAGTTTAGTGCGCTCAGACCCCAGCTGTAACGGAACCCATCACTGTTTTACGCTGTTTTATGGTTATTTAATTCTTGGTTAAAATATGATCCTACTGTTATATTATATGTTTGTTGGTTTATGCTCTGCAGAATATTAGCCCAGACTATTGCAGACCTAGGCTAATAGATAATCAAATTACAGAGGCTCCAGAGATAAGGGAGTCGATTGTATAAAGTGTTTTCATTCTCAGATAAGAACAAAGAAGGCTGATTTAATAAATGTCTGATTATATCAAAGTTGCCAGGGAGCCTCAGGGAGGGGTGACCACACCTATTGTCCCTCTATGTGTATTGTGTGGCCAACTATGGGGGATGTGGATTGCCATGCTGCCAGTAAGATACTTTTACTAACTTTTGAACCCCTGGTCTGATTCTTGACATTTTTTAATATGTTGTTCCCCTGGGTGAGAGCTATTGAACGGTGCTGGACTTAAAGGTGTACCCCCTGTTTTTGGGGTACATCCAGAATGTGGTTAAAATTGTGTCTGTTTTAATTGTGTTAACTGTTATCTGAGGGGAGGAGACGAGGGGGTTGAACCATGTATATAATTGGCTGTGATAATTATGTGGGTGTAGCCCT
The DNA here is from genome assembly GCA_027410445.1 of Discoglossus pictus. Classification (NCBI taxonomy): domain Eukaryota; kingdom Metazoa; phylum Chordata; class Amphibia; order Anura; family Alytidae; genus Discoglossus; species Discoglossus pictus. Next base: position 453,652,634 of record CM050165.1, on the reverse strand, counting down.
TCAGAGGGCACCATTGCATAAAAGGAGATCCCCTGTCATTAAAGTTATAGTTCTACTTGACCCTTCAAAACGTAGCCTCGTCTCGTTATTGGAGGGTATCGCTATATCATACTGGGGATTGCTATGCTTTGGCATACTCCCTTGAGCTGTAACTACTGAACCCTTGTACCTGATGTACTCTCCTTGGAGGAGAGGTCTTCCCCACACGGTCCTGGATACTGGAGATTCATACAGGGTGGAAGGAAGACGGCGCGGCTCCAGCTAAACTACGGCGGTTGTGGAGTCTGTGGTGGTTGAGGTGTCCGGTGCTTGTAGGCCACGGCGCAAACTAGGACGCGTCTATCAACGGAGGTACCCGGTCGGGGTGCCAGGAGATCCGTTACACATACTCTCTCCTACTCCTGCAGTATTGCTCCACTTCTCACAGTACTTGTAGGGTGGCCATACTCTCTCCTACTCTTGCAGTATTGCTCTACTTCTCACAGTACTTGTAGGGTGGCCATACTCTCTCCTACTCTTGCAGTATTGCTCTACTTCTCACAGTACCTGTAGGGTTTCCATACTCTCTGCTACTCCTGAAGTATTGCTCTACTTCTCAAAGTACCTGTAGGGTTTCCATACTCTCTCCTACTCCTGCAGTATTGCTCTACTTCTCACAGTACTTGTAGGGTGGCCATACTCTCTTCTACTCTTGCAGTATTGCTCTACTTCTCACAGTACTTGTAGTGTTTCCATACTCTCTCCTACTCCTGTAGTATTGCTCTACTTCTCACAGTACCTGTAGGGTTTCCATACTCTCTCCTACTCCTGCAGTATTGCTCTACTTCTCACAGTACTTGTAGGGTGGCCATGCTCTCTCCTACTCTTGCAGTATTGCTCTATTTCTCACAGTACCTGTAGGGTGGCCATACTCTCTCTCCTACTCCTGTAGTATTGCTCCACTACTCACAGTACCTGTAGGGTATCCATACTCTCTACTACTCCTGTAGTATTGCTCCACTTCTCACAGTACTTGTAGGGTTTCCATACTCGCTCCTACTCCTGCAGTATTGCTCTACTTCTCACAGTACTTGTAGTGTTTCCATACTCTCTGTTACTCCTGGAGTATTGATCTACTTCTCACAGTACTTGTAGGGTTTCCATACTCTCTGCTACTCCTGCAGTATTGCTCTACTTCTCACAGTACTTGTAGGGTTTCCATACTCTCTCCTACTCCTGCAGTATTGCTCCACTACTCACAGTACCTGTAGGGTTTCCATACTCTCTCCTACTCCTGCAGTATTGCTCTACTTCTCACAGTACCTGTAGGGTTTCTATACTCTCTCCTACTCCTGCAGTATTGCTCTACTTCTCACAGTACCTGTAGGGTTTCCATACTCTCTCTTACTCCTGCAGTATTGCTCTACTTCCCACAGTACTTGTAGGGTTTCCATACTCTCTGCTACTCCTGCAGTATTGCTCCACTACTCATAGTACCTGTAGGGTTTCCATACTCTCTCCTACTCCTGCAGTATTGCTCTACTTCTCACAGTACCTGTAGGGTTTCTATACTCTCTCCTACTCCTGCAGTATTGCTCTACTTCTCACAGTACCTGTAGGGTTTCCATACTCTCTCTTACTCCTGCAGTATTGCTCTACTTCCCACAGTACTTGTAGGGTTTCCATACTCTCTGCTACTCCTGCAGTATTGCTCCACTACTCATAGTACCTGTAGGGTTTCCATACTCTCTCCTACTCCTGTAGTATTGCTCTACTTCTCACAGTACTTGTAGGGTTTCCATACTCTCTCCTACTCCTGCAGTATTGCTCTACTTCTCACAGTACCTGTAGGGTTTCCATACTCTCTCTTACTCCTGCAGTATTGCTCCACTTCTCACAGTACTTGTAGGGTTTCCATACTCTCTGTTACTCCTGCAGTATTGCTCTACTTCTCACAGTACTTGTAGTGTTTCCATACTCTCTCTTACTCCTGCAGTATTGCTCTACTTCTCACAGTACTTGTAGGGTTTCCATACTCTCTCCTACTCCTGCAGTATTGCTCCACTTCCCACAGTACTTGTAGGGTTTCCATACTCTCTCCTACTCCTGCAGTATTGCTCTACTTCTCACAGTACTTGTAGGGTTTCCATACTCTCTCCTACTCCTGCAGTATTGCTCCACTTCCCACAGTACTTGTAGGGTTTCCATACTCTCTCCTACTCCTGCAGTATTGCTCTACTTCTCACAGTACCTGTAGGGTTTCCATACTCTCTCCTACTCCTGCAGTATTGCTCTACTTCTCACAGTACTTGTAGGGTTTCCATACTCTCTGCTACTCCTGCAGTATTGCTCTACTTCTCACAGTACCTGTAGGGTGGCCATACTCTCTCCTACTCCTGCAGTATTGCTCTACTTCTCACAGTACCTGTAGGGTGGCCATACTCTCTCCTACTCCTGCAGTATTGCTCTACTTCTCACAGTACCTGTAGTGTTTCCATATTCTCTCCTACTCCTGTAGTATTGCTCTACTTCTCACAGTACTTGTAGGGTTTCCATACTCTCTCTTACTCCTGCAGTATTGCTCTACTTCTCACAGTACGTGTAGTGTTTCCATACTCTCTCCTACTCCTGGAGTATTGCTCCACTTCTCACAGTACCTGTAGGGTTTCCATACTCTCTCTTACTCCTGTAGTACTGCTCTACTTCTCACAGTACCTGTAGGGTTTCCATACTCTCTCCTACTCCTGTAGTATTGCTCTACTTCTCACAGTACTTGTAGGGTTTCCATACTCTCTCCTACTCCTGCAGTATTGCTCTACTTCTCACAGTACTTGTAGGGTTTCCATACTCTCTCCTACTCCTGTAGTATTGCCCTACTTCTCACAGTACTTGTAGGGTTTCCATACTCTCTCCTACTCCTGTAGTATTGCTCTACTTCTCACAGTACTTGTAGGGTGGCCATACTCTCTCCTACTCTTGCAGTATTGCTCTACTTCTCACAGTACCTGTAGGGTTTCCATACTCTCTCTTACTCCTGCAGTATTGCTCCACTTCTCACAGTACTTGTAGGGTTTCCATACTCTCTCTTACTCCTGCAGTATTGCTCCACTACTCACAGTACCTGTAGGGTTTCCATACTCTCTCTTACTCCTGCAGTATTGCTCTACTTCTCACAGTACCTGTAGGGTTTCCATACTCTCTCCTACTCCTGTAGTATTGCTCTACTTCTCACAGTACTTGTAGGGTTTCCATACTCTCTCTTACTCCTGCAGTATTGCTCCACTTCTCACAGTACTTGTAGTGTTTCCATACTCTCTCCTACTCCTGTAGAATTGCTCTACTTCTCACAGTACCTGTAGGGTTTCCATACTCTCTCCTACTCCTGCAGTATTGCTCTACTTCTCACAGTACTTGTAGTGTTTCCATACTCTCTCTTACTCCTGTAGTATTGCTCTACTTCTCACAGTACTTGTAGGGTTTCCATACTCTCTCCTACTCCTGCAGTATTGCTCTACTTCTCACAGTACTTGTAGTGTTTCCATACTCTCTCTTACTCCTGCAGTATTGCTCTACTTCTCACAGTACTTGTAGGGTTTCCATACTCTCTCTTTCTCCTGTAGTATTGCTCCACTTCTCACAGTACCTGTAGGGTTTCCATACTCTCTCCTACTCCTGCAGTATTGCTCTACTTCTCACAGTACTTGTAGTGTTTCCATACTCTCTCTTACTCCTGTAGTATTGCTCTACTTCTCACAGTACTTGTAGGGTTTCCATACTCTCTCCTACTCCTGCAGTATTGCTCTACTTCTCACAGTACTTGTAGTGTTTCCATACTCTCTCTTACTCCTGCAGTATTGCTCTACTTCTCACAGTACTTGTAGTGTTTCCATACTCTCTCTTACTCCTGCAGTATTGCTCCACTTCTCACAGTACTTGTAGGGTTTCCATACTCTCTCTTACTCCTGCAGTATTGCTCTACTTCTCACAGTACCTGTAGGGTTTCCATACTCTCTCTTACTCCTGCAGTATTGCTCTACTTCTCACAGTACTTGTAGGGTTTCCATACTCTCTCTTACTCCTGTAGTACTGCTCTACTTCTCACAGTACCTGTAGGGTTTCCATACTCTCTCTTACTCATGTAGTATTGCTCTACTTCTCACAGTACTTGTAGGGTTTCCATACTCTCTCTTACTCCTGCAGTATTGCTCTACTTCTCACAGTACCTGTAGGGTTTCCATACTCTCTCTTACTCCTGCAGTATTGCTCTACTTCTCACAGTACTTGTAGGGTTTCCATACTCTCTCTTACTCCTGTAGTATTGCTCCACTTCTCACAGTACCTGTAGGGTTTCCATGCTCTCTCCTACTCCTGTAGTATTGCTCCACTTCTCACAGTACCTGTAGGGTTTCCATACTCTCTCCTACTCCTGTAGTACTGCTCTACTTCTCACAGTACCTGTAGTGTTTCCATACTCTCTCCTACTCCTGCAGTATTGCTCTACTTCTCACAGTACCTGTAGTGTTTCCATACTCTCTCTTACTCCTGTAGTATTGCTCTACTTCTCACAGTACTTGTAGGGTTTCCATACTCTCTCCTACTCCTGTAGTATTGCTCCACTTCTCACAGTACCTGTAGGGTTTCCATACTCTTTCCTACTCCTGTAGTATTGCTCTACTTCTCACAGTACTTGTAGTGTTTCCATACTCTCTCTTACTCCTGTAGTATTGCTCTACTTCTCACAGTACTTGTAGGGTTTCCATACTCTCTCTTACTCCTGTAGTACTGCTCTACTTCTCACAGTACTTGTAGGGTTTCCATACTCTCTCTTACTCCTGCAGTATTGCTCTACTTCTCACAGTACCTGTAGGGTTTCCATACTCTCTCTTACTCCTGTAGTATTGCTCTACTTCTCACAGTACTTGTAGGGTTTCCATACTCTCTCCTACTCCTGTAGTATTGCTCTACTTCTCACAGTACTTGTAGTGTTTCCATACTCTCTCTTACTCCTGTAGTATTGCTCTACTTCTCACAGTACTTGTAGTGTTTCCATACTCTCTCTTACTCCTGTAGTATTGCTCTACTTCTCACAGTACTTGTAGGGTTTCCATACTCTCTCTTACTCCTGTAGTACTGCTCTACTTCTCACAGTACGTGTAGGGTTTCCATACTCTCTCTTACTCCTGTAGTATTGCTCTACTTCTCACAGTACCTGTAGGGTTTCCATACTCTCTCCTACTCCTGTAGTATTGCTCTACTTCTCACAGTACTTGTAGTGTTTCCATACTCTCTCCTACTCCTGTAGTATTGCTCCACTTCTCACAGTACTTGTAGTGTTTCCATACTCTCTCTTACTCCTGCAGTATTGCTCCACTTCTCACAGTACTTGTAGGGTTTCCATACTCTCTCTTACTCCTGCAGTATTGCTCCACTTCCCACAGTACTTGTAGGGTTTCCATACTCTCTCTTACTCCTGGAGTATTGCTCTACTTCTCACAGTACCTGTAGTGTTTCCATACTCTCTGCTACTCCTGTAGTATTGCTCTACTTCTCACAGTACTTGTAGTGTTTCCATACTCTCTCTTACTCCTGCAGTATTGCTCTACTTCTCACAGTACCTGTAGGGTTTCCATACTCTCTCCTACTCCTGTAGTATTGCTCTACTTCTCACAGTACTTGTAGGGTTTCCATACTCTCTCCTACTCTTGCAGTATTGCTCTACTTCTCACAGTACTTGTAGGGTTTCCATACTCTCTACTACTCCTGTAGTACTGCTCCACTTCTCACAGTACCTGTAGGGTTTCCATACTCTCTCTTACTCCTGTAGTATTGCTCTACTTCTCACAGTACTTGTAGGGTGGCCATACTCTCTCTTACTCCTGTAGTATTGCTCTACTTCTCACAGTACTTGTAGGGTTTCCATACTCTTTTCTACTCCTGTAGTATTGCTCCACTTCTCACAGTACCTGTAGGGTTTCCATACTCTCTCTTACTCCTGTAGTATTGCTCCACTTCTCACAGTACCTGTAGGGTTTCCATACTCGCTCCTACTCCTGCAGTATTGCTCTACTTCTCACAGTACCTGTAGGGTTTCCATACTCTCTCCTACTCCTGCAGTATTGCTCCACTTCTCACAGTACTTGTAGGGTTTCCATACTCTCTCTTACTCCTGCAGTATTGCTCTACTTCTCACAGTACCTGTAGGGTTTCCATACTCTCTCTTACTCCTGCAGTATTGCTCTACTTCTCACAGTACCTGTAGGGTGGCCATACTCTCTCTTACTCCTGTAGTATTGCTCCACTTCTCACAGTACCTGTAGTGTTTCCATACTCTCTCCTACTCCTGCAGTATTGCTCTACTTCTCACAGTACTTGTAGTGTTTCCATACTCTCTCTTACTCCTGTAGTATTGCTCCACTTCTCACAGTACCTGTAGGGTTTCCATACTCTCTCCTACTCCTGCAGTATTGCTCTACTTCTCACAGTACCTGTAGGGTTTCCATACTCTCTCTTACTCCTGTAGTATTGCTCCACTTCTCACAGTACTTGTAGGGTTTCCATACTCTCTCCTACTCCTGTAGTATTGCTCTACTTCTCACAGTACCTGTAGGGTGGCCATACTCTCTCCTACTCCTGCAGTATTGCTCCACTTCTCACAGTACTTGTAGGGTGGCCATACTCTCTCTTACTCCTGTAGTATTGCTCTACTTCTCACAGTACTTGTAGGGTTTCCATACTCTCTCTTACTCCTGTAGTATTGCTCTACTTCTCACAGTACCTGTAGGGTTTCCATACTCTCTGCTACTCCTGTAGTATTGCTCTACTTCTCACAGTACTTGTAGGGTTTCCATACTCTTTCCTACTCCTGTAGTATTGCTCTACTTCTCACAGTACCTGTAGGGTTTCCATACTCTTTCCTACTCCTGTAGTATTGCTCCACTTCTCACAGTACCTGTTGGGTTTCCATACTCTCTCCTACTCCTGCAGTATTGCTCCACTTCTCACAGTACGTGTAGGGTTTCCATACTCTCTCTTACTCCTGTAGTATTGCTCTACTTCTCACAGTACGTGTAGGGTTTCCATACTCTCTCTTACTCCTGTAGTATTGCTCTACTCCTCACAGTACACACTCTCTTCACCCCGTAGTGTGTATCCATTTGCTCTAGACTCACCTCTTGCGCAGGATGATTTTATACTCCGGGTTCCTCAGGCTGGTGACAGACACGTACGGCAACTCAAACTCCTGCAACTTCCTAACGACTGGGGAGATAGAGCAGGAAAGAAGGAGTTAAAGCAACAAGTGATGGAGAAGGTTGGGTTGAGGGCCATAGTATTGGGGGCGAGAATGAGCCACGTGGAAAATAATGACCAAAATGGAGAGAAGTGATTGATCAGGAAGGAATACAGAGACAGCCTGACGAGATCGCTCTCATGTGACAGTTTGGCCGACTCACATGAAAAGGAGTGATCGCTGCCGTCCTTGATAAGGTACAAACTGAAATATCCAATCAGATCCTCTGGGAGATCCAGTTTGGAGGTCACAGCCTAAGACAGAGAATACGTGACATGTCTGAGAGAACCAAATGTCTGTCAACAGAAAGTAGTACCCCCCCCCCCCCGACAAACAACAAACAAACAAACTAATAAACACAAAGCAGTCTGGATGCTTGTAGAATCAGCAGTGTGTAGGGTTACCTCCAGAACGTCTTCTGTCTGGTCCGAGGTCAGGACAGTCACCTTCACCTTCTGCCCATTAGATAGAAAGACTTCTAGCTGGACTTCCTCCGTGGGGATCTGCTGAGTCTCCTGAAAGTAAGAACAGGAAGGATGAACCATTAGGGGCAAGGGCCATAAAGGGTCCAGCACCAAGAGGGACCAGGTCAGACTCACCTGCTGAGAGCGGCGCAGAAAGCTGTTGAAGGTTTCGCTGACGCCCAACACAGGGTCCTGCCGCACTGCAGGTGATATCAAACACCTCATTAGAGAGCCCCAGTCACTGTACCCCTCTCTAACGTACCAATTAGTTCCCCCATGACAGTCACCTGGTCCTCCACAATGTCACTCACCGGCCTGCATGTATTTCTCCAGCTGTTCCCGCCTCTGCTCCACCTCCGCTGGGGTGAGTGTGAAGATCTTCTTAGGAGGGAAAACTGGGATGACGTTGTGGCCATACTCCTTCCTCAGCTGTGGACGTGGAGCAGATGGGAGTGACTCCAGTGGACGTGTTGCCAAGACTGCCTAGACTACTTCATCAAACCTAGACTACTTCAACAAACATAGACTGCCTACTTCTACTACTACTGCATCATACCTGGACTGCCTACTACATCATACCCGGACTGCCTACTACATCATACCCGGACTGCCTACTACATCATACCCGGACTGCCTACTACTACACAGTACCTAGACTGCCTAGACTACTTCAACAAACCTGAACTGCCTACTACTACTACTACATCATACCCGGACTGCCTACTACTACTATATAGTACCTAGGCTGCCTACTACTACTATATAGTACCTAGACTGCCTGCTACTACTACTATATAGTACCTAGACTGCCTGCTACTACTACTATATAGTACCTAGACTGCCTGCTACTACTACTATATAGTACCTAGACTGCCTGCTACTACTACTATATAGTACCTAGACTGCCTGCTACTACTACTATATAGTACCTAGGCTGCCTACTACTACTATATAGTACCTAGACTGCCTGCTACTACTACTATATAGTACCTAGACTGCCTGCTACTACTACTATATAGTACCTAGACTGCCTGCTACTACTACTATATAGTACCTAGACTGCCTGCTACTACTACTATATAGTACCTAGACTGCCTGCTACTACTACTATATAGTACCTAGACTGCCTACTACTACATCATACCCAGACTGCCTGCTACTACTACATCATACCCAGACTGCCTGCTACTACTACATCATACCCAGACTGTCTGCTGCTACTACTACATCATACCCAGACTGTCTGCTGCTACTACTACATCATACCCAGACTGCCAAGACTACTACATAGTACATAGACTGTCTACTACTACTACTGCTGCATCACACCTGGACTGTCTGCTACTACTACATCATACCCAGACTGTCTGCTACTACTACATCATACCCAGACTGTCTGCTACTACTACATCATACCCAGACTGCCAAGACTACTACATAGTACATAGACTGTCTACTACTACTACTGCTGCATCACACCTGGACTGTCTGCTACTACTACATCATACCCAGACTGTCTGCTACTACTACATCATACCCAGACTGTCTGCTACTACTACATCATACCCAGACTGTCTGCTGCTACTACTACATCATACCCAGACTGTCTGCTACTACTACATCATACCCAGACTGTCTGCTGCTACTACTACATCATACCCAGACTGTCTGCTACTACTACATCATACCCAGACTGCCAAGACTACTACATAGTACATAGACTGTCTACTACTACTACTGCTGCATCACACCTGGACTGTCTGCTACTACTACATCATACCCAGACTGTCTGCTACTACTACATCATACCCAGACTGTCTGCTACTACTACATCATACCCAGACTGTCTGCTGCTACTACTACATCATACCCAGACTGTCTGCTACTACTACATCATACCCAGACTGTCTGCTGCTACTACTACATCATACCCAGACTGTCTGCTACTACTACATCATACCCAGACTGTCTGCTACTACTACATCATACCCAGACTGTCTGCTACTACTACATCATACCCAGACTGTCTGCTACTACTACATCATACCCAGACTGCCAAGACTACTACATCATAACTATACTGCCTACTACTACTGCATCATACCCGGACTGCCGCCTACTACTACTACTACATTATGCCTAGACTGCCTAGACTACTACATTATGCCTAGACTACTACATTATGCCTAGACTGCCTAGACTACTACATTATGCCTAGACTACTACATTATGCCTAGACTACTACATTATGCCTAGACTACTACATTATGCCTAGACTACTACATTATGCCTAGACTGCCTAGACTACTACATTATGCCTAGACTACTACATTATGCCTAGACTACTACATTATGCCTAGACTGCCTAGACTACTACATTATGCCTAGACTACTACATTATGCCTAGACTACTACATTATGCCTAGACTACTACATTATGCCTAGACTACTACATTATGCCTAGACTACTACTACACTACTACATTATGCCTAGACTGCTACATCTGATAAATAACATGATGATAATTACACCCAGTTTCCATTTTCTGTCCCCCATCCCTAGTGATAATTACACCCAGGTCCTACGTCCTGTCCCCATCCCTAGTGATAATTACACACTGGACCCGCGTCCTGTCCCCATCCCTAGTGATAATTACACCCAGGTCCCACATACTGTCCCCATCCCTAGTGATAATTACACCCAGGTCCCATGTCCTGTCCTTCATTCCTAGTGATAATTACACCCAGGTCCCACATCCTGTCCCCTATCCCTAGTGATAATTACACCCAGGTCCCACGTCCTGTCCCCATCCCTAGTGATAATTACACCCAGGTCCCACGTCCTGTCCCCATCCCTAGTGATAATTACACCCAGGTCCTATGTCCTGTCCCCCATCCCTAGTGATAATTACACCCAGGTCCCACGTCCTGTCCCCATCCCTAGTGATAATTACACACTGGTCCTACGTCCTGTCCCCATCCCTAGTGATAATTACAGCCAGGTCCCACATCCTGTCCCCCATCCCTAGTGATAATTACATCCAGGTCCCACGTTCTGTCCCCATCCCTAGTGATCATTACACCCAGGTCCCACATCCTGTCCCCCATCCCTAGTGATAATAACATCCAGGTCCCACGTCCTGTCCCCATCCCTAGTGATCATTACATACTGGTCCTACGTCCTGTCCCCATCCCTAGTGATCATTACACACAGGTCCTGCATTGTGTCCCCATCCCTAGTGATAATTACACACTGGTCCTACGTCCTGTCCCCATCCCAAGTGATAATTACACACTGGTCCCACGTCCTGTCCCCATCCCAAGTGATAATTACACCCAGGTCCTACGTCCTGTCCCCATCCCTAGTGATAATTACACCCAGGTCCCACGTCCTGTCCCCATCCCTAGTGATAATTACACCCAGGTCCCACGTCCTGTCCCCATCCCTAGTGATAATTACACCCAGGTCCCATGTCCTGTCCCCCATCCCTAGTGATAATTACACCCAGGTCCCACATCCTGTCCCCCATCCCTAGTGATAATTACAACCAGGTCCCACGTCCTGTCCCCATCCCTAGTGATAATTACACCCAGGTCCCACGTCCTGTCCCCATCCCTAGTGATAATTACACCCAGGTCCCACGTCCTGTCCCCATCCCTAGTGATAATTACACACTGGTCCTACGTCCTGTCCCCATCCCTAGTGATAATTACAGCCAGGTCCCACATCCTGTCCCCCATCCCTAGTGATAATTACATCCAGGTCCCACGTTCTGTCCCCATCCCTAGTGATAATTACACCCAGGTCCCACGTCCTGTCCACATCCCTAGTGATAATTACACCCAGGTCCTGCATTGTGTCCCCATCCCTAGTGATAATTACACACTGGTCCTACGTCCTGTCCCCATCCCAAGTGATAATTACACACTGGTCCCACGTCCTGTCCCCATCCCAAGTGATAATTACACACTGGTCATACGTCCTGTCCCCATCCCTAGTGATAATTACACACTGGTCCTACGTCCTGTCCCCATCCCTAGTGATCATTACACACTGGTCCTACGTCCTGTCCCCATCCCTAGTGATAATTACACACTGGTCCTACGTCCTGTCCCCATCCCTAGTGATAATTACACACTGGTCCTACGTCCTGTCCCCATCCCAAGTGATAATTACACACTGGTCCCACGTCCTGTCCCCATCCCTAGTGATAATTACACCCAGGTCCCACGTCCTGTCCCCATCCCTAGTGATAATTACACACTGGTCCCACGTCCTGTCCCCATCCCTAGTGATAATTACACCCAGGTCCCACATACTGTCCCCATCCATAGTTATAATTACACCCAGGTCCCACGTCCTGTCCCCATCCCTAGTGATAATTACACACTGGTCCCACGTCCTGTCCCCATCCCTAGTGATAATTACACACTGGTCCCACGTCCTGTCCCCATCCCTAGTGATAATTACACACTGGTCCCACGTCCTGTCCCCATCCCTAGTGATAATTACACCCAGGTCCCACGTCCTGTCCCCATCCCTAGTGATAATTACACACTGGTCCCACGTCCTGTCCCCATCCCTAGTGATAATTACACACTGGTCCCACATACTGTCCCCATCCCTAGTGATAATTACACCCCGGTCCCACGTCCTGTCCACATCCCTAGTGATAATTACACCCAGGTCCCACGTCCTGTCCCCATCCCTAGTGATAATTACACCCAGGTCCCACGTCCTGTCCCCATCCCTAGTGATAATTACACCCAGGTCCTATGTCCTGTCCCCCATCCCTAGTGATAATTACACCCAGGTCCCACATCCTGTCCCCATCCCTAGTGATAATTACACCCAGGTCCCACGTCCTGTCCCCATCCCTAGTGATAATTACACCCAGGTCCCACGTCCTGTCCCCATCCCTAGTGATAATTACACACTGGTCCTACGTCCTGTCCCCATCCCTAGTGATAATTACACCCAGGTCCTATGTCCTGTCCCCCATCCCTAGTGATAATTACACCCAGGTCCCACGTCCTGTCCCCATCCCTAGTGATAATTACACACTGGTCCCACATACTGTCCCCATCCCTAGTGATAATTACACCCCGGTCCCACGTCCTGTCCACATCCCTAGTGATCATTACACCCAGGTCCCTTTTCTCACCTGCTCATGTAGGCCAAGCAGTTGGCTGTATCGCACACGACAGTGCAAGACTCCGTTCACGTGGATATTATAGGCCTGGAAGAGAGTGTAAGGAGGTCATGTTATCATTTGTAAAGCAGGGAGAAGATCTTGGCCACGTCATTGAAGTGTGAGGTCTCCAGCATCTTGAGTCCACCTGGTGAGGCACAGATTTAGGATTAAGGAAAGCCTAAAGACTACACATGGGGGTTAAAGGGATCTTCTCTGATTAATAATAGTACCCAGGACACCTAGGATTATACAAACTTACTAAAGGTCTACCTAAACATAATAATTATACTCCATGGTGCCACGTATAGGGGGAGAACCTGAGAGTGAGGATGTGATGGAGACATCCATCAAGTATAGCTGTGAAGAGACATCCATCAAGTATAGATGTGAAGAGACATCCATCAAGGTGAAGGGCAGGCGGCTGCTAAAGCACAGAGAACCATAGATGGGATGGCATGGGGTCAACTCTCCAAAAGTGGCCAGGGGTCCTTTCTACGCCTCACTAGTGGGAGCAGAATTTCTGTAGCTTACCATTAAACTACACAGGTACAACTGAGCCTGGGAGTCCCACCTTCTACCACCTATGGCTTAACAGAAGAACTCTTTATGGAACAGGTACAGTATATTTATAGTAATTAAGCTGCGGTGCCACTAAACATAATTACTTGGGATTAGAAGGCCAAGGTGGTGCAATTACTGGCAAAATATGGTCAGTATCTGGTTATTTGCCTCCCGCCCATCTGAAGCCCTGTGTCCGTTCCATTAAGGACCTCTTAGATCTGACTTTGCAAATAATCATTTGATTACACCTCCTAATCAGGTCATACAGTATACCTGGAATTAATACAAAACAATACATATAAATATCTCAATCGGGTTATAAGTACTACAAAGGTACACATGAAAGAAAGTATTCAACCCCTGACATCTCCTGGTCAGCAGAACAATGGTAGTAATGTCCTACACAATTCTTATGGAATTGCTGATCTGGGGGATGTAAATGTAATCTCAGAATAGTCACAATTATGTAGATGGACCTATGGAGTATTGCCTTGGTCACTAGTGCAGAGAGTGGCCTTGATGTATCCCTCCACCCTGAGGTAGATACACCATAGATGATTGTCCCACCATGAGCAAACTTAACGCAGATTAAAGACTAACGCAGTGATCCATCCATTATGTTTAGGTGATTTGTATTAATCTAATGGTCATGGCCACCAAAAGCCCCCTAGAAAGTAAAATCTACAACCTACACGTCTTAACAGACTAATCAGGTCTTGGGTTTCAGTGCCATCTTTATGCCAATGATGCTTCTCAAAGATCTATCCTCACCCTAGTAATGTGTGTCACAACATGTCACCAAACATCTCCTCTTGGATGGCCTCCAACCATCTAAAAATGAATCCCTCAAAATAAGGACTTGTTGCTTATTGTCTTTCCACCTGAATATCCCTTCCTATAGACCAACCAACAGCCCACAAATGTAAAGGAGAGTGGGCAGACCCATACAGGGACTATTTGCTTACTTTTAGGCAGTAAAAACAGATCTTATAAGCACTTGTAATAAAATAAAGTACATAACAGTAAACAGAGACACAGGAATATTATATACTTAGTAATATCTAGAAACCTTACACATCCCTTTTAATCACTTTTTTGGCGTCACACTTGACTACTCCTTCATTCTTCACATCATCACTCAACATATCTGGAATATCTCCACAATGTACACAAGACGCTGCATAGACCCTTATCCAGGCTCTCATCATGTCCAAGACTGACTAGTGCAACTCCATCTTAATTGGCTCCTGTTCTGAGGGGCAAACCATTTACCTCCATCGTTCCACTAACAATTCAATTCATGTTCTCTCACAGCTTTTCCTCCATCGTGCTATACCATCTATCAATCCAGCAGGTCATTCATCTCATGACTACCTCCCCAGTCACCTGCTAGAAGCTCTCATGAGAGCAAGGTCCTCACCTCATGACTCTACCACTACTGGAAGCTCTCATGAGAGCAGGGTCCTCACCTCATGTCTCTACCACCACTGGAAGCTCTCATGAGAGCAAGGTCCTCACCTCATGTCTCTACCACCACTGGAAGCTCTCATGAGAGCAAGGTCCTCACCTCATGTCTCTACCACCACTGGAAGCTCTCATGAGAGCAGGGTCCTCACCTCATGTCTCTACCACCACTGGAAGCTCTCATGAGAGCAAGGTCCTCACCTCATGTCTCTACCACCACTGGAAGCTCTCATGAGAGCAAGGTCCTCACCTCATGACTCTACCACCACTGGAAGCTCTCATGAGAGCAGGGTTCTCACCTCATGACTCTACCACCACTGGAAGCTCTCATGAGAGCAGGGTCCTCACCTCATGACTCTACCACCACTGAAAGATCTCATGAGAGCAAGGTCCTCACCTCATGACTCTACCACCACTGGAAGCTCTCATGAGAGCAAGGTCCTCACCTCATGTCTCTACCACCACTGGAAGCTCTCATGAGAGCAGGGTCCTCACCTCATGTCTCTACCACCACTGGAAGCTCTCATGAGAGCAAGGTCCTCACCTCATGTCTCTACCACCACTGGAAGCTCTCATGAGAGCAAGGTCCTCACCTCATGACTCTACCACCACTGGAAGCTCTCATGAGAGCAGGGTCCTCACCTCATGACTCTACCACCACTGGAAGCTCTCATGAGAGCAGGGTTCTCACCTCATGACTCTACCACCACTGGAAGCTCTCATGAGAGCAGGGTTCTCACCTCATGACTCTACCACCACTGGAAGCTCTCATGAGAGCAGGGTCCTCACCTCATGTCTCTACCACCACTGGAAGCTCTCATGAGAGCAAGGTCCTCACCTCATGACTCTACCACCACTGGAAGCTCTCATGAGAGCAGGGTCCTCCCCTCATGACTCTACCACCACTGGAAGCTCTCATGAGAGCAGGGTCCTCACCTCATGACTCTACCACCACTGGAAGCTCTCATGAGAGCAGGGTTCTCACCTCATGACTCTACCACCACTGGAAGCTCTCATGAGAGCAGGCTCCTCACCTCATGACTCTACCACCACTGGAAGCTCTCATGAGAGCAGGGTTCTCACCTCATGACTCTACCACCACTGGAAGCTCTCATGAGAGCAGGGTCCTCACCTCATGACTCTACCACCACTGGAAGCTCTCATGAGAGCAGGGTTCTCACCTCATGACTCTACCACCACTGGAAGCTCTCATGAGAGCAGGGTCCTCACCTCATGACTCTACCACCACTGGAAGCTCTCATGAGAGCAGGGTCCTCACCTCATGACTCTACCACCACTGAAAGCTCTCATGAGAGCAGGGTTCTCACCTCATGACTCTACCACCACTGAAAGCTCTCATGAGAGCAGGGTCCTCACCTCATGACTCTACCACCACTGGAAGCTCTCGAGAGCAGGCTCCTAATCTCATGTCAACCACCACAAAAAAATCAAATCCCTCCTGATCCCAGACACCAGTGACCGGACTTCTCCCTGGATCAATACTGCCTCTCTAATTATCCATGATAACCCTGAATTCCCTTTTTAATTAGAAATAAATCCAGTCCCCTTTTATCTGTATCTGTATATTATCCCATTGGCCAAGACAACTCATATAGATATGGTACCACTAGGAGGGAGCAGCCTTGAGGGCAGATATTCAGAACTATATTTCTAAGCACCTTGTCATGGATTATATGAGCTTTCTGTGTCTCTTTAATAGGCATTGCTCGAAGGAAAGAGGCGACAGATGAGGAAAGTGACCAGAGAGAAACCAACAAAAATATGAAAGGATGGGAAGAGAGAGGTTTACAAGGACAAGCGGTCACCGGAAGAAAGAGAGGTGTACAGGGACAAGCGGTCATCGGAAGAAAGAGAGGTGTACAGGGACAAGCGGTCATCAGAAGAAAGAGAGGTGTACAAGGACAAGCGGTCATCAGAAGAAAGAGAGGTGTACAAGGACAAGCGGTCATCAGAAGAAAGAGAGGTGTACAAGGACAAGCGGTCATCGGAAGAAAGAGAGGTTTACAAGGACAAGCGGTCATCGGAAGAAAGAGAGGTGTACAGGGACAAGCGGTCATCGGAAGAAAGAGAGGTGTACAAGGACAAGCGGTCATCGGAAGAAAGAGAGGTGTACAGGGACAAGCGGTCATCGGAAGAAAGAGAGGTGTACAAGGACAAGCGGTCATCGGAAGAAAGAGAGGTGTACAGGGACAAGCGGTCATCAGAAGGGAGGTGTATAAGGACAAGTGGTCATCAGAAGAAAGCGAGGTGTATAAGGACAAGAGGTCATCAGAAGAAAGCGAGGTGTATAAGGACAAGAGGTCATCAGAAGAAAGTGAGGTGTATAAGGTCAAGAGGTCATCAGAAGAAAGTGAGGTGTATAAGGACAAGAGGTCATCATAAGGGAGGTGTATAAGGACAAGAGGTCATCAGAAAGGAGGTGTATAAGGACAAGAGGTCATCAGAAGGGAGGTGTACAAGGACAAGAGGTCATCAGAAGGGAGGTGTATAAGGACAAGAGGTCATCAGAAGGGAGGTGTATAAGGACAAGAGGTCATCAGAAGGGAGGTGTACAAGGACAAGCGGTCATCAGAAGGGAGGTGTATAAGGACAACAGGTCATCAGAAGGGAGGTGTATAAGGACAAGAGGTCATCGGAAGAAAGAGAGGTGTATAAGGACAAGAGGTCATCAGAAGGGAGGTGTATAAGGACAAGAGGTCATCAGAAGGGAGGTGGATAAGGACAAGAGGTCATCAGAAGGGAGGTGTATAAGGACAAGAGGTCATGATCTGTGGAATCGGGTCACACACAAACACTAGAAGGTCTTGCCGCACCAACATGGAGGTCTGTAGGTGCCACATTTTTTGAGAACCTGAGGAATATACAGGACTAGGCTCCACGCTGCAGGACCGTACCCGACACTAGCGGACCCAGCCCGACACTAGCGGACCCAGCCCGACACTAGCGGACCCAGCCCGACACTAGCGGACCCAGCCCGACACTACTGGACTCAGCCCGACACTAGCGGACAAGCACACCAACACTTCCCATGGTCACAACCACGTAGGAGGTTAGAGGGACATTGAAACATGAGGGTATATAGTAAAAGTACTGCTACGTATTTTCTTTATACAAATGATACTCTGAAAGCAGAAAAGTGTATAAGGACAAGTATGTAAACAATCTGCGGGCTTGGCCCTGACAGCCAATAGTGTACAAGTCATGCTTGTCTACCCACGTACACACGCTCTGTCCTGGTGTTACTGACACAGCTCTGGTAATGATCACAGCGGCTCCTTGTGTTCTGCTGACCGGTTATGTCTAATCTCCGGGACGTACTCTGACCCAGCACATGGGATGTGACCCCCTGACCTGGACACATGACCCCTTCCTATGATACACAATAATACCAGGAGAGTATATAGTTACAGAAGACATCCCCAAGGTCCCCTCAGAGTCAGTTCTGAGACGTGGTCCCTGATAGGCTAGGACACTGCACTCCCCGCCCTGCAGAGACTGTGTCTGCACAGTGCCTAATAAAATAAAGCCCATGTCCCAGGTGGGACCGCACATGTCCCGGGGCCAGATCACTGTACACAGCGCAGATTATTACTCCGTTCTTATGTATTCTACAGCAGTTTAATTCCGTGCTGAGACCAAACATAGAATGGAAATCAGACAGGAGGATGGACAATATGATAATGACACAGACCATGGAGAATAGCGGGGGGTGTATACCCTGCACTGTATAGTGGTAATGAGTATCTGTGTAATGCACCGCACACATGAAGGAGAGGAAACCTAAACAATAAGGGTCAGAGATCAGAGGAAGCACAACAGGAAAGACTTCAGAGAGGAGCAAATACAGCAATGTGAGGACCAGATACGATGGGGGTGGGGGGTGAGGACCGGATAGGGGGGGGGGGGGGTGAGGACCGGATAGGGGGGGTGGTGGGGGGGGTGAGGACCGGATAGGGGGGGTGGTGGGGGGGGGTGAGGACCGGATAGGGGGGGTGGTGGTGGGGGGGGGTGAGGACCGGATAGGGGGGGTGGTGGTGGGGGGGGGTGAGGACCGGATAGGGTGGGGGGGAGTGAGGACCGGATAGGGGGGGGGGGGGGGAGTGAGGACCGGATAGGGGGGGGTGGGGTGAGGACCGGATAGGGGGGGGTGGGGTGAGGACCGGATAGGGGGGGGGTGGGGGGGTGAGGACCGGATAGGGGGGGGGGTGGGGGGGTGAGGACCGGATAGGGGGTGGTGGGGGGGGTGAGGACCGGATAGGGGGGGTGGTGGGGGGGTGAGGACCGGATAGGGGGGGTGGTGGGGGGGTGAGGACCGGATAGGGGGGGGTGGTGGGGGGGTGAGGACCGGATAGGGGGGGGTGGTGGGGGGGGTGAGGACCGGATAGGGGGGGGGGTGAGGACCGGATAGGGGGGGTGGTGGGGGGGTGAGGACCGGATAGGGGGGGGTGGTGGGGGGGTGAGGACCGGATAGGGGGGGTGGTGGGGGGGGGTGAGGACCGGATAGGGGGGGTGGTGGGGGGGTGAGGACCGGATAGGGGGGGTGGTGGGGGGGTGAGGACCGGATAGGGGGGGTGGTGGGGGGGTGAGGACCGGATAGGGGTGGTGGTGGGGGGGGGGGGTGAGGACCGGATAGGGGGGGGTGGTGGGGGGTGAAGACCGGATAGGAAGGGGGTGGGGGGTGAGGACCGGATAGGAAGGGGGTGGGGGGTGAGGACCAGATAGGAAGGGGGTGAGGACCAGATAGGAAGGGGGTGGGGGGTGAGGACCAGATAGGAAGGGGGTGGGGGGTGAGGACCAGATAGGAAGGGGGGTGGGGGGTGAGGACCAGATAGGAAGGGGGTGGGGGGTGAGGACCAGATAGGATAGGAAGGGGGTGGGGGGTGAGGACCAGATAGGATAGGAAGGGGGTGGGGGGTGAGGACCAGATAGGAAGGGGGTGGGGGGTGAGGACCAGATAGGAAGGGGGTGGGGGGTGAGGACCAGATAGGAAGGGGGTGGGGGGTGAGGACCAGATAGGAAAGGGGTGGGGGGTGAGGACCAGATAGGAAAGGGGTGGGGGGTGAGGACCAGATAGGAAGGGGGTGGGGGGTGAGGACCAGATAGGAAGGGGGTGGGGGGTGAGGACCAGATAGGAAGGGGGTGGGGGGTGAGGACCAGATAGGAAGGGGGTGGGGGGTGAGGACCAGATAGGAAGGGGGTGGGGGGTGAGGACCAGATAGGAAGGGGGTGGGGGGTGAGGACCAGATAGGAAGGGGGTGGGGGGTGAGGACCAGATAGGAAGGGGGTGGGGGGTGAGGACCAGATAGGAAGGGGGTGGGGGGTGAGGACCAGATAGGGGTGGGGGGGAAATCGGCATGCCTGTGTCACTCACCACATATGGAGCGCCAGTCTCTGTGTTCTGTGTCTCTGTCTCAGGAATGGAGAAGTGCATCATGGGAGTGACAGGGGGGTCTAACACCAGGCTCCAGGACCCCAACCTCTCTCAGGGGCTGCGGGGGGTCTCCTTATTGGGGGGCTGACTAGACACTGGAGGTTTCGGTGATCTCTATCAGTACTGGGTGGGGGCTCTGTCCTGTGTCACTTTGGGGGCTCTATCCTCTTTCAGTATTGGGGGGCCTCTGTCCTCTCAGTATTGGGGGCCTCTGTCAGTATTGGGGGCCCTTTGTCCTGTGTCAGTATTGGGGGGCCTCTTTCAGTATTGGGGGGCCTCTGTCCTCTCTCAGTATTGGGGGCCTCTGTCCTCTCTCAGTATTGGGGGGCCTCTGTCAGTATTGGGGGGCCTCTGTCAGTATTGGGGGCCCTTTGTCCTGTGTCAGTATTGGGGGGCCTCTTTCAGTATTGGGGGGCCTCTGTCCTCTCTCAGTATTGGGGGCCTCTGTCCTCTCTCAGTATGGGGGGCCTCTGTCAGTATTGGGGGCCCTTTGTCCTGTGTCAGTATTGGGGGCCCTTTGTCCTGTGTCAGTATTGGGGGCCCTTTGTCCTGTGTCAGTATTGGGGGCCTCTCTCAGTATTGGGGGCCACTGTCCTGTGTCAGTATTGGGGGGATCTGACCTCTCTCAGTATTGGGGGGGCTCTGGCCTCTCTCAGTGTTGGGGGGCTCTGGCCTCTCTCGGTGTTGGGGGGGTCTGACCTCTCTCGGTGTTGGGGGGGGTCTGACCTCTCTCGGTGTTGGGGGGGTCTGACCTCTCTCAGTGTTGGGGGGGTCTGACCTCTCTCAGTGTTGGGGGGCTCTGGCCTCTCTTAGTATTGGGGGGGTCTGTCCTTTTGTCGATCCTCAGTTCTGTCTTGTTTCTCTGTCAGATGCTCAAGGAATGCCGGAAGCTGTCATCTGTTGGACCAAACCCCGTCCGGATTGCAACAAAGTATTGGCAATGTAGTTCCGGGGACACATAGACCGGGGGAAGAAATTACTGTAACACACAGCCTGGGGAACTAATACATGTACAGTAATTCCCCCCTTTATGTGTTACAGTAATTATTTCCCCTTCCTCCCGTCTATGTGTTACAGTAATTAGCTCCCACAGTCTGTGTTACAGTAATTAGTCCCCCCCGGTCTATGTGTTACAGTATTTCGTTCTCCCAATCTATGTGTGTTGCAGTAATTAGTCCCCCCAGTCTGTATTACAGTAATTAGTTCCCCCAGTCTGCATTACAGTAATTAGTCCCCCCAGTCTGTGTGTGTTACAGTAATTAGTCCCCCTTATTTGTTACAGTAATTAGTTCCCCCAGTCTGTGTGTGTTACAGTAATTAGTCCCCCTATTTGTTACAGTAATTAGTCCCCCCCCCCATTTGTTACAGTAATTAGTCCCCCCAGTCTGTATTACAGTAATTAGTTCCCCCAGTCTGTGTGTGTTACAGTAATTAGTCCCCCTATTTGTTACAGTAATTAGTCCCCCCCCCCCCCCCCCCCATTTGTTACAGTATTTAGTTCCCCCAGTCTGTATTACAGTAATTAGTCCTCCCCCCGTCTATGTGTTACCGTAATTAGTTCCCCCAGACTCTGTGTGTTGCAGTAATTAGTTCCCCCCAGTCTGTGTGTTGCAGTAATTAGTCCCCCCAGTCTCTCTGTGTTGAAGTAATTAGTTCCCCCAGTCCGTGTGTGTTGCAGTAATTAGTTCCCCTCAGTCTCTGTGTGTTGCAGTAATTAGTCCCCCCAGTCTCTCTGTGTTGAAGTAATTAGTTCCCCCCAGTCTGTGTGTTGCAGTAATTAGTCCCCCCAGTCCGTGTGTTGCAGTAATTAGTTCCCCCAGTCTGTGTGTGTTGCAGTAATTAGTTCCCCTCAGTCTCTGTGTGTTGCAGTAATTAGTCCCCTCAGTCCTTGTGTTGCAGTAATTAGTTCCCCCAGTCTGTGTGTGTTGCAGTAATTAGTTCCCCCAGTCTGTGTGTTGCAGTAATTAGTTCCCCCAGTCTCTCTGTGTTGCAGTAATTAGTTCCTCCAGTCTGTGTGTGTTACAGTAATTAGCCCCCCCTCGCCCACATCTCATATCTACTGGCATGCATGTCTGTCCCTATGTCTCACCTTAGCCAGGGATGCTCATCTTTCTCTGTGTCTCGCTCCCAGCTAGGCATACTTGTCTGTCCCTGTGTTGCGCATCTAGCCAGGCATGCTTGTCTGTCCCTGTGTCTCATCCCTAGCCAGACATGCTCTAGTGTCTCGCTCCCAGCCAGGCATGCTTGTCTGTCCCTGTGTCTCATCCCTAGCCAGACATGCTCTAGTGTCTCGCTCCCAGCCAGGCATGCTTGTCTGTCCCTGTGTCTCATCCCTAGCCAGACATGCTCTAGTGTCTCGCTCCCAGCCAGGCATGCTTGTCTGTCCCTGTGTCTCATACCTAGCCAGACATGCTCTAGTGTCTCGTTCCCAGCCAGGCATGCTTGTCTGTCCCTATGTCTCATCCCTAGCCAGACATGCTCTAGTGTCTTGCTCCCAGCCAGGCATGCTTGTCTGTCCCTATGTCTCATCCCTAGCCAGACATGCTCTAGTGTCTCGCTCCCAGCCAGGCATGCTTGTCTGTCCCTATGTCTCATCCCTAGCCAGACATGCTCTATTGTCTCGCTCCCAGCCAGGCATGCTTGTCTGTCCCTATGTCTCATCCCTAGCCAGACATGCTCTAGTGTCTTGCTCCCAGCCAGGCATGCTTGTCTGTCCCTATGTCTCATCCCTAGCCAGACATGCTCTAGTGTCTCGCTCCCAGCCAGGCATGCTTGTCTGTCCCTGTGCCTCATCCCTAGCCAGACATGCGCAAGTGTCTCGCTCCCAGCCAGGCATGCTTGTCTGTCCCTGTGTCTCATCCCTAGCCAGACATGCTCTAGTGTCTTGCTCCCAGCCAGGCATGCTTGTCTGTCCCTGTGTCTCATCCCTAGCCAGACATGCTCTAGTGTCTCGCTCCCAACCAGGCATGCTTGTCTGTCCCTATGTCTCATCCCTAGCCAGACATGCTCTAGTGTCTCGCTCCCAACCAGGCATGCTTGTCTGTCCCTATGTCTCATCCCTAGCCAGACATGCTCTAGTGTCTTGCTCAAGCCAGGCATGCTTGTCTGTCCCTATGTCTCATCCCTAGCCAGACATGCTCTAGTGTCTCGCTCCCAGCCAGGCATGCTTGTCTGTCCCTGTGCCTCATCCCTAGCCAGACATGCGCAAGTGTCTCGCTCCCAGCCAGGCATGCTTGTCTGTCTCTATGTCTTGCCCCTACTGTTGTGGAAATAATACAAATATCCTTACATTTTTAGTGTATATATAACAATTATCACTTGTTTCAGTTAGGGTGATATTTGGCTAAGATGGAAGCTGTGAACCATTTTGTAAGATATAAGTTATGAAATAGTTAAATCTGTATGAGCCAAGACTTAGCAGTTATAGCTAGAGACAGTAAACAACTATTAGTCTAAACAAAATGTCTGTTTCAATAGCTTGTACAAGGTCAGTCCCTGCCTTTTGCGCAGAACTAACCAGTAATAGTCTTTTGCGCATCTAGGATAACATACCAAGATATGCTTGATAAGAGCTATGTTTTCATTATAATTGGATCTGCTAATATCAATAGTCTTTCATTGGTTGTCGGTGGGTTGTACCATGTTTCTAAAGGGGGGGATGGATTATCCCATTGTCTTTATGAAAACAATTATAAAAGCTGTGTTTGTATATATTTCTGGGAGTCAGTGAGCCAGTAGCAGCCATTTTGGATGTTTTGCTGCAGACCCACATTTTTTTTTGTCTAAATAAACTCTAATAATGTGAAAATGATCATGACTGGGGAGTAAAAAGTATTTTGTGGGCATACTTGTCTGTCCCTGTGTCTCACCCTAGCCAGGCATACTTGTCTGTCCCTGTGTTTCACCCTAGCCAGGGATGCTCATCTTTCCTTGTATCTCACTCCCAGCTAGGCATATTTGTCTGTCCCTGTGTCGCGCCCCTAGCCAGGCATGCTTGTCCGTTCCTTTGTCTCATCCCTGTCCCTATGTCTTGCCCCTACCTAGGCATACTCGTGTGTCCCTGTGTCCCATCCCTATCCAGGCCTGTCTGTCCTTGGCATAAAAAGTAAATACCGCAGTTTGCAGACTCACCACTAAGGGGCAGTCGTCTGGAGCCAGGAAGTTATATGAAGAAGAAAATATAAATTTATTATGATCCCACGTTCCGCGGATGCATTTTGTTTCCTCAGTGTATTGTATTTATTATGATCCCGGGCCCTAGGATGCACTGTTTCCTCAGTGTATTGTATTTATTATGATCCCGGGCCCTAGGATGCACTGTTTCCTCAGTGTATTGTATTTATTATGATCCCGGGCCCTAGGATGCACTGTTTCCTCAGTGTATTGTATTTATTATGATCCCGGGCCCTAGGATGCACTGTTTCCTCAGTGTATTGTATTTATTATGATCCCGGGCCCTAGGATGCACTGTTTCCTCAGTGTATTGTATTTATTATGATCCCACGTTCCCCGGATGCATTTTGTTTCCTCAGTGTATTGTATTTATTATGATCCCGGGCCCTAGGATGCACTGTTTCCTCTGTGTATTGTATTTATTATGATCCCGGGCCCTAGGATGCACTGTTTCCTCAGTGTATTGTATTTATTATGATCCCGGGCCCTAGGATGCACTGTTTCCTCAGTGTATTGTATTTATTATGATCCCGGCCCTAGGATGCACTGTTTCCTCTGTGTATTGTATTTATTATAATCCTGGGCCCTAGGATGCCCTTTGTATCCTCTGGGTATTGTATTTATTATGATCCCGGGTCCTAGGATGCACTGTTTCCTCTGTGTATTGTTTTTATTATGAACCCGGGCCCTAGGATGCACTGTTTCCTCAGTGTATTGTATTTATTATGATCCCGGGCCCTAGGATGCACTGTTTCCTCTGTGTATTGTATTTATTATGATCCCGGGCCCTAGGATGCACTGTTTCCTCAGTGTATTGTATTTATTATGATCCCGGGCCCTAGGATGCACTGTTTCCTCAGTGTATTGTATTTATTATGATCCCGGGCCCTAGGATGCACTGTTTCCTCAGTGTATTGTATTTATTATGATCCCGGGCCCTAGGATGCACTGTTTCCTCTGTGTATTGTATTTATTATGATCCCGGGCCCTAGGATGCACTGTTTCCTCAGTGTATTGTATTTATTATGATCCCGGGCCCTAGGATGCACTGTTCCCTCAGTGTATTGTATTTATTATGATCCCGGGCCCTAGGATGCACTGTTTCCTCAGTGTATTGTATTTATTATGATCCCGGGCCCTAGGATGCACTTTGTATCCTCTGTGTATTGTATTTATTATGATCCCGGGCCGTAGGATGCACTTTGTATCCTCTGTGTATTGTATTTATTATGATCCCGGGCCCTAGGATGCACTGTTTCCTCAGTGTATTGTATTTATTATGATCCCGGGCCCTAGGATGCACTGTTTCCTCAGTGTATTGTATTTATTATGATCCCGGGCCCTAGGATGCACTGTTTCCTCAGTGTATTGTATTTATTATGATCCCGGGCCCTAGGATGCACTGTTTCCTCAGTGTATTGTATTTATTATGATCCCGGGCCCTAGGATGCACTGTTTCCTCAGTGTATTGTATTTATTATGATCCCGGGCCCTAGGATGCACTGTTTCCTCAGTGTATTGTATTTATTATGATCCCACGTTCCCCGGATGCATTTTGTTTCCTCAGTGTATTGTATTTATTATGATCCCGGGCCCTAGGATGCATTGTTTCCTCTGTGTATTGTATTTATTATGATCCCGGGCCCTAGGATGCACTGTTTCCTCAGTGTATTGTATTTATTATGATCCCGGGCCCTAGGATGCACTGTTTCCTCAGTGTATTGTATTTATTATGATCCCGGCCCTAGGATGCACTGTTTCCTCTGTGTATTGTATTTATTATAATCCTGGGCCCTAGGATGCCCTTTGTATCCTCTGTGTATTGTATTTATTATGATCCCGGGTCCTAGGATGCACTGTTTCCTCTGTGTATTGTATTTATTATGATCCCGGGCCCTAGGATGCACTGTTTCCTCAGTGTATTGTATTTATTATGATCCCGGGCCCTAGGATGCACTGTTTCCTCTGTGTATTGTATTTATTATGATCCCGGGCCCTAGGATGCACTGTTTCCTCAGTGTATTGTATTTATTATGATCCCGGGCCCTAGGATGCACTGTTTCCTCAGTGTATTGTATTTATTATGATCCCGGGCCCTAGGATGCACTGTTTCCTCAGTGTATTGTATTTATTATGATCCCGGGCCCTAGGATGCACTGTTTCCTCTGTGTATTGTATTTATTATGATCCCGGGCCCTAGGATGCACTGTTTCCTCAGTGTATTGTATTTATTATGATCCCGGGCCCTAGGATGCACTGTTTCCTCAGTGTATTGTATTTATTATGATCCTGGGCCCTAGGATGCACTGTTTCCTCAGTGTATTGTATTTATTATGATCCCACGTTCCCCGGATGCATTTTGTTTCCTCAGTGTATTGTATTTATTATGATCCCGGGCCCTAGGATGCACTTTGTATCCTCAGTGTATTGTATTTTTTATGATCCCGGACCCTAGGATGCACTGTTTCCTCAGTGTATTGTATTTATTATGATCCCGGGCCCTAGGATGCACTGTTTCCTCAGTGTATTGTATTTATTATGATCCCGGGCCCTAAGATTCACTGTTTCCTCGGTGTATTGTATTTATTATGATCCTGGGCCCTAGGATTCACTGTTTCCTCAGTGTATTGTATTTATTATGATCCCGGGCCCTAGGATGCACTTTGTATCCTCAGTGTATTGTATTTTTTATGATCCCGGACCCTAGGATGCACTGTTTCCTCAGTGTATTGTATTTATTATGATCCCGGGCCCTAGGATGCACTGTTTCCTCAGTGTATTGTATTTATTATGATCCCGGGCCCTAGGATTCACTGTTTCCTTGGTGTATTGTATTTATTATGATCCCGGGCCCTAGGATGCACTGTTTCCTCAGTGTATTGTATTTATTATGATCCTGGGCCCTAGGATGCACTGTTTCCTCAGTGTATTGTATTTATTATGATCCCGGGCCCTAGGATGCACTGTTTCCTCTGTGTATTGTATTTATGATGATCCCGGGTCTAGGATGCACTGTTTCTTCATACACACACGGGGTGAGTATGTGGCTTTTCAATCCTGTCTTCCACTCTAATGTGTTGATAGCTGTTATACTTATGAGTGGCCACAAGATGGCGGGCGTGCTTATGCAATATCTTCCACTCTAAGTGATAGGTAACATCCGTGGAGTAGCATTAAATCCAGTTACAAGTAGGGGGGCAATTTAATTTGTAATATTGCAATATAGTCTCTTTCTCTCTTCCAAAACTGTGAACAACGTGAGTGTCCCTATATGGAGCGAGGAGGTGATTCAACAAAATGGAAAGTGAGGGCTCTCCACACCCCACTGTGTGTCGGGCAACATCTATTGGAGTGTAAATTGGTGGATCTCAAATGGCTCAATAAGCGATCTGGCTTGGCCTCTCAACTGACTCACCAACAGCTTCATCCAGTCTGCTTGATTGATATGGTGCAGCTTGCACTGCCTCTTGAAGTCTTGCAAGAACCCATCAATGTGCTCGGTGGCCTCATCCAACCTCTCGAACCATCTTTAGATAAGCTGTTCGGGATTCCTTTGGTTCTGCAGGACTACATCAGGGGGAAGCTGATGCCAATCTCCATTGGCTCTCACTCTGGACCTCTGGACTGATTTGGTCCACAACCCCACTGTTACGACCGGCAAATTTGGGGGACTACGCTCACCCCAAATCTCTCTCTCTCTAGTGTCGAGATCTGAACAAAAAGTTGCGACGCGTAGAGAGAGAGAGATTTGGGGTGAGCCTAGTCCCCCAAATTTGCCAGTCGTAACACCCACCATGTGGAAAAGTAATTTCTGAGCTATCCCCCTTCAGCTGCCTCTAATCACTGATGCTGGTAAGTGGCATCCATGTTTATTCTGCAGCATGCACGCCCTATGCTACCTGATCTGCCTGGCCATGTCAGACTTCTTCCCATATACTTTCTCTCCCAGTTGGTACACAAGGCTGGCCAACGTTTAGTCTCCACCATCTGCCTCTGTCCCTCACCCTCTCCTTCAGGCAGTCTCCCACCAGCATGTACTTGGGAGCAGTCTCTTACTCTGTCCACACACTCTCTTTACTTTTGATCCACAGAATCCACCTAATGCTTCAGGCTCTCACTTCTCGAGCCCACTCCCTAGCCTTCCATGGATGTGGGTGGATCCGAGGCTCTCTGTTGCTCCACAGCTCTCAATCTCTTTCTAGGTAGAACCTCAGCACATGCTCAGAGTGATTCACTCTCCTGCACTCCACAGCTTCAATCACGACTGCAAGCCTGGGCCTCTTGGCTATGTCCGCCACATGGGATCTATATCTCATACATTTTCAGCCAAAAATGAGAAACAATATCTCAAAATAATCGTCAAGCGACAGAACCGGTCGTGCAGCTCCTGTGGAATGTGAACATACCAGGATTAAGCTCTAGGAAAACTGTAAAGGAGACTGTGAGTAATTGACACAGTAACACAAACACTGTAAACAATGCCTCGGGGTATTCAAGTAATTAAGGATGTCTCATTAACAAACGTTTAGCGTCGTGTTCTGTGGGCGGGGCACCAGGGCTGATTGACAGCTATTTCTGGCAGCGATCAATGCAGGTTTCCTTTTGGATTTTCATGTTCAATACAATTAAAGTGCTTCTTCGTAACATATATTTTTATTATATTCCATATTGAAAGTCTCTGCTGTATCCTTTTACTATAAGATTACTATAAGGTGATATATATATATATCTTTTTTTTTTTTTGCAGTATATACATCTAGTTTTTATACGTTATTTTCTTGATCTAGCCTCATGATGGAGCTTATGTCACAACTACATGGAGTAGTGGCTCTGTAGTAGTGAGGCCACTGTGTCATACTCTGTCTAAGAATGAGAAGATACATCAACATAAGGACACGAAGATGACTACAACTGCGAGTTGGGCAACCGTACTGGCACGTTAATGGGCAAAATATGCATTATAGGATTATTTCCGATGGGAGTGAGGTTTCACACAAAGCCTTTATTAACAGGTATCATAAAGTGCACAGTCAATCGACTTCAATGTGTCACTAAGCAAGAATACACCTCCCCTGACCCCCTGACCTCCTTGGCTCCCCCCCCCCTTCAACCAGGTCTGTGCGTGTTTAAAAAAGAGCATTTCTACTGAAGCTCCAAGGAGTGGCATTGTGGAACAGTTCAGCACTCTAGGAATGAGTATTAGGGAAGAGGTGAGAGAGCAAGGGCTGCAAAGTAAGGAGGGAGCAAAGGAAATGGGGATGGATGCTTTGTGAGGTGGGTGCTTTGTGAGGTGGGTGCTTTGAGGGCATGGATGTGAGAGGAGATTGCTGATGACACAGTGTCATGACTGATTTTGGGACTCCTCTGGACCCATAAGCATCTCTGTTATTTGGGACTCTATCGCATCTAATTGCTAATATCAAACGGACATGCAACGTGTTTGTGTGTAGTGTAGTGTGGGTCACAAAAATTAATGTTGAGGTTACTATATCATGTTATATGCACTGTAATATCTTTATTTTACCTGTAAATAGCAGAGGTACACTTTCTGCCATGTATGTTAGTATGACAACAAAGAGTTAACTCTGCTTGAATGTGTATATGTGCTTGTCAGAGGGGGCACTAAGGGGGGAGATATGGGATTCCCAGATGCTAATCTAATCCCTAGTCTAGTCTAGTCATAAAGGGATACGTTTCACCTAACAGCAATACACCAGGTCTGGGATATGGAGTCACCTAACAAGATGAACATGTCCAGATCTGGAAACCAGCGAACGGTGAGGAGGTCATACTAAGAATTCAGACCAGGGAAGGATGTATGTGGGGGAAGTCTTATTGCGTTGTGATATTTCTTTAAAAGAGAAAAATAAACTGGTCAATCTGACTCTGACTTACTAATCATTGGTATTGTCTCCGTCTGAGTTGGATATTCAAACAAAAGGAATCTCTTTCTGTGTCTGATGTTATGATTTAATCCTAATCAACGGGATGTAACAGAGGTTATTATTTTTAATAAGCAGTAACTTTAGTGATGAGTTTGCAACCTGAGAGGTCCTGAGTTCTCCTAAGAGTTGTTTTGGCTGGGGGCTTGAACACAAAATACACGACCTAGAAGGAGAAAATTGAAGTGCGCATGGCCCCTCAAATCCGGATCGTAACACACAGACTGGGTGATATGTCGGGATTGATACTGAGAGGGGTGGGTGCTATATGGAGTGGATGTTTATATGTATACTAGTTGCTTGCCTGTCAACAATGATGGCATTAACATTTTAAGCCTGGTAATGCTGTTTGTCACTCATTGCAAGCCTTTCCACCTGCGTACTTTACAGGCCTCACGATGTCTTCGCCGCTCATTGACAGTTTTGTAATGATCTCCTTCGGCACCCACCGTGAGCCTCTCCTCCTGTATACTTTACAGGCCTTGCACCTTCGGCACCTATTGCGAACCTCTCCCCCGTGTACTAATGCTGTTTGCCACACAATGCAAGACTGTGCCCCCTCTGAGCACCTTCGGCGCTCATCGCCAGCCTCTCCTTGGCGCTCATTGCAGGCGTCGTCCAACCCGCAACTCTGGTGCTTTGCAATAATCACCTTCAGCACTCATGGCGAGCCTCTCTCCCCTGTGTAGTTTAGGGGCTTTGCGTTGTGTTACTGACTTAGATTAACTGTTACTGCCTTGGGTTAAGTGTTACTGCCTTGGGTTAACTGTTACTGCCTTGGGTTAAGTGTTACTGCCTTCGGCCTCGTTTTCATCCTGTTACGTTTTTTCATCCGCCACACTTAGGCGATTTTTCTATTGTGAAAAGACGCCAAATTTAGTGCAGCCCCACAACTGCGGGCCTTTCTTTGCTAGGCCTGCAGTTGCGTCTATGGGCTTTGGTCCTACGGCCTGCGGCGCTCATTGCAGCCTAAGTCCCGCAGCCTAAGTCGGCGCTCATTGCTGCCTAAGCCTAAATCCACAACCAAATATGTGATATATAGGACGAATAATCCGTCAGTCCCCTCCTGCTGCAGTAACCTTCCTCTCAGTGCCCCGATCACGGCCTTTACGCCTCTCGCCATGCCCTCGGGTGGCTGCAGGAGCTTATGGTGGGCAGTGAAGGAATCTGGTGGCTTTGCCACTGCTGGTCCAGCAAATCGTCTAATCCGGCAAGGACTGAGAACGCTGAATAATTTGTATCATACCTTATTATTATTATTATTATTAGCGACTTGACGGTCAACAATGACGGGTTTAAAAATATAAGGTTAGCAATGCTGTTTGCCACACAATGTGAGGCTTTTGCTCCTCTGAGCACCTTCGGCGCTCATTGCAAGCCTCTCCCGCTCGCGGTGCTCATCGGAGAGCAATATGTATATATATATGTCTAGGTGTTACCTGGGGATTGTGGCCCTCCATTTGCGTGTTTTGGCCTTACATTTGTGGATTTTGGCCCTCCATTTGCGGGTTTTGGCCCTCCATCTTGAGGGTTTTGGCCCTCGTAACGGATCTCCTAGCACCCCGACCGGGTTCCTCCGTTGATAGACGCGTCCTAATTTGCGTCAAGGCCTACAAGCACCGCACCGGACACAACAACCACCACAGACTCCACAACCGCCGTAGTTTAGCTGGAGCCGCGCCGTCTTCCTTCCACCCTGTATGAATCTCCAGCATCCAGGATCGTGTGGGGAAGACCTCTCCTCCAAGGATAGTACATCAGGAACAAGCGTTTAGTAGTTACAGCTCAAGGGAGTATGCAAAAGCATAGCAATCCCCAGTATGATAGAGCAATCCCCTCCAAGAACGAGATGAGACTACGTTTTGAAGGGTCAAGTAGAACTATTCTTTAATGACAGGGGATCTCCTTTTATGCAATGGTGCCCTCTGAAGGGCTACACCCACATAATTATCACAGCCAATTAGATCCATGGTTCAACCCCCACGTCTCCTCCCCTCAGATAACAGGTAACACAATTAAAACAGACACAATTTTAACCACATTCTGGATGTACCCCAAAAACAGGGGGTACACCTTTAAGTCCAGCACCGTTCAATAGCTCTCACCCAGGGGAACAACATATTAAAAAATGGCATGAATCAGACCAGGTGTTCAAAAGTTAGTAAAAGTATCTTACTGGCAGCATGGCAATCCACATCCCCCATAGTTGGCCACACAATACACATAAAGAGAACAATAGGTGTGGTCACCCCTCCCTGAGGCTCCTTGATATAATCAGACAATGATTAAATCAGCCGTCTTTGTTCTTATGTTTGAGAATGAATAGACTTGCTTATCTGTAACAGGATTATCTCTCCTGCCAAGGTCTGCACTAGCCTGGGGCCAATATTCTGCAGAGCATAAACCAACATACATACAGTATATTACTAGGATCATATTTTAACCAAGAATTAAATAACCATAAACAGGGTAAAACAGTGATGGGTTCCGTTACAGCTGGGATCTGAGCGCACAAAACTACCGACTAGCGCTCAGATCATCTTCACACAGTTCAATTGCCATGTAGCTAAAGTCTTTCCCATAGTCTTTCATTATATGAATGGGCTTCATGGCATAGCTATCTGTTGTATCATGGTTCACACAGGGCAAGTACCGAATGACCCCCCTGTACGTAAAGGGCCAGAATGAGTGACATACACTCTGGTATGGCCGAATACTGTGTTTGAAGGGCAATATGTACCAGGGCCATAGTCGCAGGGCAGGAGGCTGGCAAACAGTCCTCTCCAAGACAAAGTGGCGAAGGGCACTTCGTCACACCCTCCATTTTGAGGGTTTTGGCCTTACATTTATGGGTTTTGGCCCTCCATCTTGAGGGTTTTGGCCCTCCATTTTGAGGGTTTTGGCCTTACATTTATAGGTTTTGGCCCTCCATTTGGAGGGTTTTGGCCCTTCATTTGCGTGTTTTGGCCTTACATTTATGGGTTTTGGCCCTCCATTTGCGTGTTTTGGCCTTACATTTATGGGTTTTGGCCCTCCATTTGCGGGTTTTGGCCCTCCATTTGTGGGTTTTGGCCATACATCTGCAGGTTTTGGCCCTCCATTTGCGGGTTTTGGCCCTCCATCTTGAGGATTTTGGCCCTCCATTTTGAGGGTTTTGGCCCTCCATCTTGAGGGTTTTGGCCCTCCATTTTGAGGGTTTTGGCCTTACATTTATAGGTTTTGGCCCTCCATTTTGAGGGTTTTGGCCCTCCATTTGCGTGTTTTGGCCTTACATTTATGGGTTTTGGCCCTCCATTTGCGTGTTTTGGCCTTACATTTGAGGGTTTTGGCCCTCCATTTGCGTGTTTTGGCCTTACATTTATGGGTTTTGGCACTCCATTTGCGGGTTTTGGCCCTACATTTGTGGGTTTTGGCCCTTCTCTGTCATGTTCCTGTCCACGTCTAGGGTAAAGCTTTTTCTGCTTTCACCAAACACTACATTAAAGGTTTCAGCCCATATCTACTAAGCAGTGTCCTTAACCAGGAGAGGGACCCATCCGCAAATATATTTCTTTAGTGTAGTATAGGGGCCCCATCCCGGGCCCCTCAGGTGCAGCTATGAAAAGGGTTCTTGGGAGGAAGTAACAATTGGAAAGAGTCTTGGGGCGGGCGCTGATTGAGTTGGTACTGGAAGGCCCAGCGCCCCTCAGGCAGGGGAGCAAAATCTTAGTATCAGTATCAATAGTAGTAGCACTATAATAAGTAGTATTAGTAGTAACAATATAAATGTATGTTCAACACCAAAAGCACATATATATATCACTTATAATAGTTGTCAAACTACGAGACATCGTCACACTCGCGAAGCGAGGGGCCGCATTTGCGGAAGGTGAAGCCTCCAATGTCATATGTGTTTGTCCGCAAATGGCTCAAAGGCGCCTCACACGCGGTTAAAAACACACCACACGCACGACTTAGAAAAGAAAAACACCTCGGAACCAACCTTAACGTAACAAAGACCCATATGGTCGTAAAATTACGACCATAACGGCCGAACCGCGCGCACCTAAAAACAGTCAAAACACACCAAATACTCACAAAAACGACATAAAAAACTTACCCATAGCAAGGGGGAGGGGGCATCCAGGACCTCTGAAAGTGACGTTACACCTCCATTTAAGTCCAAATTCCCGAGTTCAGACACACGAAAATCCCCTAAGCGAGAGAAAAAATGGCCGCCGAAAAAAACGAAAACGAGGCTCACAGCCCAGCCACGTACAACTTACCCAAGAAGGGATCCGAGATAAGCTCAGAAACCCGCATTAACCCCACGGGATCTGAGATAAGCTCGGAGATCTGCATTAACCCCACATTAACCATCGCAGTGAGGGTCCCGATTGCACACGATCGGGGACCCCCTCTGCAATGAAAATTCAAAATTCCCGCGTTACAGGTCCTTAAAGGACCCGTTGTAAAAAATATATATATATACACTATCACCCTGTCACTCATGGGGGTCAATACAGACCCCCATAAACCCCTAATTAACCCTGTCACTCATGGGGGTCAATATAGACCCCCATAAGCCCTTCATTAACCCTGTCACTCATGGGGGTCAATGCAGACCCCCATAAACCCCTAATTAACCCTGTCATTCATGGGGGTCAATATAGACCCCCATAAGCCCTTCATTAACCCTGTCACTCATGGGGGTCCCTACAGACCCTCATAAGCCTCTATTTAAACCCCATCAGTCCCATAAGGGTATATTAAGACCATTATGGGCCTGTTACAACACAACATTAACCCTATAAGGACCATCATGACACTAAGTATAAACACTACACTGCACTATACCCCCCAATAAAACATTAAAGATCAACTAAACACCCTCTACACTAACCTATTAACGCCTACACTACCTACCTACCCCCTAATAACCCCCACCACTCTAATTACAGAAAATAAAAAACCTAAGTCACAAAAAATAAAAAAGGAACATTACAGAAAATAAAAGAAAAACATTACAACCCCCCCTCACTACAGAAAAATGACACACCTGAAAAGGAAATACATATAATACAAATACATACAATACAGTACAAATACATATAATATAATACAATACAATATAATATACATCCGCCAATCTATCTAAATAAATACCACAATCTAATATACAATACATGCTATGCTATCTATATAAAACACATACCCCTAGCTAACATACAATAAATGCTATCTATATATAAAATAATCTAATTCTAAGCTAAAATAAAATAAAATAATTAAGACCACTTACCTTTGCAGATGTCCATTCAGATAAGCCACCTAGGGAAAAAAATAAAATAAAATTAGTGCAACACGTTTACAGGAAATAAATAAACATTCTAAATATTCTACTCACCTTTCCGGCATGTCCCGTTCTTATTCTTTTACCCTTCTCGGGCGCGGCACCTGTTAAAAAAAGCATAACATTAATACACATACACATACATAAAAACAAAATAAAATAAACATACCTCCCCGCGATGTCTCCAGCCTCCTGCTCCTCTTCTGCCACGCCCTGTAAAAAAAAACTAAAAAAAAAACTTACATCCGCACTCACGGACATCCCCGACGCTAATGAGGCTCCCGGAGACTTTTCCGGAAGAAAATATGCAATGGCGCCTTCTGATTGGTTGAAAACGCTGTCTATCAAATTCACCCAATCAGGAGGCGCCAATGTGTGAGCTAATCAGAAAGGGATACACCCTAAAAGCCCACTCTGAATGTATAATGCACCTGTCAATCTTTATTTAAACCAATTATAAGGCGCAGATGCCTTCAGCCAATCACAATGGAATACACCCCCACAGGGTGATTGGTTGGAGCATCTGCGCATTCTGATTGGTTGCACTGACAATAGCCAATCACAATGGAATACACCCCCACGTACTGATTGGTGAAGGATTTATGCATTCTCATTGGCTATTGTTAATGTCAATCAATATTACAGCCAATGTTAAAGGCGCAGATGTCTTCACCAATCAGTACGTGGGGGTATATTCCATTGTGATTGGCTGATGGCAATAAAGCCTTCAGATTGGTTCAAATAAAGATTGACAGGTGTGTTATCCAATCAGCGTGGTATTTTGGGGTATATCCCTTTCTCATTGGTTCACAATTGGCGTCTTCTCATTGGCTGAATTTGATAGACAGCGTTTTCAGCCAATCAGAAGCCGCCATTGCCAATTTTATTCTGGAACACTACGTAGGAAGCTCATTAGCGTCAGAGACATCCACCAGGGCGGATGTGTGTTGTTTTTTATTTTGTTTTTTTTCGCACGGATGCTTTCGGGGCACAACACGAGGAAGCCGGAGACATCGCGGGAGGTAAGTATAATGTAGATTGTGTTTATTTTATTTTGTTTTATGTATGTGTGCTAATGTAATGTCTTTTTTTAACAGGGCCAGCGCCGGAGAAGAGGAAAAGATGAAGGACGTGACATGCTGGGACGGGACATGCTGGGACGGGACATGCTGGAAAGGTGAGTAGAATAATTAGAATGTTTAGAATGTTTAGTTATTTTATGTAATCGTGTTTTTTTATCTTTTTTTACCCTAGGTTGGTGATCTGAAGAAACATCTCAATGGTAAGTGGTCTTAATTATTTTATTGTAGCTTAGAATTAGGGTTGCTATATAGAGATAGCATGTACTGTATATTAGATAGATAGGGGGATGTATAGTATATAGATAGTATTTATTGTTTATTACATAGATAGATAGGGGGATGTATATTAGATAGATAGTATTGTATATTAGATAGATAGCATTGTATATTAGATAGATAGTATTGTATATTAGATAGTGGGATGTATATTACATAGTGGGATGTATATTACATTACATAGTGGGATGTATATTACATAGTGGGATGTATATTACATAGTGGGATGTATATTACATTACATAGTGGGATGTATATTACATTACATAGTGGGATGTATATTACATAGTGGGATGTATATTACATAGTGGGATGTATATTACATTACATAGTGGGATGTATATTACATAGTGGGATGTATATTACATTACATAGTGGGATGTATATTACATTACATAGTGGGATGTATATTACATAGTGGGATGTATATTACATTACATAGTGGGATGTATATTACATAGTGGGATGTATATTACATAGTGGGATGTATATTACATTACATAGTGGGATGTATATTACATAGTGGGATGTATATTAGATAGGGGGATGTATATTACATAGGGGGATGTATATTAGATAGGAGGATGTATATTAGATAGGGTGTATTGTATTTAATTGTATTGTATTGTACTGTATTGTATTGTATTTAATTGTATTGTATTGTATTTAATTGTATTGTATTGTATTTAATTGTATTGGATTATATTGTATTATATTGTATTTAATTGTATTGTATGTATTATATTGTATGTATTGTATTGTATGTATTATATTGTATGTATTGTATTGTATTTAATTGTATTATATTGTATGTATTATATGTATTTCCCTTTCAGGTGTGTATTTTTTTTTACTGTAGTGGGGGGGTTGTAATGTATTTTTTTTCTGTACTGTTCCTTTTTTTATTTTTGGTGACTTAGGTTTTTTTTTTCTTTAATGTACATTTTTTATTTTTGGTGATTTTAGTTTTTTTATTTTATGTAATGTAGATTTTTGATTTTTGATGACTTTAGTTTTTTGATTTCTGTAATTACAGTGGTGGGGAGGGGGATATTAGGGGGTAGGTAGGCAGTGTAGGTGTTAATAGGTTAGTGTATAGGGTGTTTAGTTGATATTTAATGTTTTATTGGGGGAGTATAGTGCAGTGTAGTGTTTATAATTAGTGTCATGATGGTCCTTGAGGACCGTCATGGCACTTATGTGGTTAATGTTGGGTTGTAACAGGCCCATAATGGTCATAATATACCCTTATGGGACTGATTGGGTTAAATAGAGGCTTATGAGGGTCTGGCTAGACCCCCATAAGTGACCGGATTAAAATAGTGTAGTGCTTACACTTTGGGTCATGAGGGTCCTGGATGACCCTCTTGGCACTTATAGTGTTATTACATGGGGTCATTACTGTGTTAGAGGGGTCTATATAGTTGAGGCACACAGTACACTCACATTGTGTGGCAAACAGCATTTCAACAATTTCTTTTATTGACCGTCATTTTTTGACGGGCAAGTCGCTAGTATAATATTAGTACTATTGTTTCATCCGGCCTGACCAGAGCCCCAGGACCAGCTGCTTAATACACATTAATATCCATTCTTGAGGTTTTTCTTACTTACAAGATGCATTATATAGATACTATGTGTTCATTCTTCAGTGAGTCGTGTTATTACCTAATAGAGTGAAATGACCTTATTTGCATATCCCCACCCACAATTCCTACATTACCATGGAGACATGGTATACTTTGGGGTTTCCTCCAGGAAGTGGGACATTTAACACCTGGAATTACACCCTGTTATTATCACATGTCAGGGAAGGGATGGTGGATGTCTCGGGTGGTGGCTGATGTCTCGGGTGAATCACCTCCCTGAATAACATCTCAGGGACATACAGTGGATATAAAAAGTCTACACACCCCTGTTAAAATGTCAAGTTTCTGTGCTGTAAAAAAATGAGACAAAGATAAATAATTTCAAGACTTTTTCCACCTTTAATGTGACCTATAAACTGTACAACTCAATTGAAAAACAAACGGAAATCTTTTAGGTAGAGGGAAGAAAAAATATAAAAATAAAATAATATGGTTGCATAAGTCTGCACACCCTTAAACTAATACTTTGTTGAAGCCCCTTGTGATCAGTCTTTTTGGGTATGAGTCTATCAGCATGGCACATTGTGACTTGGCAAGATTTGCCCACTCTTCTTTGCTCTGTCAGATTGCGAGGGCATCTCCTGGGCACAGCCCTTTTCAGATCACAATCGGATTCAGGTCTGGGCTCTGGCTGGGCCATTCCAAAACTTTAATCTTCTTCTGGTGTAGCCATTCCTTTGTTGATTTGGATGTATGCTTTGGGTCGTTGTCATGCTGAAAGATGAAGTTCCTCTTCATGTTCAGCTTTCTAGCAGAAGCCTGAAGGTTTTGTGCCAATATTGACTGGTATTTGGAACTGTTCATAATTCCCTCTATCTTAACTAAGGCCCCAGTTCCAGCTGAAGAAAAACAGCCCCAAAGCATGATACTGCCCCCACCATGCATCACTGTGGATATGGTGTTCTTTTGGTGATGTGCAGTGTTGTTTTTGCGCCAAACATATCTTTTGGAATTATGGCCAGAAAGTTCAACCTTGGTTTCATCAGACCATAACACCTTTTCCCACATGCTTTTGGGAGACTTCAGATGTG
The DNA here is from genome assembly GCA_027410445.1 of Discoglossus pictus. Lineage (NCBI taxonomy): Eukaryota > Metazoa > Chordata > Amphibia > Anura > Alytidae > Discoglossus > Discoglossus pictus. The sequence goes on along the minus strand of CM050165.1, from coordinate 453,612,746 downwards.
TTTTTGCAAAATATAGCCTGGCTTGGATGTTTTTCTTCGTAAGAAAAGGCTTTCGTCTTGCCACTCTACCCCATAGCCCAGACATATGAAGAATACGGGAGATTGTTGTCACATGTACCACACAGCCAGTACTTGCCAGATATTCCTGCAGCTCTTTTAATGTTGCTGTAGGCCTCTTGGTAGCCTACCAGATCAGTTTTCTTCTCGTCTTTTCATCAATTTTGGAGGGAGCTCCAGTTCTTGGTAATGTCACTGTTGTGCCATATTTTCTCCACTTGATGATGACTGTCTTCACTGTGTTCCATGGTATATCTAATGCCTTGGAAATTATTTTGTACCGTTCTCCTGACTGATACCTTTTAACAATGAGATCCCTCTGATGCTTTGGAAGCTCTCTGTGGACCATGGCTTTTGCTGTGGGATGCGACTAAGAAAATTTCAGGAAAGACCAACTAGAGCAACTGAACTTTATTTGGGGTTAATCAGAGGCACTTTAAATGATGGCAGGTGTATGCTGACTCCTATTTAACACGATTTGGAATGTGATTGCTTAATTCTGAACACAGCTACATCCCCAGTTATAAGAGGGTGTGCAGACTTATGCAACCACATTAGTTTTCTTTTTTCTTTTTCTTCCCTCTACCTAAAATATTTCAGTTTGTTTTTCAATTGAGTTGTATAGTTTATAGGTCACATTAAAGGTGGATAAGTTCTGAAATGATTTATCTTTGTCTAATTTTTTTACAGCACAGAAACCTGACATTTTAACAGGGGTGTGTAGACTTTTTATATCCACTGTAACATGACGTTTGTCCCAAGCCATCACGCCTTCTCATTCATCCCAACGTGACATCACCAATGTCTTGTTCTATTGGACGGAGACAATGGAACCAATTTCTAGCACTTTTAGAGAGTTTAGGCCGATTTCCCCCCCAATTTTTTTTGTTGTTTAGTTGTTCCGTCGGGTGTGACTTCAACATTCCAGGTACATCTGTCAGTTCATGTCTTCAATGACCTCATCTATCCATCACTGTTGTCCCCTCCAGGGAATCTTTTCTTGTCATGGACAAAGTATTTAAGTTTTAGCCTCATTATTATCCAAAAAACTACTCATAGTAAAGATCCGGCACCATGGGCGTAGGAGCCCCAACAAATCTGTGGGGGATAATTCAACACTACTCCCAGGACAGGATGCAATGGTGGATCTACCGCCGGTGCACCCAGTGCAATGTACCAGGGCCCTGCTCTGGGGGCCCCATTGCTGCAGTGACCCTCAAAGATATATAATACGTAAACAGTATATATATATAATACATACATATATATAGGTATGCCCCTCAAAAACTTTTTTTTATTTCCTTAAATTCTTAATTCCCCACCAAAGCTTTCATGGAAAAGACATACTGCTCCACAGTGCTTGTTCTTTCTAGTGGAAAAATCTGGTAATGCATGACTGTTTAATGTTGCTATTTTTTGTGTCCCTTATTCAATTTAATCTGGGGGGGGATTTGTCCCCCTCATCCCCCCAGTTCCTACCCCCTGCCTTGCACCATTACATTGTAAGATGTTGTTGGGCGGCCATGAGCTTGATGTAGTAGCCATTGTAATATTCAGTAATGAGCCGCCCCAATGTATATGAGATTCATACAACACAACAGATAATACATCTTAGGAGCAGCCCGGCCCTAATAGTCCTGTGGGCATGTTCACCACTCATCTGTGTTTATGGAGATAATCATCATATATTGGATTTATCATTAGCTAACTAAGCCTTTGTATGGAGACCAACGTTTCTGTATTTGGGTATGAGGACCCGTAGTGACCCTCATGGTAGATAGGGATAGGTCCCTTGGAGTCCTTTGGGATCTTCATAGGGGCTATGGGGGGTTCATTGGAACCGCATGGGGCACTTAATATTAATTTAATGGGAAGGGGTCCTGAGGAATACCCAAACTCATAAGGGTAGGAAGGTTTTTATTTATTATTAACCCCTTTCCTGCCTTGGGAGGGCGCTCCTACGAGAGCCTTTAGCTGGAGAGAAAGAGAGCGCAAGGGGTTAAACACCTATTCGTAGCGCTGTGAATGCAAATCTAAGATCAATACTGCGCTGTAAATAACAGGGAGGGCGACGACAGACACTAATGACAGATAATTAATTGCACAGCAGTCTCAAGCCCACAAATCGGCAGTATATAAAATTTATGTTTTTCGATCCAGAAGGAAAGTTCCAGAAATACAACATTGCAAATTAAAACTATTCTTTATTGGTTACAAATGATTCTTCAAACATGAAATGAGATCAGAACAAATACTGGTTTATTATTAATAAAGTTAATTATTGAATTAAATACAGAAATATTCCTGTTCAGTGTATTCCCGGAGCGGAGTCGTTTTCTTGAGACGTTTGTGTCGCCTTCTTAGGTCAGTAGGCGCGGTTGGTAACTCCTCATGTGGACGGAGGGCGATCATATTTTGCTTGGTGTCTGCTCATTCAAGGCTTTTTCTTAAAAGGATAGAACAATATTGTGTTAATGAGCTGAAGAAGTAGAGGAAGGCACAAAAAGAAGGTGGAGACGGATAGATGAGGACATTAAAACAATGAACATGAGCTTGAGGGAGCAAAAGGGGCAATGGCTGACAGATATCCCTGGCGTGGTGCAGTCCATAGGGTCATAAGTACTTGGTAATGTGCTATTTACTACTATACTGTTACTAGGATGTACTTACCACAAGCATCTCAGGGTTGGTGCATTCCTTACCACACCAGGGGGTGCAGCACTTCTGGGCACCCAGGCAGTCTTGGTCAATCTGACATTTTGGTTCTGGAGGTGGAAATGCGCATCTTGTTTTGGGAATTGGGCAACTTCCAACTTTATCTGTAATAGAGAAGATTTATAGTCAGATTATTGGACCAAACTGTGTAAAACTTTCCATGGGATCAATGACAAGACATGTCCATGTCCCACCAATGGATCCAAGTCTCCCACTAGTTTAGGTCTAGATGTTGTTTTCAGCCATCTTTGTTTTTACACTCAATGTCCAACTTGGAACATATCACATAATAAAGATTTCTAAAATTGTTAAGTTTATTAGAACCTCTGTACAATGAATAAAAAAATATATATATGAGGTTTACAATGTCGAGTCTGACCAAGACAAAAAGTAATTTAGCTAGTTGTATGTGTAAGAGGGGCATTTACATTCCTGCAGAGCTGTGTTTGCATTGAATGATGAAAGGGAAGGGATCGAAAGGACCGATCTGCTGGGTAGGTTTGGCCATAACTGCCTTATCAAGCCCGACAGAAGAATTGTAACAATGGACAAATATAGAAAATACTCTCCTAATCTCTATTTTCAGCAAGTTCAAGTGTATGGAGCGGCGAGTAAGCGTTACCCTTTCCATACGTCTATTCAGTTGGTACGAAGATAATCTCATTTTTATGGTTGTTCCCACAGAACTTGCCACTGATCTATTACGGACCTGGCTTTACATCCACACACTTCATCCCACACTGGTCACAGCATTTCTTCTTTCCGAGACAGTCACCATCTTTCCGACACATTGGTTTTTCAAGTATTTTAGGACATTTCATGGTTTTTGGTGGACACTGGCCGGGCTTCACTGCAGGAGAGAAACCAAGAATTGTAGGACATACGCAAAGCGTCCGCACAACATTGTAATAAATACATAATATTGTTAATGGAATATTCTCCAGCATTGACCAACTATAAAGATTTAGTAGCGATGCCATCATATGGGTTGAGACGATTATTGTTTTCTGGTTAAAATACTTTGCCAGTCACTGGAACTCCAGCGTCAAGTCTACACGTGCCATAAGTGTAATGCTACTATACCAGTGCTGGTAGGGTTGGGCGCCATTTTCTGACATTGTCTTGGAAGAGAATAACTGGCTGGAGACATCTACAATAAACTGTACAATGTTTAGGAAAGGACTATAGAAAGAAAATGTCTGCATCGTATAGTTCTAGTTTTTGTCTGGTCGGAATCACGTAAGGGGTTTTCTCCTAAAGGTTACAAGGGATGTTGGGGAACTATATTTATACACCGCAGCTGGAGATAAACTTTATGTAAATACTAGAGGGGTCTGGAAGCTTTTTGGATATAAAAGGTCCCATAGATCACATGACACAGATTCGGCGTGGTGTCCACGTCCAGACCTCACCTACCTTTCACGGTGCGTGTGCACTGGTTTCTGCAGTTGAAGAAGCAGCATCTGTCTGTCCCTGGACATTGGTCATCTCCGTGACACTGGTTAGGTAAGGGCTTCACAGTAATACAGTCTAAGGAATTGAAGTATGGACAAGAATCCTTCTTCTCTGCAGAACAATAAGTGGCAGGGTTAATGAAGGCATCAAGGCCTCTTGTTGAGTAGATAGTTTTAGGATTTCACAGTTAGACCAGGATGACATCCTAGTACACATATGTAGGAATTAATGGGTTAATTTGTTGGGAAATAACTTTTTTATGTTTGGGCCAAATGAACGAAACCTTGTGCCACTTAAAGGAGAAGCTCTCTATACCTTGGTGTCAATCACTGATTGTGGGGAGAGGGTAACCTCATTTGCTTGCAATACATTTGTCCATCCATCCATCCAACAATGCACCCATCCAGACTTCCATCCCAGCCACCCATCCATCCAGCAACCTATCTATCTATCTATCTATCTATCTATCTATCTATCTATCTATCCATCCATCCCTCAATCCAGCCATCCATCCTCCCACAATTTAGCCATCCATCCATCCATCCAATAATGCCAGCCATCCAGACATGCATCCGGCCATACACCCATCCCACCATCCACCCCTCTATCCATTAAGCCATCCATTCATTTACCTAGCCATACATGCAGACATGCATCCAACCATCCATCTATTCATCCAGCCATGAATCCAACCATCCATCGTTAACCAATCATGCATCATCTATCCAATAATACCACATCATAATCCCATCAAATAGCCATCCCTTCTCTTTACCTTCTAGTGGCAGAAGACACCGAGCCGTGCATCCAGAGGAGCAGCACTTTCTTTTCCCCGTGCAGTTCAGATCCGTCTTACACTCAGCCACAGGGAGCATAGAGTCTTCTGAACAAACAGGAAAATCCACATTCTTGGGGCAGGTCCCAGGTTTTCCTTTAATTTTGGAAACTTCTGTCCCTGAAAAAATAAAAATACATCAGTAAGTAGATTAAACAAAAATAAACAGAGAAATATTTAAGATCTAAAGATGTAGAAGAGACAACAAAAACTCTTCATTATCACTGATTATTTCTCAGATAGCGGCTTTTAGAGTCCGTCCATACTGGTCCTGGCTCTCCCCAAGTCACCCTGTCCCCACTTTATTACCTCCGTAACTTGCTGAGACCTCCTTCTTCTTAGGAGTCCTATTCCTGGTCCATCTCTTCGTGGCTCTCTCTCTCTCCCCAGTCCACCCACTACAGCCAGCCTGATGCCCTCCAACCTCTCTCTATCACTATATGTCCCCAATCCACCCACTACAGCCAGCCTGATGCCCTCCAACCTCTCTCTATCACAATATGTCCCCAATCCACCCACTACAGCCAGCCTGATGCCCTCCCACCTCTCTCTATCACAATATGTCCCCAATCCACCCACTACAGCCAGCCTGAGGCCCTCCCACCTCTCTCTATCACAATATACCCCCAATCCACCCACTACAGCCAGCCTGATGCCCTCCCACCTCTATCTATCACAATATACCCCCAATCCACCCACTACAGCCAGCCTGATGCCCTCCAACCTCTCTCTATCACTATATGTCCCCAATCCACCCACTACAGCCAGCCTGGGGCCCTCCGTCATCTCTCTATCACTATATGTCCCCAATCCACACACTACAGCCAGCCTGATGCCCTCCCACCTCTCTCTATCACAATATGTCCCCAATCCACCCACTACAGCCAGCCTGGGGCCCTCCCACCTCTCTCTATCACTATATGTCCCCAATCCACCCACTACAGCCAGTCTGGGGCCCTCCGTCATCTCTCTATCACTATATGTCCCCAATCCACCCACTACAGCCAGCCTGATTCCCTCCCACCTCTCTCTATCACAATATGCCCCCAATCCACCCACTACAGCCAGCCTGATGCCCTCCCACCTCTCTCTATCACAATATGCCCCCAATCCACCCACTACAGCCAGCCTGATGCCCTCCCACCTCTCTCTATCACAATATGCCCCCAATCCACCCACTACAGCCAGCCTGATGCCCTCCCACCTCTCTCTATCACAATATGCCCCCAATCCACCCACTACAGCCAGCCTGATGCCCTCCCACCTCTCTCTATCACTATATGTCCCCAATCCACCCACTACAGTCAGCCTGATGCCCTCCCACCTCTCTCTATCACAATATGTCCCCAATCCACCCATTACAGCCATCCTGAGGCCCTCCCACCTCTCTCTATCACAATATGTCCCCAATCCACCCACTACAGCCAGCCTGATGCCCTCCCACCTCTCTCTATGACTATATGTCCCCAATCCACCCACTACAGCCAGCCTGAGGCCCTCCCACCACTCTCTATCACAATATGCCCCCAATCCACTCACTACAGCCAGCCTGATGCCCTCCAACCTCTCTCTATCACAATATGCCCCCAATCCACCCACTACAGCCAGCCTGATGCCCTCCCACCTCTCTCTATCACAATATGCCCCCAATCCACCCACTACAGCCAGCCTGAGGCCCTCCCACCTCTCTCTATCACTATATGTCCCCAATCCACGCACTACAGCCAGCCTGATGCCCTCCCACCTCTCTCTATCACTATATGTCCCCAATCCACCCACTACAGCCAGCCTGATGCCCTCCCACCTCTCTCTATCACAATATGCCCCCAATCCACCCACTACAGCCAGCCTGATGCCCTCCCACCTCTCTCTATCACAATATGCCCCCAATCCACCCACTACAGCCAGCCTGATGCCCTCCCACCTCTCTCTATCACAATATGCCCCCAATCCACCCACTACAGCCAGCCTGAGGCCCTCCCACCTCTCTCTATCACTATATGTCCCCAATCCACGCACTACAGCCAGCCTGATGCCCTCCCACCTCTCTCTATCACAATATGCCCCCAATCCACCCACTACAGCCAGCCTGATGCCCTCCCACCTCTCTCTATGACTATATGTCCCCAATCCACCCACTACAGCCAGCCTGAGGCCCTCCCACCTCTCTCTATCACTATATGTCCCCAATCCACCCACTACAGCCAGCCTGATGCCCTCCCACCTCTCTCTATCACTATATGTCCCCAATCCACCCACTACAGCCAGCCTGATGCCCTCCCACCTCTCTCTATCACAATATGTCCCCAATCCACCCACTACAGCCAGCCTGATGCCCTCCCACCTCTCTCTATCACTATATGTCCCCAATCCACACACTACAGCCAGCCTGATGCCCTCCCACCTCTCTCTATCACAATATGTCCCCAATCCACCCACTACAGCCAGCCTGGGGCCCTCCCACCTTTCTCTATCACTATATGTCCCCAATCCACCCACTACAGCCAGTCTGGGGCCCTCCGTCATCTCTCTATCACTATATGTCCCCAATCCACCCACTACAGCCAGCCTGATGCCCTCCCACCTCTCTCTATCACAATATGCCCCCAATCCACCCACTACAGCCAGCCTGATGCCCTCCCACCTCTCTCTATCACAATATGCCCCCAATCCACCCACTACAGCCAGCCTGATGCCCTCCCACCTCTCTCTATCACAATATGCCCCCAATCCACCCACTACAGCCAGCCTGATGCCCTCCCACCTCTCTCTATCACTATATGTCCCCAATCCACCCACTACAGTCAGCCTGATGCCCTCCCACCTCTCTCTATCACAATATGTCCCCAATCCACCCACTACAGCCATCCTGAGGCCCTCCCACCTCTCTCTATCACTATATGTCCCCAATCCACCCACTACAGCCAGCCTCATGCCCTCCCATATTAGGTCAACCAATCCACTCACCATGCCCACCCTGATCACCTCCCACCCTCTATCTTCTGAGCTCTGCCAAAGAACATCCACTAGGTGAAGATAATAACCTCCATATTAGCACCCCTGTATCACAATATGCTCCCACCCTGATCACCTCCCACCTCTCTATCACAGTATCTCCAATCAGATCTCTTATACTAAATAAGGCATCTTCCCAGTTTCTTACATTATCTACTCAGGTAAATTTACTGAATGTTCTTCTCTTTTCTCTCACCCTCTACATCCCTCCCTTCCTGACCCATCCTCACCTGTCCCTCTTGCTCATGCTTCTACCTCTACCATATTGGTCATGATTGCCCTCTCCCATGTCTCACCTTCAGGCCCTGCTGCCCAAGTGACCACAGCGCACAAGACGAGTCCCAGTAGGAAGGAGCCGGCGACTGGAGTCATGTTGGTCATGTAGTTGGGTCTGAGCTCGGGTCGGTCACAGACTTGGATTTATACCAAAAGCAGAAAGCAGGAAATAAACTGGACAAGGAACAAGGAAGGAAGAGTCATGGCGTCTTAGTATTGTGTTGTCACATCAAGTATTGTCACATACAACAAGGTGTAACATACAATAAGGTGTAACACGCAACAAGGCGCAGCCAGAAGGTGTGGGCACCAGTAAAGGTGTTACTCACCTGGGTATTGTTATAAAGTACTTCAGCACCAGGAGGACCAGAGATCCATCAAAGTCATCATTATCTAATTAACTTAAAGGAGGAATTCTCTCCATATTTATATTAAGACATGGAGAGTGGCTCAAGAGCGCGAGTCCAGTGTGGTCAAGCGCTCGTTATACTTCAAAATCCCAGGGCCTACTTGGCTGGAGTTCAGAGTAATTATTATTATTATTATTATTATTATTACTATTCTTCATATAAATGTAGATTATTCATGAAAGCGAATACGATGGACACAGGTAACTGAAACAAGTGGACAGGACACATAACAGGTCACTCTTTAGTTGCTCAGTCGTGTCTGACTCTGTCACCATATGGACCACAGTACAACAGGCCCCTCTGAAATCCCTCAAGCTCATGTTCATTGTTTCTATGTCCTCATCTATCCATTTCCACCATTGACCACTGTAGTCCTTTTGATTCTATTAATATTGAGCAAACAAGCAAACAAATGTATGTGTGTGTGTCTCTGTCTCACTCTCTCTGTGTCTCTCTCTCACTCTTTCTTTGTGTGTCTCTCTCTATGTCTCTGTCTCTCTCTCTTAAAGCACCTTACATACAGCGATCACAGGACGGCGAATACTGACATTGTATGAATGTGGCGCAAAAATGCCAGCTACAAATGACCAAAATGACCAAACTCCCACCCAGAAGGCTTAGCTGGTGGTCACGTGTATCCAACAGTCCAAACAATGCAAAGTAATAATAATATAGCAATATGTATTACACACACAGGCAGCAGACCCCCCCAGAACCCCAGGCTCAGGAGCATAGCAGGTGATAGACATAGAGAGACACAGACAGAGACATAAAGAGACAGAGAGAGAGACACACACAGAGAGAGATAGAGACAGAGAGCGAGAAAGAGAGAGAGACAGAGAGAGACAGAAAGAGACAGAGAGAGAGACACACAGAGAGAGATAGAGACAGAGAGCGAGAAAAAGAGAGACAGAAAGAGACAGAAAGAGAGAGTCAGAGAGAGAGAGACACACACACACAGAGACAGAGAGAGAGACACACAGATAGTCTTAGAGAGAGACAGAAAGAGAGACATAAAGAGACAGAGAGAGAGACACACAGACATACAGAGAAAGAGAGAGAGAGACAGAAACATAGAGACACACAGAGACAGAGAGAAAGAGAGAGAGACAGAGAGAGAGTGAGGCACACAAAGATAATAAGG